>CM037853.1:169805854-169870191 GCA_021234595.1 Delia radicum
CCGCCTTTTACAACACATATTGCTTGCACGCTGATCACAAATATGGCAAGAATTTTAAAATCGTACGTTTTTGTTTTCGATATATTTAAACTTTTATTTTTCATTAAATATTTTGTTTTTTTTTAGAATGTTGTCGGAACTAAATATTCTAGAATGCATCCCAAATTGAATTTGCATAAAAAATTTGAAATCAAAGATTATAACGAAAACGCGATATAAAGAACGAGCAAATTGTTTGCATTGACTACCTCAAAAAACAAATTTTTCTAAAATGTATACTGGATATAACAAACACTTGGTACAAAATATGTAAAAATTAACAAAAAAAAAATAAAAAAAAAATTGCAATGAAAAAAGAATTTCTTTGTTGGAGAGCTTTTTACTTTAGGAGTACACCCACAATTACAGTTTTATTTTTCACTTTCCACAAACTCGGCATTTTGAGAAATGTTAATAATAGATAGATTTGTGGATAGATAGATTTTGTCGACCCTAAATTGCATGGCGTAATGATTGTGATTCTAATTATATAATTACAGCAATATCCACTGATCATATTACAGAATTTATAAGTGGAGTATCTGCCAATTGCCTTTTCCAGATTAATAATGCTGTTAATACCTGGGTAAATAATTGGATCTTATTTTTGTTAGCGAAACATCTGAATATTGTATATCAAGAATATCTCGTATATTAAATCCAAATCTTTATCATCCAACACATGAAATCAACTGTTCCAATTCTTATTCGGTTTGTAGAAACGATCGGAAGCAGAAAAAAATCGTTTGCTCTAAGCGAACAAACTATAACACACTTAATTCTGCCTTATCGCAAGTTAACTGAATTAAGCTGTTTTCATTATATAATAATAACTTGGATCAGATGCTGAAGTCATTCTACAATTTAATTTTTAACTCCTTTTCTAAATCGGTTCCAAAAACGTATTCTCCTAATACCAATGGTCCACCTTGAATTACTACTCTTCATTCTTGCCTCGAAAATAAAAATAAGCTGTTAAAAAAATATAAAGAGCTTTTATCATTCATACAAACTGCACAAATTATTCAACAGTAAGATCTGAACAACGTGGCTAATCATTCGACCTATAATGAGTATCTAAACAAAATGAAGAACAATTTAAAAACGTCTTTTTACTCATTTGTGAATTCTAAAAGACGATGTATTGATTTTCGATCCTCGATGTAATTAAATGATATTGTATTTAGTATCAGATGATATTTCTATCAGTAACTTGTTTCCTGAATTTTTTTTTTCCATCAACATATGGATCAACTAATTTTAATAATACTGGGCACTATCCATACACCATCCCGGAATCATCTATTAATATTCCATTTAAACAATTTGTTAAAACTAAGTTCGTATGTTGCCGGGCCTGATGGAGTTCCAAGTTGTGTTGTGGAGTTCCAAGTTGTGCGGATCTCCTTTATATATTTTGACATTCCTCTACAACAAATCAATTCATAACTCCAATTTTTAAGTCTGGTAGTAAATCTGTGGTTTCAAATTATAAAGGTATTGCTAAATTAAGTTCAATTACAAAATTTGAAAAAATTTAAAAAATATCACTGATACTTTATCACATCAAGGTTCTTCTATTATTTCGGCTCAACGACATGGTTTTCGTAAATCCTGTTCAACAGTTACTAATTTACTAGAACTAACTACTATTGCTAATGATGGTTTTGTTAACAGAAAACAAACTGATGATATTTATACTGACTTCAGTGAAGCGTTTAACCATCTAAACCATGATTTACTACTGCATAAATTAGATTGTATTGGTATAAGCATAACGCTTCTTAAATGGAGATTCCTACTTGAAAGGCCGAAAACAATGAGTAAAATTTAGTAATGTGCTGTCCAATGTTTTAAACGTATCATCTGATGTTCCTTAAAGCAGTCATTTATGACCCCTTTTAAAGGGTCCGCCATAAAACGTTTTTTTTTCAACTAGTGCTTATTCGTGATGGTAACAGTTAGCTCATGTCTGATTTGACAGATAATTAGTTTTATCCTTCCGCTGAACGAATACGGTTGTGTATACGCTTACAACGCTGGGAAATTATTGCGACATTACTTTGAAAATCATGGTAATGTTGCAGAATGTGTGAGCAAGGAGTGGCCGTTACAGTCAATGGCGATCGTTATCGGGCCATGTTGAACGAATTTTTGTTCACAAAATTGAAGAGGAGGATATTTGGCAACATTTGGATTCAACAGGATGGCGCTACGTGCCACACAGCCGAAGCTACACTCGATGTTTTGCGACCTGTTTTTGAAGATCGCATTATCAGCCGCAGAGCTGATGTCGTTTTGGCCACCTCGGAGCTGCGATTTGACACCGTTGGACTATTATTTGTGGGGGTGCCGTCAAAGATAAGTGTTACGCCAACAAGCCAGAGACAATTGACGCTTTAAAGGACAATATTCGTGAAGCCATTGGTAAAATACAGCTGCACACAATCGATAATGTGCTTAAAAAATTGGACCGATCGTGTAGGCTACTGTATGGCCAGCCGAGGCAGCCATTTGAATGAAATTATTTTCCCATATTAACCGGAAGGATTGTACTTTCAAATAAAAAAGAAAGTTGAGAAAATATTCAGTAGTTTTTTTTTATAGCATTTTCAAAAAAAAAAAGTTATTTGGCGGACCCTTTATTACACTCTTCATAAATGATCTTCCATTGGCGTTTTAATACTAAAAATCCTTAATGTATGCAGACGATGTAAAAATAAAACTTTCTTTTAATAAACGTTGCTACCAATCTGTATTACAAACAGATATTTATAATTTCACTACATGGTGAAATTTAAATTTAATAGAACTGAATGTAAAAAAGTGCCAATATTTGGTATTTACAAAGATCTCTACCAATTAATGGTGATTACGTGGTGAATGACATGCGGCTGGATTAAAGATAAATGTTTAGCCCTTTGAATACCCTTGTATACTACAGTGTACGCATTTGTGGAAAAAAAATATAATAAATACAAAAATCCAGTAAAACTTAATATTTTTGTTTGAATATGTTTATTAGGATCTTGGTCATTGAAAAAAAAATCATCACACGCATAAACTGTTTATCAGGGCAATAAAGTCACTCTAATTGTTAACAAAGTCGTATTTTTTTAACTAGCCTTTATCTAAGAAAAAAGGAGCGTTTGGTATTTATCCTAAACTAACAAAGCTAGAATCACGAAATATGGCATGTAGATTCATTTAATGATAAAAAATCAAACAAAGCATTTTTGTTATTCGAATGTTTAAGTGGTAAGAAAGGACTGGGAGATTTAAAAAATTCGATTTTCGCAACCGACTTTGGTGGGTAGAATTAGAAGGGGGAGTGCATGCAAACATTTTTCTTTCTAAATTGAGAACCCCTAAGAAGAATCTAAAGGTAAAATAGAAACATACCAAAAGTCGGTAGTGAAAGCGTTAACGCAAATGGTTTTAACATGCTTAAGTATCGGCTTACATTTTTAAATATTTTACCTCAAATTGCGGAAAATTTATGAAATTCGTCATATATTTTTCAATAAAATTGAAAATATTAAAATACATGAATTGATTCCTTAAATTAAGTTTAAATAAATCTACACAAATTGTTGTATTAATATTTAACTTAATCTTCTCTACTGTTTTTCTTCATTAAAAGAAATATTAGGATATACAAATTTTAATTATTTTCAATAAAAATCAATGATGAAGAATGAAAATTGCTAAAGGGTGCGGAAAAAGCTTACTAAAATGTAAAATAAATTCCACAAGATCCAAGTAAATATACGACACAAAACTACACATACACTCACAATACTTTAACAGTAACTGATTGCAGTTTTTTTTTATAAACTAAACAATGTTTTTTAAGGAATATACCTTAATACTACTAAGAAATATTTTTTTAAAACTTATTTTACCATTTAATGAAAAAACAAACTGCACATAAATACTGTTTTCTGTACCAGTTATTATTTTCAATTAAAATTTTTCTGTTTACAAAAAATTCTTTATTTGAACCAAAAAGTTAAAGGTAGTAAAAAAACAGAAAAACTCTTGTTTTTTAATAATTGGGGGTTAATTTTTGATTTGGAGGTTTTATTTTTGATAGTAAAAAAGGTTTCAAAAACTGAAAGTACCTTTTACACAACGCATTAACTATAAGACAGACATAGCAAATGTTGCACAGAATTACAGGCATTTAGTAAATAGAAACTAAGATAATTATTGTGATGTTTAATAATATATGTATTTCAATATTCTAGTTAAGATTTTAAATATTATTATAATTATTTTTGTTTTCTGTGATCTTTTTAGTTAAGTTTGATTTCTGTGATCTTTTTATTAATTTTTCATATTGACAGAAAATATTTTTGATTTCCCGCCTTTAAAAAAAAAAAAATATTATATAAGTTTTTAATTATTAAAACAAGTTTTTCAAATTGTAATATTTCCCTGAAGAAGTCACCCGATGTGGAGACGAAATATTGGAAATAAATAATTAATAAATAAATGATCTTAATGACTTCATTAAATAATTGAGCTCTAGATCACGTTTGTATTTATAAAATATCCTTTGTAGTTATAAAATATCCTTGCAATACAGATTGGTCGCATTTGTATCTATAAAATATCCTTTATTATTTATATATCTCCAATATTTCGTCATTATTTGAATGACATCTTCAGGGAGTATGAACAACAACAAACAATATTAAAAACAAAACTTTTTTTTTTCTTCATACTCCCTGAAGATGTCATTCAAAGAATGACGAAATATTGGAGATATATAAAATAATAAAGGATATTTTATAAATACAAACGTGACCTAGAGCTCAATTATTTAATAAAGCCATTCATTTCAAAGGTCGAAAAACTTTTCATAATTTATATAATAAATGATCTTAAGCTCGTTTAAACGAAGAAGAATAAGAGAAATCTTTTATTTTTACGGATTTTGAGTAAATTTTTTAATAGTTTGAAAAAAAATACACTTGATTTAAAAGAAAAGTGAGTAGACCGGTTTTTAACTATATGTTAAGTAGTTTTAAAGTACATATTCCTTTGTTTTTAACGATAAAATATTGTGAGTGTACATTTACTCGCATACAATCACACACACTCACATATAGCAAAAAAAAAGAAAAGCCCAGCAACATTGTTGTAAGGATAACAATCCCCCATTAAAACAGGCAAAATCAATAAAGACGCGCAAAAGAGAATAATGGAGAGTGACGACGTCGACGACAACAACATGTTTTGGAGCAAGAGAAAGTGCAAGAATTTCAAGAAAATTGCAATGATAAAAACAGATAATTTCGTTTATATATAGAATTTATATAGAAATATAATAAGGAACCTCATACTAAGAGTAGGAGTATGAATTAAAAACAAGAAGAAAGTAGCAAAAGTAGTAATAACGAAACAAAAAACATAATAAACACTATGGCATTAGTACGCTAACAGCTAAAAATATACAATATTAAAACATATAGTTTAACCAGACATAGACATAGGAGATTCAGTAATATGAGAACTTGGCTACAACTGCTGCTGTTGCTGCTAACACTGATGATGATGATGGTGATGATGATGATAGTAAAATATTTAAATAAGAAAATATCGCGTAATATACACTAAAATATACTCACAGGTAAAAATAAAGCAACACTCACATACAATATCCACCATCATATTGCTGCTGCTGCTGTTGTTGACATCCATATTACACATACAGGCAGACAGACAGTAAAACATCGCTGTAAAAGGAAAAAAAAATAATACAACATTTTACACAAATACAAATAGAAGAGGAGTTGAATAAAACAACAACACAAAAGCGGAAATGCCGTTAAAAATGTATGCATATTACTCACAGCAACACATACATCCGCACTCATACGTATGCATATACAAAATTGAACAAAAAAAATTTATTACTTTTACCCTTGATGCGGTTTCTACTGTGTATGCGGAAAACAGTATGAATGTGTTAGTAAATGTATGTTTTTAGAGGCGTGTGTGTATGTGTGGTTTACAGGGTGAGGAATGTTGTCTGAGAATTATTGATTTTTTGTGTGTGTTTGTGTAATGTGGAGTGCGCAGTAAAACTACGAAAACCTCTTTCTGTTCTCGACTTGACTCTTTTTCGGCTCAACTCGGCTGTGTGTTCTATTCACATCTTTCTATGGCTGAGTTTTTTTGTTTTTCCTTCGTTGTTGTTTAAAGTCTTTGTCTCAGTTTTTGTCATCCTGTTGTTGTGTACGTGTAATGTTTTTTTTTTTATTTTTCTTTCAGAATTTTCACGTCTAAAGTTCTGTTGTTGTTGATATTTTTAGCTTTCGCTATATTGCAAATATTGTATGCGCGCATTGAGTATTTTGACATTGTCTCTTGAAAAATGTTCCAAGCAGTCACTAGCTGAAATGGTGTTGGCAGGAAGACAAGTATAGAGGTACATACTTAGTAAGTTACTATATCGTCGACTTATTATTCGTTTGACCCATACGCCAAAAAGTTGTTTTCGAGAAAAACGATGAAGAAGGTGCACACATTTTCATTTTTGAACGCAAAATCGACAGGTAGATACAATTAGATACTGGATATCTCAGATATGATACGAGTTAATGCCAAACGGGTTTCAGAATCAGAAATGGGGATATTTACATCGTCTATAATCCATTTCTAACTAAATTTTTTTAAAAATTGTCGGTAGGACAAACCAATAATAAGCCGACGATATGTGCACTTGCATGTTATCGCCATCATCGTCAATGTCCCCCATCTACGTCGTTGTCTTAATAACTAGTTTGTGCCACATGGGCAGAAGTTTTGTTTGTGATGATATTGGTTTGGGCCGACAATGTTGCTGACCACGAACAACAAAGGAAATACATGGAAAATTTTTCTTAGAAAATAGAATGGAGAACACAAAATAAGTAAAGACATGGCAAAATGGAGAAGAAAATACTATCACACACAAAAAAGGCGTTGTTATTTTCGTGTGAAACGAAAAAAAAATGGCAAAATAAAATCGATGGAAACTTAAAGTGGTTTTTGGGGTTTTCTAAAATGTATTAAAATTAATGAAAATTATTTAAAAGGAAATGAATTTCAATTGTTATTAAGTACTCTAAATGAATAATTTTTCATGCAAATTTGTATTTCAAAAGAATCAAAGTCAACATTTACTTACTGAGAGAATTATTTGCATGATATTAGTGAATTTTTACATAGAAGCATGAAGTTGAACTACAATTCGCCCATTTAAACTTGTCATTAAACAAATATTAGATTAAAGAAAATTTTATGAAAAATATAATTTTATTTATTAAATATATTATTCACACAATGAAGAACTTCATTAAAAAACTAGTTTCGTAAAAAGTATGAAGCTTCTCATTAATTATAAGAAATTCTTCGTTCATTTTGTAACGAAAATATTCATTAGGCTACTGCAATTTTTTTTAGTGGACGAAAAATTATGACATTTTTAGTAATTCTATGAACTTTTCTTTACAAAATAAACTAAAATTTTCTTCAAATTAATGAAAAGCTTCATCCTTTTGAAGAAACCAGTTTTTAATGAAACTTTCAAACAAAAAACAGGTTGCATAACAAATTATTCTGTATTATAATAGGTTCTAATTTATAGAGATGTCACGAATAGTATATTCGGCACTTTACTGAATACCGAATATTCGGTTTAAAACCGAATACCGTATATTTGCAGAATAGTTTTTTCATTCATTTTCATATAAATTTCATGCAAGAATACACTGCATTTTCAATATTGGCGAAATTAAACAGAACCATAATACTTCTTCAGGTTGAAAAATCATCTAAAATCACTGTAAACAGTCGTGTTTGACATTTTAAAGAAAAATATTTTGTGAAAAACTTGATTTTTCGGCATTTTTTGATGGAAAATGATTTTGCTGAATAGTGCTGATATTCGGCCGAATAGTCAAAACATGCCCGAATACTCTACAACTGATTCTTTATGTATGGAGTTTGTCCTATTTGAAATATGTTCTTTACTTCCTAACAAGGACAGGTTGCTTTATAACCGGTTCTATAACCAATTATAGAACTGGTTACGGGACAGTAGAGCCTTACATTTTTAAATACAGGAACCTGTTCTTGAACCGGTTTCATGTGGTAAAACCGGTGGTAAAACAATCTGTTCTGGAATAGATTCAGAGGCAACCAGTTATAAAAAAATTTTCTAGGCGATTCCATTTTTTAATATAAGGGGAAAATTCTATAGGCCACCGAGTACAATAAATTGTGTGTCCATTGTGGAGTATAAAAATTGTGTGTTGTTTTAATTTGGGATGCTCGCAAGGTATTAAATAGTAAAAATAGTAAAAATTTAAGGATTAAGTTTTTTTGTGTCATTTTAAAGATTTAATTTATGCCAAAAGTAATTTTTTCCCATCCAATTTTTTTTTATTTCATCATATTTATAATTGATGGTTGGAAGCGGATTAAAATTACCATTACCTGTTATATTTTAGTTACTCGTTACATAGTTGATTAGAGTTGTACGGTTCATGAAGGAACTAGTTCAATTGGACGACTCACTGAATTGAACGATGTGATTCGTTCACCAATATTCGATCTTTTCGTTCAATCTTCCATTTCGTTGTTTTTATTCATAAAACAATTCCATCTCTATTTTATAAAGTTGCTAGCAAGAGAAATTTTTTTTTTAGCAAATAGTAATAGGATTGTTCCAAATTATGGTAAATTGGTACAATTAAAGTCATCAACACCTTTTATCTATGTACAGTGAAAAAACTCGTAAAACATGAATATATAATAAATGCGTAGTAAATTGTCAAACAAACGAAACAGTTCACAACACGCAATTCAGTCACAGGTCAAAACAAAAAAGAACAATTGAATGATTTGAACGATCTAGTTCACTTACTCGAATTGAACGATAATGACAGAGTCACCAAAATGAACGATTAATCCCAACTCTATAGTTGATCATTAGGAAAGATATTTCATGCAAATGCAGGTTTATTCTTGATAATCTGCAACTGATATATACTAAATATTTACCCGAATCATCAAATTTGAAACAAAAGCCATCATTTTGTAGTTGCATATTTTACATATTTTGCTAAAAGTGCATATATTTGCATATTTTGGCTCTTTATGCATATTTTATGATTTTTAATGCATATTTTGATCTTTTTAGTGTATATTTTCTATTTATTTTAAGAATTTTTTTAATTTGTTAAACAGAATTTTTACATTTTAAAAACTTGCTTAACCGAAGAAAAGCGTAAGATTATGTTCCTATTGAAAAAATTCATTCCAAAAAAATTTTTTTGAAAAGTTAAAAAAGTGTTGCTTTAAGTGCATACACTCATAATAATTCATGCTAAAAATACGAAAACAATGTCAAAACTACGAAATCTTTTGCAAAATTAACAAATTTTCGTGTATTTTACGAAAGTTTTAATTATTTTGATATTTTTTGACATGTTTTTAGGGCATATTTTTTTATTTTAGCTGCATTTTAAAAGCTCCGATTTTACTTTTGAAGTTGCATAAAATTCCTTGCCGTAGTCATAACTTGGAAATTAATTTTTTCTTTGTTGAGAAAAAAAATTTAATATTTTTCATTGCAAGACAAATATTTTATATATTTTTTTCGAAATTTTTCATTATTAATTTTTGTCGAAAACAAGAGATTTATCCGTTTGATTTTGACACATAGGTCCAAAACTACGAAACCGATTTAATAACAGTACTCAAAAGATATATTTTGCTTTAAAGGATATATGTTTTGCAATTTGACGGGCCAAAGTAGGTAGACCAAAAATTGAGATATGTATCGTCAAAATAGTCAAATTACTCAAAAATTAAAAAATTAAAATAAAAAACGTGTTCAGCATTTCTGCTGTAAACTAGTGTATTTTTTTATTTTCAAAAGGTTTTTGAACAGTTAAAACTCAGAACACTCTATGCACAATACAAAAACCTGATTTATTTAGGGTTGCTTCTCTAAAAATTGATTTTTGATGCTAATGCAATTTTCTGATACATTTTGCGAATGGCATTTGGAAATTTCATTTGCGTTTAAAATGCATTTTTTTTTTAAATCAAAACTGTTTTGAAACCTGTAAAACAAAAAAACAAAAAATTATGAAAAAAATTAGTTTTGTATATATTAGTAAAATATTTTGCTAAAACTACTAAAAATTAGTTCAAAATGATGTTGCAGAAAAACTTCTAAAATTAGCAAATTATTTTGCTATATAGAAATAGCAAAAAAGATTGTGTAACTTACAAAGATGTAGTTATATTTGATTTTAATTTTAGTCGACAATTTTTCTACTGACATTAGCAGTCTACAATTTTTTAGAAAATATCGCTGTTGGCTTTAGCAAAGTATACTGTTATTTGCACTCAACTAAATTTAAGGTAAATGTAGGTAACATTTTGTTGTTCTTTGCGGGTTTTTGTATATTCCCGATGAAAAAAGTTTATATCTATATATATATAAAATTGAATGTGTGTTTGTTTGTTTGTACCTTATAGGAGACCAAACCTCTGGACTGATCTTCCTGAAATTTTTACACCATTTAACTGGGACTCTGGCATGATTAACAGGGTACTTTTTTTTCGACCACGCCCACTTTTACGCCCACTTCTTTAAAATTATGTAATTGCTCCCATATAGTTTTTAACAGATTTACTTCAAATTGTATACACATTATACTCCAGGCGAGGTAGAAATAAACATTTCTTACGACACGCCCCCTTTCACGCCCCTTTTCACCCCAAATTTTGTTTGAAAGTTTTAAACTTTTTGTTCTCTGTACAAATTTGTTCTTACCAACGGATTTTTTTTTATTTGGTAGTATAATGCTCTTAATACTGTTAACGTCGCCTTATAACTATGAACCACGCCCACTTCACCGCCCCCTTTTTTTAATTCAGATACTTATACCACTAACAATGTTTGCTATACAAAATACTTTTTTTGTAATATGTAATTAACTAAAGTTTTATACACTTTTTATCTACAGGTAATGTTTGTATGTTCGTCCTCTATAGACTCTAAAACTATCCAACCGATTTGGCCCAAACCGGTTTCATTTGAAAGGTTATAGTCCAAATTAGGTTTTCGGCTATATATATTTCAAGTTAGCGTGGCCCCTCCCACATAAATTGAATAACATCATATATCTTGACTATTGTGATAGCAGGAGTTTTGAAACATTGCAGTATCCCATATGTTACTGATTTGAATAATCAGGAAAAAAATGGGCGGGATCGGACCAGTGGGAGTGGCAGCTCCCATGCAAAGTAAATAGTAAATATTTAATATCATATATCTACAGTACTATAATAGCCATAGTCTTAGAAATTTGTGCACGTTGATTATTTGTTAATGTGAATAGTCATGGGAAAAATGGGCGTGATCGGACCAGTGGGCGTGTCAGCTCCCATACAAAGTAAATATTTAATATCATATATCTACAGTTCTATAATAGCCAGAGTCTTAGAAATGTGTGCACGTTGATTATATTATGAATAGTCATGGGAAAATTGGGCGGGATCATACCAGTGGGCGTGGCAGATCCCATACAAAGTGATTATTTAGCTCATATACAAAATTAATATTAATATTAAATATCTAGGGTTCTATATTAGCTATATAGCCTTCAAATTTTGTACGAGTCCATCAATTTCAAATATTAGTAGTCGAACTGAAAATGGGCGGAATGGGATAAATGGGCGTGGTACCAAAAGCAAAAAACAAATAAGCATTAAAATAAATTATCACATTCAAGACTTTTTGCAAGGTTATTTAATAATGTTGTTCAAAAATTGTTTTAGCGTTCCTCATAGTCCTAGAATAAATAAAAAAGGTAAAGAAGTAAACATGAATCCGCGTTGGGCTTCCCATGAAATTACAAATTTTAAAATGATTTACTAATGTGAATTTATTTTTTTAATTATTTATTTGCGCAAAAGAAATTTCTTGATTTAAAGAATTAATTACAATTAAAATTTGAAGGCAACACAACGTTTGCCTGGTCAGCTTTTTATATATAAAAGTGATGAATTTTTGGATTTGTTGTATCATATATACTTTTATATTTATACATGGAAGTATATATGATCTCAACTATATCAAGTACCATATGGTGAGATAAAAAAGATAAACTTATAAGTAACATGAGATATAACGATATATGATGATGATATGAGATGTAAGTATATATCGTTACATATGACAGTATATGTAATTATATGTATATAATTATATATATATAATTAATTACATATTACAAAAAAAGTATTTTGTATTGCAAACATTGTTAGTGGTATAAGTAAGTATCTGAATTAAAAAAGGGGGCGGTGAAGTGGGCGTGGTTCATAGTTACCAAATAAAAAAAAATTCGTTGGAAGGAACAAATTTGTACAGAGAACAAAAAGTTTAAAACTTTCAAACAAAATTTGGAGTGGCAAGGGGCGTGAAAGGGGGTGTCGCGTAAGAAGTGATTATTTCTACCTCGCCTGGAGTATAATGTGTATACAATTTGAAGTAAATCTGTTAAAAACTATATGGGAGCAATTACATAATTTAAAAAAAGTGGTCGTAAAAGTGAGCGTGGTCAAAAAAATGTACCCTATTAATCATGCCAGAATCCGAGTTAAATGCTGTGATAATTTCAGGAAGATCGGTCCAGAGGTTTGGTCTCCTATAAGGTACAAACAAACAAATAAACAAATAAACAAACACACATTCAATTTTATATATATAGATTATATATGACTATAAATACCCATATCGGAATTTTTTTCACCGGGTTAGCAGTTGCTGTTTTCAATAAACTAAAATTCAACTCAAATATAACTTAAAGTTTGTTATTTATGCAATTCTTATCTTACTAATATTTAGCAAAACAAATCTGCTAATTTTTTGCCGTTTTCTATGCACCGACATTTTTAACTAATTGTTTATTTTATTTATTTCTATGAGTGAATTAAAATTTAAAATTAAATTAAATTCTCAAATTTATGAGCGTGAAATTTAATTTAATAAAAATGTTTTTGTTGTAGTACATTAGACTGGTCCACAAATGTATGCAAAAATAAAAGTATATTCCGATTCGTGCTCCACAAGCTTGTTTTTGTTTATTTTATTAAAATATATGTAAAATATGCCAAATATTATATCAATCGGACGATATTTGGGGGTCGCTATGAAATGCGTCTTTTTTGGTTCGTCTCTTATATTACGTGTTTAATCGCTATTGTATTAGTTTACATATTACAACAACTTCTTGGAAGTTATTTAGGCATAGAATATTCCTAGGAAGTTGTTTTGCAGCATTAAAAGAATGAATCCTTACTATGACAAGCCAATGTTAAATTCACCGATGCAAATTCTCGATTATAATGATTCCTTGGCAGAACAGTTATTGCTGGGTTCCTACTCTTTTCTATTATCTTAACTAATTCTAAATTCATGAAAATTCAAATAGACCAATCCCTCTCTACAATTATACGTTATATAAAAGTATTATAATAAGTCAACATAAAGTCAATTTAAGTGCACTTATTTGCCAAAGATTTCACAATATAGAAAAACCATTTTTTTTAAAGTTCGCTAGACCTATATTTCGCGAGGTTGGAGCTTTTTTTATCAGTATGTGCAAAAAGCTTTCCATACCCGATCAAAAAATGTTACATCTCAAATACAAAATCAGATCTCATTTGATATATATCGATATTTATTCTTACCCAAGTTTATCTAAAAATTGGGGTATCCAGTAATATCCGGTTAGATCCTTAAAATATATTACTGGATTAAATAAGATTAAAATTGATCTCAAAATTGAGGGATCCAAAATTATCTATTTTAAGATCCTGATGGATCCCAAAATATCCCATGGGATTAATTTCAATATACTTGGATCTAATAAGATCAAAAAAGATAAATAATTTTTGGTGGATCCATTGAGATATTTTGCCATTAAATAAAAAACTCTATAGATTAATTTTCAGGACAATATCATAATAAAGAAATATAGATTATGGCCTCGTTTTCATTAAATGAGCTTTACTTAAAAAAAAAAATTTAAAAAAAATAATTTAGACATCGGCGCTCATATAATTAAGTATGGTGTTATACGTAACAATTTACAATTATGTCTTATATGCATAAATAATATTAATAATGTTGGATCATATATAATGATATCTCAAACCAAATTGTATATCTTGTTTCATATACGGCTTCTTACATAATTCTATCTTACATCATTTAATTTCATATATTAGTATATTTTGAATTGTGTTATACATATGACACCATATATAACCATATCTTAAATCACACACAAACATATCTTTTATTAGACAGAGTATATTATTATATCTTAAATTATATAAATAGCTTATATGTCACCATATATGATTACAAATTGTGTTATACATGGCAATATGTCTAACTTGTCTTATTATGTATATCATATATGCGTAATATCTGATTTTATAAAGGTCAATATATAATAATATATCGTTATATATGTTTCCACATAAGAAACATATAGTAAGATGTGGTCATGTATGACACCATATATAATTACATATTATAATATATTTTAAGATGAAAAAAAATAAGACCATATATACAACATGTTTTACCCAGTTATCAATATAAAATTTGAATTTCTGTTAAATTTGGACTAATGATTACTGAGTACTATTGGAACAAGGGAGGCCTTGTGGAGCTCTAAAATTAAAAAGTTTTTTTTTTATCCACCCTATTGTGTATGTTTAATAGTTTTGCAAAAATTTCTTTTGTGTACAAAATTGTTTTTTTTTTCAAAATATTTATTTCTTAATTGAATTAGTACGAATCGAATGATTTTCAAATCACAAAAATCCGCTAACAACTTTCAATTATATGGCTCTTCATAGTTATATCCTTTTTTGACATTATTGAAAAATTAAAGCCGTGTAAAATGGCGATTTTTGGAAAAAATTTAAAAACTGAATATAGAGATGTGTTACAATTAAAAAAATAAATCAAATAATCAAATTAAAAAACCCTTGGTCAATTCCTATGATATATCTCATGGATCTTACAATATTTGAGCATTAAAAACGTTTTTGTGTTTTTAACCCTATGCTCCAATTTAAAGGGTATCACTACTACATTCTTACTACAAAGCTTTTGCAAAATGTATGAGTTGAGTATGTAAAATATAGGTCGGTATATAGAAACTTCTATAGAAAATTTACCTTCTTTTTGCATTTTGAATTAAAAAAAAAACAAAAAAAAAAAAATATCACATTTAGTGCATGCAATACACAAATGAATGTGAATGGTGCAGAGTTAACCAAAAATATATCAACAATTTAGGAATCCCACATTCATAAAAAAGCATGTTGTTAAAAGTTTTTTTTTTATTTTTTTTTTTTTGCACAAACACACACTCTCATAAACAAACACGAACTTATACCAAAAAGTGTTGAACTGAAAATAAAAGTTAGTGGCAACAACAACAACAACAAAAATATGTACAAAAATTTCATTTCATTTTCATTTTTACAAAACACGATATTCACGCGAAATATTGCATATAACTGCATCAGGCATTGCAGTGATGTACTTTGAACATCACCTGGTCAAATGGTGTTTACAATAGTAACAACAGCAACAACAACTAACAAACCAGCCAACAAACATAAGCCAACAAAACAATATAAAGTAACAACAACTACAAAACATAAACTAATGGACAACATGACGTATACGTAATTTTGAATTCATTTGTAACAAAACATTCGTTGAAAAAAAACTACATAAACACACCGTGTTGATGTTATTTCGTTTTTTTTTTTTATTAATTTACATTTCAAACGGATGCGGAAATGTTATTGTAAATGTTATACATGACATTTTTATTTAGCAAAATTTTTAAAAATATAACAAAAAACACTTTAATATTCATACATTGTTGGTTGTATAAACTATTATACGCCTTTTTTCAACGTTTATATTGCAATTCTATTTTTATGCGGTTTTTTTTTTTTTTTTTGTTACAATAAAAAGAAAAGTTTTTGACCTTGATTTTGTTTTTGTTGCAAACAAATAAAGTTTTTCTTTTTATGTTAAAACATTTGAATTTCTAGCATGTCGGTTTGTACTTTGAGCATAATTTGTTTAAAAAATGTACGTGTTTTCTATACACGCATTTCTACAGTTGGCATCATAAGAAAAATAGAAATAGCAAAAAAGAAAAAAAAAAAAAAAAAAGCAAAATTAGTGTTAAATACTTTAACATAGTAACACACACAACATACACTTTATGCATATAAATTGTATATATTCATGTATTTTACACCAACACTTATCTAACAACAACTCGATTAAAATAACAAGTCTCCCGCGAGTGTAGTTTTGCTTAAATTCCGCTATTTCCTAGTACAGTCTTAGCTTATACAATTGAAATAATTTATAAATTATGAGATTAAAAATATTTACAAAAACTGTAGTATAAATTAAATTGTGAAAAAATATGGAGTCACCGAATGAGATTTTCAAAACACCCAGTTTGAAAACTTAACTTGGACTTAATTTTTTGGCCTTTTGAAGATAGGACTTTTTTAAGCCACTTTATCGATATTTTAAATGTAGTTTAATGAAAAAAGCTACCCAAGCAGACATGAGTATATGGGATCGTATATCATCATATATGGGTACAAATAAATTTGTGTGTGCATTAAATTATCTTTCAAGTTAATTTTGATTTTGGACTACTGCACTCATAGAAATAAACCTGTACAAATAGCAGAAAAAGCTACTAAAATAAGTTAAATATGACATTGCAAAAAAAACTGCTAATTTAGCAGATTTTTTTGCTAAATATTAATAAAATAAGAACAGCAATAATAAATCTGTTAACTTTAGCAGTTTTTTCTTCAAGTGCATTTTTAACTAATTTTTAGTAGCTTTTTTTGTTATGTTTACAGGTTTATTTCTATGAGTGTGATAGTCTACTTTTACTTTCCTTCGCACAGTATTACTGTAAAATAAATTAATAGGCCAAAGTTGGACCGTGTTTTTTTTGCTTAGATTGAGCTCTCATGAAAAACAAATATGTTGTTTCCATGCAAAAAAAATATGTTGTTCCCATACAACTATTAGGTCGAAGATTCTAGTATCCTGCCAATCTGCGAGATAAATTCAAACAAGCGAGCGTTTATTTTTTGGTGATAAACCTTTACAGGTCAAATATTTTGTTTATAGCATGGTTGGCAAGCAATACCTTGTCATTATAAAGCCGATTGTCGCCTACATTAATAACGATAGGAAAATTTTAAAACTGCTAATCCAATTGTTGCTGAAGACATTCCTTTTAAGGTTTCTGATTAAATCTTGATATAAATGGGGGTTAAAAGATAAAAACCCAGGTAGAAATTGACAACCGTACCAAAAAAAAAATAGTACTGGTAAAAATAGTACTGCTATTTTTATAAAAACCACCGTGTTAAAAATTACCAAAGTTACAACTAATATTGTACTAGGAAAAAACTATTTTGTTTGTAAAGCATGTGTTTTGCCAGTAATCACTTTAAAATTTATCTCCAAGACATATGAAATAAAACCGATCGTACTTAATAAAAGACACATGCTTTTAATGTAATCGCCTTTTAAATTTTTTTTAGTTTATAACCGATCACTTGTCCAAAAGTCGGCAATATCAGTTGGGTTTTGAGTTCGTGAAAGTGTCGTGAAAAATACGTTTCTCTTGTTTTTGTTCTTTGATTTAGATCAAATACAGTATATCGCTAGTAGCTTTGTATGCATGTATTGTGGGTAATGTTTCCGTTTTACTTTTGTTTGGGTGTGTGTGTGCGCAATTTTTTAGGATTTTTTGTTTTTGTTGTTTCTTTAGTTGTAGTGGTAGACACTATGCGTTGTCATATTTACTATTTACCATGTGTTGTTGTTATTGCTGTTGTGGTTGTTGTAGCTGTTTCTCGGCTTGGTATTTGTCTGGCTGCTAAAGAGTTTCCTCTAGACAATCCGTTGGAATATTTTGCAACTACTGCTGCTTTATACAATAAAACCATAAGCAGACATTACAAATGTCTGGGTTCTTTCTGAATTTTATTTTTTATACTTTCTTTATTTCTAACAAGGAAAGTGTTTTGTAGGAAAATTTTTTTGTAACAAAAGCACGCAAAAAATCCTTTTATTTTTTCATTCATTCATGATTTTTTTTATACAATTTTTTTCCGTTTTCATAAAATCTCTAAATGTCAGTGTGTGTGAGTGTGTTTGGCTGGGTTTATTTCATGTTTAAGTATTGTTTTTATTTATTTCTTTATGATTCCTACTATTTGTGTTGGGGTTTTGTCATATTCTCCTCGTAACTTCATCTTTAACTTAAAAGCAACAGTATCAAATGTTTATATTTCATTTCTTTATCAAGTTTTTTCTATTTTTTTTTTTCAAGTTCATAATGTCAACAATCCTGGTTAAGGATTTTTCTTTTGTATTTGTTTGAATTGTTACATTCATTTCAGTTTTTTTATATTAGTATTCCTTTAAATACATAATACAGCTTATATACGTTTTTATTTGGTATAGACTTTAACATCTTGTCTAATGCAGAGTTTCTCAATGACATAAAATCAATTAATTTTTAAAGTCTAAAAAAAAAACTTCCTAAAAACGTTACATCTTGGACTTTCGGGTATACTTTTTTGATCTGTTTTTTTTATTTTTAAATTATTTTCTAATTTTTTAATCAAAATCCATAAAGAACTAAAAAAGCCACTATCATCAATCTAAATACTTTCTTTTTTTTTTAATAAATTGTGTGATTATTTCACTGCCCTGTTTCAAACGATAGGTTTTAAAATGTTTATAGAAATCTACTTCACATAAGTTTAGTTTTTACCATTTGAGAAACTCTTTTTTACAACATTTGAAATTCTAGCACATTGCTAAACAAAAAAGTCAAAACAAAATATAAAAAAATACGGAAAAAGTTTTTCTTTCCTTCTAAAAAGGATCACTAACGATATATTGTAGGTTGTCTGTTCAAACTGGTTATTGTATGAAAAAATCTTTGCTACAAGTGTTGCGTGTTTATAGTGCTATTTTTATATTCATTTTTATTTTAGTTATCCTGTGGCAAACCAATTTTTTTTCTTGTTGCTTTCATTTTTGTGATTTTTTCTTCTTTTTTTTACTATGATTTGGCATATTATTTGCTACGCAATTTTTTGTTGCCTTACAAAACAATTGACAAAAAAAGGCGTTTTGTATGTGTGTTAGTTTGTATGTTTAACAAGGAACTGTAGAAAAAAGTCAATGTCTGCCTTGAAACGGAAGTGATACTTTTAAGGAAAAAATGAACTCAAAAAAAAAAACATTCATTCATTCATTCATTTACACATTCATACATAGACGCCCACCCAAATAAACAGACAACAAGTCTAACATCTGGCATTGGGAATTCCCAAGTTCAGAGGAAAAGCCAACAACAAATAGCAATCTTAATACCTGTTTGAATTTGAGTTTGAAAAAAGTAATATAGTACAAAAGAATTGATAAAAATAGAAAGTTTTCCAATTTTTCTTAAAGTTTTTTTTGTTTTCTTTATTTTTGTTGCTTTGAGGTTCTTTGTAAATATTTGTTTTGCCAGAACTAAATTTGATGAAGTCAATATTAAATGTTTAAGATTGAGGTCAAGAACCTTGAGCAAATTGTTCTTTTGTTTAGTTTATTTAAAAATACAAAAAGTTTATTGTTCAACAATAAAACTAACAATTTGGTATGCAAACGAAATTTAAATATCAATTTATTTAATCAAATATGACGTGATCAAGATTATTCAAGTTCAAGATGATTTGTTTTTTGTTAAACTAAAAAACCGTGCAATGTTTATTTATTAATTAAAAATGTCTTCATCCGCTAATTTAATGCAGACTTTATCTACTGACAGATCCTTACATGTTTCATTTCGGGTCACCGAAAATCTTCAGAGGAACAATGTGTAGAAGGGGTAGAAAATTTACCCAAATTATAATTTTTGAAGAAAAAAACAAACACCTTTTTATTTACTTGATAAGAAGTAACAAACAAAATAGGAAAATTTTAACTAATTCAAATCAAAAATAAAACATTTTTAACAAATAAATATTGTTCGTGTACAAGCTAGAATCTCTAGTCATAATACACTGTGTTGTTAGTGTTTATTAAATAGTGTTAGTGTTTAATAAATAAACAAAGCAAAATATTGATAAACTATCAGCTCAGAAAAGGATAAACGGGCTACCGCTGGCAAGGTAGTTTAGCACGTGGTCGGAGCGCTGACAACAAGTGCTTTCCTTATTCTAAAATGATAAAATCATTAGTCAAATAGTGTAGGAAAAGCACTAGGGAAAATTGACATTGTGGAATTGACATTGTCATCTGTAACTATGGATGGTATAGGTATTGACGAATCGGATACTCTTGATGTTCTGGGCATGAGAATACAGTGTGATGTCCGTTGGAATAAGCACGTACTTCAAGTGTCGAAAGAGGCATTAAAGTGTCTCGGTTTTCTAAAACGGTGCAAGACTTACTTCACTCCATCCGATCTCCTTACTATTTATACCAGCTATATCCGGAATACAACTCTCATATATGGGCAGGGGCTCCATTGTCTATTCTGAAGCTTCTGGACCGTGTTCAGGGGAGGGCGGTGAAGCTTATCAATGACAGTAGTGTATCCAACTCTATTGATTCATTGGAGCATCGTCGGAATGTGGGTTGTGTGACACTTTTCTATCGATATTACCATGGGAGATGCTCATCTGAGATAAGTGAACTTATTCCACGTGCCCGAGTTTTTATTCGTAAAACTCGCTTATCTAGTAGAGCACATCCATTTGTAGTTGATTGTCCTGTGTTTCGCACAATGCATTACAGAGAAAATTCGTTTTTTAGTCGAACGATTCGTATGTGGAACAAACTTCCCGCAGAAGTCTTCCCTGTTACTTACAATTTAGAAAAATTTAAATCAAATATCCACAAACACTACTCCCTCTTTCCTCCTTCCCATACCTTATTTTCCTGATCAATACAATGCACTGCATGATTAGGGGGCATCCCCTGAGTATTAGTTAAATTATAACAAAAAAAAACAAAAAAATAATGCCCCAAAAAATTATGCCTGAAACCGGGCTCGAAGTCGAAAAATTCCATTTGTGATGTATCATGGATCTCATGATATATTGAGTATAGTCAAATTTCTAGCATTTTCAAAATTCAGTTAAATAATAGGAAATAATTTACTGTAAATGAACGAAAAATTTGTCAATATTTAACCACGCTACCTTAACCCTTTTTTTTTTTGAAAAATTATAAAAGTTGTTAATTTTTTTTTACTCTTATAGTGGAACCAATACTATGGCATTGATGTGATGTACTTATTACTATAGCGGGGCAGTTGGCTCGGAAAGCAACAAATGTGAATTCGACCGACTTAGGGCTACTCATTGCCACGTACTGTATCAACAATATATATATATTTTTCAACAACAACAAAAACAATATAAAAACAAAAGTAACTGCCCAGTGAAAAAGTAACAGGTTGCAAAACAACTTACACTACATTATAATCAGTTCTAATTTATGTTCTACAATTGATTTTTTTTTTTGTAAAAGAACGAAGAGGTTGCTTCAAACACGGTTCTAGAACCAGTTGTGGAACTGGTTCTAAGACAATGAAAACTTACATTCTGACTCCCAGGAATCTTTTCTGTAACCGGTTCCATAGAACCGGTGGTAACAGAACCTGTTCTACAACAGATTCAGAGGTAACTAGTTCTGAAAAGTTTTGCTGGGAGTACATGGTTGTTTGGAATCTGTAAGAGTACAACACATGATTTTGGAACTCAATTCTGAGAATTGCTCGTGAAAGTAGCCCCAAAAATAAGAACTTCTGCATCATTCGTTTGTCAAGTTGGCTACAGTAATAATTTAATGGCCATACGATTTTTTTGGCTCATGGCTGATTTGTAGCACTTTTTCTATAGTTTATATATATATATTTGAAAATAACCTACAAAATGTTATCTAAATATGTAAAATTTACAATTCAGAGTCGAAAGCCTCAGTAGCTAGTACTCTTAGCTTAAGTTAGTTACAATAATTGTATTAATGTAATTAATAACAAATAAATAAATAAATAAATATCTCGATATACCGTACGGAATATGTCTTTTGTGTCTGAATCAAAGTTGTAGATATTGAAAAGGAGAAAAAATGTGGAACAATACTACCCGAAAAAAGTGCATCCGATGCCTTAAAAATCACAAAAATGCCTATTTTCGCCATTTTTCACCATTTTTGCTCAATAACTGGATTACAAATCCACAAATATGCTGTTTTTTTTCTTTATAAACTTTATTTTGTTTACAAAACTTTAGTAGAATCTACTAATTTTGTTGGTAAAAATCAGCTCGCGTTTGCTGACCTTAGCAATTTGTTTGCAAGCACCCTCCTGATTAAAAGCTTACTGACTCAGCAAACATTTTTTTTACTTTACCAACTTTTTTTTGAGTTTTGTACATTTGTATACATAACGGTTAATAATTTATTGATAGTAATAAATATAAAAATTATGTAGCATACACTGGGCGATAACTTTGAAATTTATCGATGAATATCCATGAAATGTACTTTGTTTTTTCTACACAAATAGAATTTAGCTATTTGCCAAGTAAAATTCGTTCACTACATCTCAAATTCGATTATTAAGTATTACAGTCGGTTGGCACAACCTAACATTAGTTTTTACAACAAAGTTCGTTTAATTCAACTGCATTTTAGTTACAACACTCAAAATATTCACACACAGAAAAAATTATTGTCAAAAAAATTTCAATGAAACTTTGCTTGATTTCAAACAATTAAAAGTTTAATAATATGTATTAAATGTTTAATTGAAAATGAATGTGGTTCACACAAAATTTCAAACTTTTATAATCCATAATGACAACAATTACAAAATTTAAAAAAAAATCACCAAAATTAAAAAAAAAATCTCTTAAAGTAAGAATATTGCTATAATTTAAAAAAATAGAAAAAGTGAAAAAAATTGAGATGATTTTTAAATTTTAAGCGATTTTTTAAATTTTGGTGTTTCTTTTTTAAATTTTGTCTGTTTTTTGCAATTTGAGCGTTATTTTCAATTTTAGCGACAATTTTAATTTTAACTATTGTTTTCCAATTTTGGCATTTTTTTTTTAATTTTGGAAATATTTTTAATTACAATATTTCATTTTAATTTTGGCGATTTTTGTAAATTTGGTGATTTTTTCGAATAATAGTGGTTTTTTAATTGCTGACGATTTTTAAAATTATAGCTATTTTCTCCAATATTAGCGATTTTTTTTAATTTTAGCGATTTTCCCCCCATTTTTGACAATTTGTTTTGCAATTTTTAATTAAAGTTTTAATAGTATATACTAAAAATTTGTTTGCAATTAAAGACAATATTCAATTAAACTTTTAAAAGATATGATTTTAATTGATACTACAATTTCCTTTATTGGACCGAATTCAATTAAACTTTTATTTGAATCAACAAATATCTTAATTAAAAGTCGATTTAGGTTTTTTCTGTGAACTGAATTTATTAGTTGTTGCCATTAAAATACACTTTTCAATTTGGTTGGCACTTTATTTCTCTATGTGTACAAGGTTGTGGGCTTCAGTTTTATATATTTTTGTCTTTTGCACTAAAATATCGAAGCGATTTTTGAATCTTATTAGGTAAAAAAAAATTAAATCTTATTAGGTAAATAGTTTTTCACCGTGTAACTGATCTACTTCAATATGTTTAAACTTTAGTTTAATTTGCAAAAAAAAATTATCCCAGTTACATTACATATTTCTACATAAAATCATTTAAAATGTATCTTTAAATATAATTAAAACTATTTTAATAATAAAGGACTTTTAATTTAATAAAAAAAAAATCATACACACACACACACCATAAATTGAAGCAACAACAAAAAATAAATATCTTTTAAAAAAGAAAAAATATTTTATATTTTTATCACATACACACAGACGTTATTTTTTATTAGATGATGAAGAAGAAGAACGCAACAAAAAGAGAATAATAAGAAAAAAAGAACCATTTTTGTTATTTAAAATTTCGTTAACTAACAACTTCAAAAATAGAGTAAAGTTTAGGTTAAAATGAACTTAAAGTATAAAATTGAAATACGCGAAATTTGTAGAAAATTTTCATTAAATTGATTCTCCAAAAAATAAAAAAAAATTAGAAATAAATTCTACAACTTCTAATATAAGTACACGTAGAATACTATGTAGGTAAAGACCACTGCAAATGTAGTTGAAAACAAATGAAATTTCACTTAAAGAAAGGACGACTTACATTACAATAAATTCAACTAACATTGGCATTTGTTTTTTAATGTTTAAAAAATGACTAACAATTGTAGTAAAAATATACCACATGGTAGTAAAAAATAAACAAACATTTATTTTTTTTTTATGTTTTTATATAACAAAAAACTACTGAAAAAAATGAATGTAAAATCATAAAACAGTCATTTGATGTGGGTTGTTTTTTTAAATGAACTACAAGGTTAGTAAAAATTTGAATTTGTTCTGCAAATGACTAACATTTGCATTAAAAATAAAGAAACTGTATTACAACCCAAACAATAACATATATTTAAAGCAGAAGTTCCCTGAGTGTATTGTCTGTATAAATGTTCGTTATATTTCAACCCCACTGTTTATGAAAAAAGTAACAGAAGCATTAAAATTTATGTTATTTACGAGGCAACATAAAATGGTGGGTGGGAGTTGCTGGGGTAATTTAAAATTATACTGAATATTACGTTGTAAAATTTCTTACACTAAAAATAAAAATAAAAACAAAAAAATAATAATCGAAAATGTAAGTTAAAAAAAGCAATAATACAATATTGTTTAAGAAATGGTAAAAGAAAAGGACCCTAAAAAAGAGAATAACATTTTACTACTGATATCACAGAGTAGTAGCACTAGTACAAACTGTGATATAATTCTGGCATAAGATATTAAAGATGGCGAGAGATGTATTGGTTCTATGGGGACATTTTTTGTTACAAACGATAGCAATTTAAATTGATATTAAAAAAAGAAAATAATGCCAGAGGTATGCAAATTTATAGCCGGAAATGTAATTTACACAAAAATGCCTTAAGCAATGGACACATGTACAACACGGTTATAAGCAGGGCAGCAACTTTCATGTAAATTCACGTTTGTAAGTCAGTAGCCCAAAATCGAATCTGAGCAAATACATTTCCGAATCAAAGAATTTTCAACAATATGGCATCGATTTGTTTTTGTACATTTTGTTATTAATGCATATTTTTGCATATTTTGCTATTAATGCATATTTGAATGTATTTTTTTTTTTTACTTTAAGTGCATATTTTCGGATTTATTTATTTCTATATATGTGTAGATTTTAAGCGCATATTTTTTTGATTAGTTAATGCATATTTAAGCTTATATTTTCGATTATTTAGTGCATGAAAGTCACTGCCCTGATTATAAGAATCGGAACAAAAGATATAAAAATTATTTAAAAGGCGCCATCCATACATTTTGTTAACAAATTTGAAATAAGGAAGACCTGTATGATGACAAAGATAATTATATTTAAAGTAACAAGAATAATAATGACATTTTTAAACATAAATGTTACCATTATAATGCTGATGATGTTAATAATAATTACATGTGCTTTTTATTATTGTCGTCAATATTTACACTTGGCGTTTTTCTCTTTCACTTGGTAATATCAAATAAAAATATCTTTATTATGAAAAAACCACCTGAATAAAAAAGTGTATATATACTTAATTAAATATATTTATATATAATCAGATATGGCATCATATATAATTAGTTATAATTATATCTGCTGTTGATTATTCAAAAATTTCTTTATGGTGCTATATAAAATTATATATATGGTCCAATATATAATTACCTTATATAATTAGATTTAATTTTTTATATAATTTTATATAATTTTTCTGATATAATTCTATATAAACATCTGATTATATCAGATTTTATAGAATTATATATAATTATATCCACCAGTTTCCGTATATATATTAAATATATATAATTTGATATGGCTTATATATTTTTTTTTAATCGGAAAAATTACATTTTATACTGTATTAAATAATAGTTATGTTTTTTTTTCATGTTACCCTGATTTTATATATAGTGCTCTTGAATAAATTATATTAATTGCACACAGACTTGGGCGACATCAATTACATTTCATAATCATTCACTTAAGAAATTTTTTTATATCATTAATAATTTCAGACCTACGCTCACACTTGTTGGCTTAGCCGCTTCGTTTGAAAACTTTCAATTTTGCCAATACCAGACATGGGACATAATACCAATATTTGTGTATTTATTATTACTTTTTTATGTCCGATTACACGTAATTGGGTGTAATACCCCTGTAAGTAAATATGCAGATGTTGTTACTTATCCCCATATTTGGAATTAAAAATTTTACAAATTTTCCAAGACAGCGATTAAACTCACAAGTATTAGCGTAGGTCTGATAGTATTAATGATATTGAAAATTTTCACTTGTGAACGATTGTGAAATGTAATTGACGCAGCCCAAGTCTGATTGCACAAAGAAGCAAAAAGAAAAAAATATTAAAACCCCTTTAAATATGAGCTACTCTTTGTTAACCAGTCCACCCTGCTGGCCAAAAATAATGAATGTAAAATGATCCGATTTTAATAAAAAATATTGAATATTAAGTGAACGGTCTGTTTAACCTGAGCATATTCTCTTGAAAACCTTCACTAACAGGTTTTGGAGTTGTTGGTAAACGAGAATCTAAAGGTACACTCAGGGAACTTCTGCTTTAAAAATATGTAGTTGTTTGGGTTGTAATACAGTTTCATTATTTTTAATGTAAATGTAAGTCATTTGTAGAACAAATAAAATTTTTAACTAACATTGTAGTTCATTTAAAAAAACAACTCACATCAAATGACTGTTTTATGATTTTACATTCATTTTTTACAGTTGTTTTTTGTTATTTAAAAAAATAAAAAAAAAAAATTTTGGTTTATTTTTTACTACCATGTGGTTCATTTTTACTACAATGTTAGTCATTTTCTGAACATTAAAAAACAAATGACAATGTTAGTTGAATTTAATGAAATGTAAGTCGTCCTTTTTTTAAATGAAATTTCATTTGTTTTTGACTACAATTGCTGTCGTCTTTACAAATATAATTTCCTAAGTGTAGATTTTCAAAATTCGAAAAATTGTTGTCAGCTTCTTGGGTCCTCTATAGGGAGGTTTTACCCTACGAAACACCTTTCAAATTTCATTAAACTTGGTAAAGTCCGAACATTTTCGTTATTTAACAAACACTTTTTTAATACCAAATTTTTATGGAAAGTTGTTGCTAGTTTAATTTTAATTTAACCCTCTAACCTGCAAGCCCGCCTCTAGGCGGGTTATTTTCAGTTATCCACAAGTGCGCCAAATTTAAAAAATATTTTACGAAGTAATTTTTTGCGTTGGTTTTCAAGCGAGAAAGCGTTAAAGTTTAAATTTCGTAATATTCCAAAATATTAATATTATAAAATAAGTACAATTTTCAAAAATCTTGAAAACATATTTATGTTGCTTAGAAACCGTAATAAACACTAAGTAAAATTGAAGCTTGAACTTAAAAAAAAAAAGATCTGACTTTGGTCCAAGGACATACAGTATTCCAAAAGGATACCTGTAAAGGATATCACCTTAACTTGAAAACGTAAGGTAGGATTTTTAAGAAATTTAGCAGAAAAATTATATTAAGTAGTATTAGCAAAGCTTAAAGTTTAATCAATATATCTTGAGTTTTTGTCGCATTCGCCATATCTTCTTGAGTAAAAGTACAAAAAGTGTAATTTTTGGACTCTAGTTATATCTTGGTAAGAGGATTAATTTATGGCTTATGTTATTAATTTTTATCAATTGATTTTTGCGATTGACTATAAGCCTATTTTGGACCATAACACCGAAAATAGGCAACGAAAAAAGATTTGGTAGAAGAACATATTATTTATTTTTTCTGTCGAACAAGTAGTATAAATTTCATTGCAAAACAGGCTTATGCCGGTTTGATGGTTAACATATAGTAATGATGTTTAATTTTATCGAGAGAGTTCCATGACCTTTTTTCTATTTTCACAATTGTTCGGCGTTAACAAGACTTTTCCCGAAAACCTTTTATAGCTAATATTTTAAATATTTGAAATAAGTTTTTGTTTTCTCAAATACCTTTATACTGCCTAGAAAAAATCTGTTTTTTTTTTTAAATTTTAAAGATGTTTTCATACCATCTTATTTTTTTTTTTTTTTTTTAATTTTTGACTTCCTTTTTAACCCCTAAAAGTGCGATTTTGCACCTAAAAAATACGCGTTTAATACATTTTTCTTCTCAACAACATATCCAACCTTCATTAAAATCTGCGGATACCATTTTGTAGTTTCCTTGTTAGCAAAAACTGGTAGCAAAGCCTTTAATTTGTATCAATTTCACTTAAATAAAAGCAAAATATTTTTTTTTAAATTAAAAAAAGAAAAAAAAAAAAAATACTTATAATTATAAAATAAAGGATCTTTAGCTCAATAAAACAAAAGACAAAAATAAAAAATAACATTAAAATAATCTCGATGTATATAAAAACAAAAATCTAAGAAAACTGTGAAAATATTACTTTAGCTAGAGTAAAAACTAATTTTTTGTATATAAATAGAACATTTTTGACCTTCAAATTTTAGTAACGTAATGATGCTTGTTAGGAAAGGACCCTAACCACGTGTTTGATTACTAAGAAGACAAGAACAAGAACATTGCTTATTAATAGGTTTTTTGTTAAAGCTCTGCCTTTTCTGGAGGCTCGAGCATTTCTAAAACTGCGGGTTTGAGATCTTTAGCCACATCTTAATACTAGTATCAACCTAGCTAATATGTTTGATTTGATTTATTTCTTGTAAATATACGAAGGTTTAAAGCTCGTTATAAATTTAAAATAACATTCAAATAATATCGATTTATATAAAAACAAAAAACTAATAAAACTGTAGAAAAAAAAGTTTGTTGAAGAACAATTTTTTTATTTTTTGTGCCGGTTTGAGGGTTAACAATTCATATTGTAACATCATCTTGTAAAAATCAAAGAAATGCAAAATTACATGTTCTACGTTAAAAAACATGAAAATAATTCTAAAATATTACCAACAATTACGTTTTTTTTAGGAAACTATAACAATATTTCATATTTTATTAGTTTCATCTTTTTTGTTTCTTACATTTACCCAGCGTACATATAACAAACTTTGAAAGGAACCAACAAAATAAAATGAAAAAATATAATAATAAAATTTTTGTAAAATGAGAAAAGAAAAGATTTATAATTTTTCATAAATTTATGCGAAAAATTACTTCAAAAATTCAAAAAGCAAAAATAAAACAAAAAAAAAACTGCACACACACATACAGAACCAACTCAAAATAAAAAGTTTTTGCTTTAAACAAATTGGAAAATATATATAAAAATAAAGTTTCAACCACTTTTGCCCTCTAAAATATTTATCATATGACTGTATTTTGTTAAAGAGTGGGTTGGAGCAGGAGGGTGCCAACTACCAACCTGAGAAAACCACATCGTTCCAATAAAATAACCCCACTTTTACCTCTTCAGACTCTCTTCCATGACTTGGGTTTATATAGTAGTTTCTGTAATATTCATTTTACAATTTACATGAAACTTCAAGTAAAGATGAGTAAAAACCTGTAAAAATTTACCTTTGCCATATTAAATTCATCCTTATATTCTCTCTTATGCTCTTTCTCATATTAATCTTACTCTCTGGTGCGCATTTATAATGCAGTTTTTTGTTTTTTATATATTGGTAATGGGGAGATTTATATTTTAAAAGGAGAGTGTTGTAAATATCAAAAGAGAATGCAATTTCTTATATGCATTCATGGTTGATGATTAAAGGATTAACATGATATGAGTGGATTATAGAAATAAATATATTTTTTTTTATAAAATGTAATTAAAACATTAATTAATATTTTTAAATATTAAATTTTAAAGATTAGGATTAAAATAATGTTCATAACACAAAAACAATTAACCTACTCCTAAATATTTTTAATGAAAATTTATTTAATTACCCACAAAATTCACAGCAAGTTCTCGATCTAGCTTTTCATTGAATTCGGCTTGTTTTTTCGTGTAATTAAGGCGATGATGACAACGTTTGAAAATTAATTCAGAATAACATTGCCAAAATCCTCAAACCGCTGTAAACCCTCAAAATACTATAAATGATAGTCAAAATCTAACCATTTTACATAATTTTTAAGAAAAACATATAAAAATACATAATTTGTCTAAAGAAAAGGTTTTAAAAATATATTGGTCATTCCAACGAGGACCGGTCAGAAAGGGCATTTTTGACCTTGAGTCTTTCGATTTTAATTAAATTTTTCATTCAGAAACTCTATTGAGCCACTTAAAGATTGATGTTTTGAAAATGAAAATGAAAATTATTCAAGTTCGAGGCCATACTCTATATTTCTTCATTAGGATATTGTCCTAACAAATAATCTATAGAGTTTTTATTTCATAAAATTTCGAAAAATCCTCGGTTTTATGGGTAATTTAGTTTTTTTTTTTGAAAAATGTGAAATATGTAAAAAATGTGTAAGTTTGAAAATTGCATTGTAATGGTACACTCCCCAATTTTTCTACTGAGGAATTAAATTTGTTTTAAGCTTTAAAATGAAATGCATTTTTTTGCAATTTGCAATGCCATTTTTACGAATTTGGCTACTCGACTTGAAAAAAATATGCATATTTGCAATATATGGGATCTTATCTAAAAAAAATCATTTTTTTTTAACAAATTTTGAAAAAAAAATTCAATTTAAAAGTCAACTTAGTAAATTCCATATCGTTTCCTCGTGTCTGATTTTTAAAGCTTATTATTTTAAATTTTATTAAATTCCATATAGTTTCCTCATGGATGATTTTTAAAGCTTATTTATTTTATGTTCTTAATAAATAAAATATTTTTTTTTTGATATTTCTGCTATAAAATATTTCAAAGTTGTGGAATACAATCGAAATTTAACTCAAACTAAAGATAATTGTATTCAGTACAATGCCGCGTGGTTCATACCTGAGGGATTTTGAAAAATGGCAAATTTCGGCCTATTTTTAAAGTATTTTAAGTTTTCGGGAAATAGCTAGAAAAATAAACCGTTCATATGTGGTTGTGACAAATTTTACAAATAATCCGAGTGCTTATGGTAAAAAAAAAAAAACAGGCGGCCCGAGAAAAAAATCTTTCTGATCGGGACTGGTGTAAAATAATCAACTGTACCGGCAACAAAATGAAGAGTCTCAATTAGAAAATCGATGAATGCAAAGCTGCATTTACATTAGCTCGAAATCCGGTTTAAACTAGATTTCGAAAACTAGTTCGCCTATCATTTTATACACAACCATGTGATTGAAATCTAGTTTAAACTGAATTTCGATGGTGAATGTACGTGCAGATTAAAGTAAATGTGTCCAAATCAACTATAAGTAGGATTCCCAGGGAATTACTCGCCTAAAGCTGAGTAAGCTCTTCTACTCAAGGTTAATACGCCGCCACAAAACTGCTCGACTTGCATTCGCTAAACGGAATTTAGTGTTTAAGAATAAATTTCTTTTAAAGGAGATTTTTTTCTGATGAAAAACAGTTCAATCCTGATGGCACAGATGGTTTAACAGCTATTGGAGAGACCTACGTAAGCAACCACGATATTTCTCAAAAAGAAATTTCTTCAGCGGATACTTAACGGTTTGGGGTGCTTTTTGTTCCGACGGTATGGTTGATTTGACATTTTCAAGCACCAGAATGAATTCTTCTGAGTACATTACAGTATTAGAAGAGAAATTGGTGGTGTCATTTATTGAAAATAGCAATGAAGAAGAATTCATTTTCCAACAAGACAATAACTCAGTACATGTAAGTCGTCAGACGATGGAATGGCTATAATCAAAAAATATAGGAGTATTCGAATGGCCCGCATGTTCTCCGGATCAAAACCCAATTCAGAATATTTGGGAAGTATTACCCCGTATGAAAGCGTTTTTCATTTAAAAGAAGCAGTTATTGATGCGTAGATCTATAGTGGGAGAACTTCGAATAAATCTGGTAGATAGTATGTCTGATCGAATTTTCAAGTTGATTAAAAAAAAGGAGGTCTCAAATATTATCAAAACTGCTACTTTATAATATTTTTCTTAAACTTTTGTAAATTTTGATATATTAAGTTAAGTGTATTTATAGTTATGAAAGACTAATTGGTTTTATTATTCCTATTTAAATAGCAAATTAAAAAAAAAAATAAATTAAATTTTTTTTAAATATTATTAATTTTCCATTGGTTTTACATTTATGATGGCTAAGCTCTTCTACTTTTTCTTTAACTTACGAAATTTAGTGAAATTAATTTGTAATTATAGTTTTGTAACGCAGTGTATAATGATTTTTTTCAATGTCCAATCATATTTAAACCAAAATATAATTTTTTTTACATTATCAAATTTTGTATATAAAGGGTCCGTCAAATAACTTTTTTTTTTTGAACTCCTGAACCAATTGGACTTTGTATGGCGTCATACCAAGGTCTTTATGCAAAATTCGTCTCAATGATGTCTCCGAAATGTTCAATTGTTGAGAACGACGGTGAATTGATGTTGATGGCGCTTCACGCACACTTTCTGACACAGCAGCAATATTCTCGGGTGTACGCACTGTTTTGGCTTTTCACGCTTTGGTTTATCGATGAGGATGCCAGTTTCTTTCACTTTTTTCACAAGATAACGAACATACGGACCATATTCGTTCAGCGGAAGGATAAAGCTAATTATCTGTCAAAACAGACATGAGCTAAGTGTTACCATCCACGAAATAAGCACTAGTTAAAAAAAAAAAACGTTAGATGGCGGACCCCTTATTTTTTTAAATATGTACAGTTTAGTGTACAAAGGTAGTCAAAGGGTTAGCAAATGTAACAAATTTTTAAATAAAATTATGTAATTTCCTTTCGTTTAGAACAGCATTTTTATTGCATCTTTTGAAAATTGTAAAGATGCATGTCGATAAAGCAGAATATAAATAATTCATCTCCATAAACGACCAACACGAGTGACTAAATTTTATAAAAATTCATTTTAATCCACAATATAAAAATAGAGGAGTATACCATTCCAAAGCATTTTAAATAATATTAAGAAAATTTTGCAAATTTCTTATTTTTCAAAAATAATATCGCATATAAAACCATGGCTTTCTCGAATTTCGAGAAAATAAATACGCCAGTCTTTAATTGGGTACATAGAGTTTGTGTGTGCAAAATATAATTTAAATCGGAAGACCCTAGGTTAGCCGATATATAGTGGAATGGCCGATATGTTTTTTAATGTTTGCAGAAATAAAGTTTTCGTATTTTGTTTTGCATCAACGAAACTTAAACTTTTAAAATCATTCTAACTTACTACGATGCAATTTTGCAGTTTAACCGTAAATTTCTTCGTTATTGTTTTTTACTAAAAATAGTATAAAACTTTTAATCAACTGCTATGGATTTTTAAGGACATTTCTACCGTTTTTCGTGCCATTTATACAGGCTTTTCATGCTATGTTGCATACCATTACGTTTTTATGAACTGTTAAGCTTTCCGTGGTGATAACATATGCATGTAAAAATTCTTCAGCAATTTCAATTAGATTTTTTAATACGTTAAAACGCAAAACCATTTATATCTCAATTTAAAAACAAGTGGACTCGTACCACTTTCAAAATAAACGCCTCATAAGTTAGTTACGTCTTATATTGTTAATTTTCTGAAATTTTGTTTCTTTTTCAAATCATTTAATGTTGCACTGAGAGTAGGATCTGCATGATATCAATGAAATTTTACATTAGCTCTATGAATTATCACTGAAATGAGTTCATTGAGACTTTTCATTAAACTAATTCAGTTTTTGATAACATTATATGAAAAATTTTATTTCATTTATTGTGCGCCCCTATAGGCTAGTTGGTAGCGTGCTGGCTTATCAGTGCGGGGGTCGTGGCTTCGATTCCCACCAGAGGCATTGGTCTGTTTTCGCTATTTCATTTATTAAAAATTACATATCCCTAATGATAAAGTTTAATTAAAATTAGTTTCATTAAAATTATAAAGCTTTTTCATAAATTTTATTAAATTTTTAATTCACTTTGTGAAGATGTATGGTAACCGATTCGTTGCGGTTATCGGTAAGGGTAACGCTAATTTCGTTTAATTCAGTAACGATAACGTTATTTTAGTTATTTCGGTGACGTTATTTTAGGTGTAGCGGTTTTTCAGTTATTACGCTAACGGTATTTTAAGGATAACGTTATTTTAGTTATTTAGGTAATGTCATTGCACATTGATAATTTTAGCCCCATTATGCCAAATTCTTAAGGTTGGCTAGTTTATGATCAAAAATATATATCTATTTACAGCGATTATTTTTACTGATTTTGTCAGTTTATTTCAGTAACGGTATTTTGGGGATAACGCAATTTCAATTATTTCAGTACGGTATTTTAGCGATAATGATATTTTAGTTATTTCAGGAATGGTATTTTAAGGATATTGGTATTTTAGTTATATCGCTAACTATAGTCCGTTGAAAGGGTTTTGATTCGAGGAACGTTATTTTAACGGTATTGGCTACCATTCCTGGTTTAATTTCAACTGTTATCGAGTTAATTTTCTGCTATCACTATTTTAAAAAAGCTTCGACTTGAATGCACACCTTGTGGTTGGTTTTATTGTGTCGTTGCAAAAAAAACGCCATATAAAGTGTAATTTTTCGTTAACATAAAAGGGAATTCGGGTAGTCGCATTTTTGCAAACGGTAAGAATTTTATTCAAAATTTTAATAAAACTAACTGATTTCATATACAAATATAATAAATAAAACAAAATTGTGAAAAATCAAATTTTCATAATATCCCCTAAAGTGATATATTTTTGATATATTTTTTTATTTTTTGAATGTTTTCTAAATTTTATTCTTTTATAAATAATTTTCGCATTACTTTAACTGTTCATGTCTATTTTGAGCAACTTTTCGATATGTTTCACAACAAAAAAAAAATCGTTTGTCTAACGCAATTAAAAAAGTTAGGATTACATATCCCAGTGTGGAAAAGCATTACTATGTAAGTGGCAATGAAAAATCAACAAATCAAAGTATAACGTTTTTTTTTTAATTATGTGAATATTTTCCAAAAAATGTGGTAAAAACACTGGAAACTTTGACCTCGTTGCGCCTCCATCTAGAGTTATTTGGTTTGGTTCAAATTTCTGTCACATACGTTTTAGATCTAGTAGTATAATAATCCGCCCGCTATTTTGAAATCTTACAAAAAAATATTTTTTTCATATAAAGTCATATTTCATAAGCAAGTACTTACTATTGCCATTACATATATCATTAATTTTGTGTGTGAATGTCGCTCATAATACTGACATATCATTATTACACACCTTACGAAAAATCAAAACATATTTGGTTACTTATATGCTTACTAGAATGGACAAATATAATGAGTCTAAAATGAATTTTCAAAATACCTAAATTTAATAAAAAAAAAATTATTTATTGAAATTCTTTTTAATAAAATGCGCCCACACCGAAATCGAATCTCGCACTCTAGGTTGTCAGTCAACCACTCTACCATCTGAGCTATTTCGACATGGTATACGCTCAAAGAAAAACCTTAATCATATTTATGAAAAACTTCTAATGAAAAATTTCATTGATTTTCGTCCAATGTAACACTTCATAAAAATGATGAAGCTGTTTCATAGAAATTTAAATTGATGACAAGCTTTTTCAAAAAACTATGAAGTACTTTCATAGCTTTCCATGAAATATTTCATAAATATTATAAGACGCTTTATAAATATGATGAAGCAAATTAATACATTTATATTAAATAAAAAAATTTCTTTTGTAGCATACAAACACAATAAAGGCTACAGCCAATGACGAACCTTTATTTGTAATACATTATTTATAAAAGCAAATATTTTTGCAACTGCAATTCGGAATATTTTATTTCAAAATTAAATTCAGAATTATAATATTTCTTAACATTCAGAAAATAAAGGGTCCGCCAAATAACTTTTTTTTTTGAAAATGCTATAAAAAAAACTACTGAATATTTTCTCAAATTTCTTTTTTTATTTGAAAGTACAATCCTTCCGGTTAATAATGGTAAATAATTTCATTCAAATGGCTGCCTCGGCTGGCCATGCAGTAGCCTACACGATCGGTCCAATTTTTAAGCACATTATCGAATTATCGATTGTGTGCAGCTGTATTTCACCAATGGCTTCACGAATATTGTCCTTTAAAGCGTCAATTGTCTCTGGCTTGTTGGCGTAACACTTATGTTTGACGGCACTCCACAAATAATAGTCCAACGGTGTCAAATCGCAGCTCCGAGGTGGCCAAATGACATCAGCTCTGCGGCTGATTTGAATTTTCGCACACATTCTGCAACATTACCATGATTTTCAAAGTAATGTCGCAATATTTCCCAGCGTTGTTCAAGCGTATACACAACCATATTCGTTCAGCGGAAGGATAAAACTAATTATCTGTCAAATCAGACATGAGCTAAGTGTTACCATTCACGAAATAAGCACTAGTTGAAAAAAAAAACCGTTAGATGGCGGACCCTTTACTCTTTTAAATTAAGAATTTAATTTGGAATTTAAAAGCATTAAAGAACTTCCATTTCAACTGAAATTTAGAAAAATTAAATTTTTATTCACAAAATTCCATGCAAAACATATCAATTGTTTATAACTTCTGTCTATCAATTGATGTTATTATAGCTTCTGAATTTCAAATAGAAAGTCTTAATTACAAATGACTTTTTTTTTAAATTCCAATGAAAACTTTTAATTTCTATTGATGATTTCTAAATTTGAAATGAAAATTCTGTATTTCAATTTATAGGAAAACAAACAAAAATATGTACAAACGGTTTATGAATCTTCTTTATGAAATGATGAAAATTTATGAAATATTTATCATAAATTTTTATGAATCTCTTCATCATATCCGTGAAAACTTCATAAATAGGATGAGTAATTGATGACAAACGATTTATAAAATGTTTCATCAATATGATGAAACTTTTTCCCCTAAGTGTACCTGATAGATAAAACCATAAATGACTTGCTTGCTTTTAATGGGAAAATTAAGTAGTTATTATTAAGTCATTATAATTTATATTTACGTAATGCAGAGAGTAAGCTGGTGTCATTAATGTTAGTCTAAAAAATAATGTTATGTCATTACCGTTTATACACTGGGATGGCAACCCTTTAAGCAGCTTTAAACGATACATACAACTTTTTACGCCCGATTACTAAATGTCCAGTTAAAATTTAGCAAACAGTTAAATTAAAAATTTATATGAGGAACAACAACAAATGTGTCAGTTAATGAACAATTTAGTAGCAAACAGGGCATTCAGTAATCGGGCCTTACTAAAGAAAATTTAACTTAATTTTAATTTAAATACAAATTTTTTGTCGATTTTACTTCAGTTTCCAACAATTGTATATGCTTTTAGAGAGTCTTTTTAATTTACGTCCACTTTAGGGTAAAAGTGTACTATTTAATGTGGGCATTCAGAGTTGTTTTGAAAATTGTTATATAACTTTTTTTAATTAGTTACCACACGAAAATGATCTACAACCGAAAAATGCCTAAGGAGTTGGCCTATAAGCTGATGAATTTGCATTCGGAATATTCCCTTACATTAGTTTTTAAAATAGCCCAAAAATACCGGTCTAGGGTCACATTAGGGAACATTCCCCTACCAAGTTTTTAATACAAAGTTTTTCAATAAATCTATACTACAGTGAAGCCTTAACTTTTGACTCCCAGTAACCTGTTCTACAAGCTGTTTTATGCAACCGGTGGTAAAAGAAGGTATTCTGGAATAGATTCTAGGATAACCAATTTGAAAACATTTTGTTGGGTAACTCTGGCTACATATCTAAGAAACATCCCAAATTTCATCAGATTCCGATAATATCTGTACACTTAGAATACTAAGTAGGTAAAGACCACTGTAAATGTTTTTGAAACCAAATAAAATTTCACATGAAAAAGAACGACTTATATATATTACAGTAAATTTAACTTAGCATTTCAGTATTAAAGGGGGTAAAAAATGTCCCGGGTTTGAAATGATTAGTTAGAAAATTAAGGCAACCAATTTATTTTAAGACAGTTTTATGACGAATGTAAAATATTTTAAAAGAGACTGGAGCTACACCCTAATTTTTATAATAAACAATTTGATGCGTATACTTGTGAAAGAGAATCTGTTAAATCTTGAGATCCAAATTCAGGAGGCCACTTTCTAAGAAGGCTCTTAAAAGTTCTATGAAAACCTATTAAAAAATTTGAATCCTACTTTAAAACACATTAAATTTTTGATTTCTAATAAAGAAATATTGAAAAAAGGAAGTTTAACAGCTTCCAAGTAATATTACTTTAAACAATATGAATATTAGAACATGGATTAGAATACAGCTGCTGTATAAGCAACTCTTAAAACAAAATTAAATTGCAACAAAACAGCAGCAGCAGTAGAAAAATAATAAATGATTCTGATGGAAACCTCACTAACATCGCACAGTGTCGTCAATTTATAAAACAAGTGGTCAAAAATAGAAGGAATTGTCGTACGGAAGTAAAATTTGGTACACGCTTATATATTGTTGTTTTGCCAGAATTGCAGCAAGGACACGCGTACCTATCATATATCCTGAAAGTTAGAAATGCTATAAAATCTACACTCAGGGAACTTCTGCTGTAAATATTTTAGTTGTTTGAGTTGTAATACAATATCTTTATTTTTAAGTGAAAAAAATTCATTTGTAGAAGGAATTTCAGTATTGACTACAATTGTAGTTCATTTAAAAAAAAACAAACCACATCAAATTACTGTATTATGATTTTACATACATTTTATACAGTAGCTTCTTTTTATTTACAAAAATAAAACAAATACATTTTTGTTTATTTTTTACTGCATATGTGGTTCAGTGTGAGGTTTAGTTTTAGAACAATTAAAAAAGAAATGACAATGTTAGTTAAAGTTACTGTAATATAGGTCATTCTTTTTTCACGTGGAATTTAATTTGTTTTTAAAAACATTTACACTGAACATAGTATTCTAAGTGTACAGATATAATCAGAAACTGACGAAATTTGGTAGGTTTCTTAGATATGTAGCCAGAGTTAACCAACAAAATTTTTTAGAATTGGTTATCCCGGAATCTATACCAGAATAGCTTCTTTTACCACCGTCAAAAATTAAGGCTTCACTGTCCCACAACCAGTTCTACAACTGGTTCTAGAACCGATTCTAAAGCAACCTGTTCTTATTTAGAGGTAAAGAACCTGTTTTAAATTGCACAAACTCCATACAAAAAGAATCGGTTGTAGAACAGAATAGAATTAGAACCTATTGTAATACAGTATAATTTGGTTTGCAACCTGTTATTTGGATTTTCGTAACATTAAATATTATACAGGGGTTTGTATTTAGCAGTAAATATGCAAGCAGAATTACATTCAAGTCTATGCAATTATACGTCTATCTTCGATATATCTTTTTGGTTAAAAATATGTATTTTATATGTCTTGGAAATTAACATGTCTACCTCATATACTGCCATATCCTTAAATGATAAAAACACAAAAATTAAAATTTTTCTGATAATTTACAATTAGTGTATTTAGAATATTATTAGGTGCTATCAGTTTTTATTTTAAAGTCAACTATTTAGACAAAGGATATTTTTGAGTATTTATGTTTAAATTTTTTTTAAATTTCACAAAAATATAGGAAAACATTTTTTGGCAAAATTTCAGTTTATGGGGGACACCCCTGGAAAAAAAAAATGCCACGCCCCCTTAAATGACCCCAGGAGTGCGAAAATCATAATGAATAAGGGGGCTCACGCCCCTTATGGGCGTGGCAGTCGAAAAACGACCCGGCCCACCTACGTAGACAATATGGGTATCAAATGAAAGCTAATGTCTTCACGATTCCAAAAATAGCCGTAGTTGCCAGATCGGGCGATTTTTGTAGCCGATATGGCCATTTTGGCAAAATTTCGGGTGGGGGAAATTTTTTTTTTCCTTTTTTTTTTGCTTATATTTTGTTAAAATCAAACAAAAATGAGCATTTTGTGCGAAAAGATTACTTTAAACTGAAATTTTTCCAAGCTTCTGATTGGTTAATGAAAATTTGTTATACTGGCTTCGCTTAGTAAAGTTTTTCTGCGTGACCGGCCTACGGCCGGGCTTAGGGGTTTTTAACTCCAGTATGTCTTAATTCTAGACGGCGGGGATCTCGAGTGCTCGGCCTCTGGCCGAGCTAAAAAGAAATAAACAAAAAAAAGTCCTTCCCCCATTTTATAAAAATTAACATATCTTCCTCAAATTCTGGACGATCTGGCAACTACGGGTATTTTTGGAATCGTGAAAACATTTCCTTTCATTTGATACCAATATTGCCTAAGTAGGTGGCATGGGTCGTTTTTCACCCCCGCCCCTATTTAACAAAAATGGCCGTATCGGCTGCAAAAACCGCCCGATCTGGCAACTATGGCTATTTTTGGAATCGTGAAGACATTAGCTTTCATTTGATACCCATATTGTCTACGTAGGTGGGCCGGGTCGTTTTTCGACTGCCACGCCCATAGGGGGCGTGAGCCCCCTTATTCATTATGATTTTCGTACTCCTGGGAACATTCTGAAGGGGATGGCATATTCAGATTTTTTCTCTAGGGGTGTCCCCCATAAACTGAAATGCATCCCATTTTTTTGTGAAAATTATTTACAAGTGTGTTGCGTTAATAAAAATAGAACTGTGCGCCCCGGTAGGCTAGTTGGTAGCGTGCTGGCTTATCACTGCGGTGTTCGTTGGTTCAATTCCCACCAGAGGCATTGGTCTATTTTCGCTACAACGCGCCGAAAGCCATAGTAGCTAGTGCTCGGTTAGGGTAATGGAATATATTTTGTAATTATGTGATTATTAATAAAATAAAACGTACAAAATATATTATAAAAATGACTCCGTTCTTCATAAAATTATCGCATTTTCAAGCCTTTACGACAAATTTCAGCCCAACAGCTTAAAATTTCTGTTTTTAACCATCCTCTTTTTGGTCTTTTCTATCTCCGAGTATTATTCATAAACGAAATTTAATAGTTTTTCTATTTTAGTTTCATTGAATTTAAAAAATTACATAAAAGCCACTTAAAAAAATGATATAAATTAAATAAAAGCACCTACACGCACCTAAATTTGTGTTTTTTATTGTGCATACTTATAGTAACTAAACTCAACAAATGGTTAAGGGGAATGTGTCGAAACGTTTTTCCCCGATTATGCCAAAAATTATGGTTTTTGAAAAAAATTATTTTTATTTTGTTATTATTTTTCTTAATACAGAACTAACAACGTCATTGATAATGAATAGTTTAAAAAGCAAAATATATGACATGGGCGTTAATCATTACATTTTGTAATTAATTACACATTCAATTTCAAAAAAAAAAAATCAATAACAATTACATGTAATTGTAATTAAACTGAATCACAATTTCAATTACAAAAAATATGTAATTGTAATTGAGAAAATATCAATTACAAATTCTAATTGAAATTGAAATAAAATCAATTACTGAGTACATATAAATGTAAATGTAATTGGAAAATGTGAATTAAAATTGCATGTAATTGAAAAAAGGAATTGGTTTAAAAAAAAAATAATAAGAAAAATGTAATCATTAGATTAAAAATAATTTAATTTTAAAAATGCATTCAATTACAATTATTATCAATTACATATAATAGCAGCATTCTATAGTAATGAAAATAATAAAAAATAATAATATTAACAATAATAAAAATAGCCTTGTTTTGTTCCTCACACTTAACATGGAAATGAAATAAAAAAACGATTGACTGCACTTTTAATATTTTTGTACATAAACAGACAACTTATCGGCGTTGGAAAAATTAAAAGAGGTAACAGTTAACATGCCCAATGTCAAATTTTGTATAGGATTTATTAACATGTTTCGGAAAAATACAAGGCTAATAATGATAATAACAACAATCACAATAAAACCAAAAACAACAATAAATATTAATTGTAATACTAAAAGCGATCTTCCATTTTTAAAGTACTTTGATGTCCTGACTTTTTTTCACTTGAATTAACACTGTTCGTGGGAACAAGCTCAAGCCCAAGAGTTGGCTGTCCGCAACTTTTGAGTCAGAGCTTGTTCCTGCACTGATATAAAAAGATTAGTAAAATTGTTTGCTTTAACTACTAAAAATTAGTTGAAAATGACATTGCAAAAAAAAAAACTGTTAAATAATATGTTTGTTTTGCTAACTATTAGTAAGATAAGAATAGCAAAAATAAATTTGTTGAATTTACATATATAAAGTTATTTTTGAGCAAAATTTAAGTTAATTGGAAGTACCAAATTTCTCTGCTAAAATCAGCAAAAAAGTTTCTAAACATTTAGTAAACAAAAAATCAATTGTCTGAAAAAGACGTTAAAATTCAAACTCAATCCAAAAAAATGTGAAATTTTAAGTTTTTTGTTTGTAAATTTTAAGTTTTTTGCTGAATTTGTAAATTCAGCAAAGTAGTAAAAGTGAAAATTTGATTTCTCTTAATTATGAGTAGGTACTAACGAAAAAAAAAATGCATTAGGGTGTATATATTACGTTTTTTCGATCTCTACCTGAATATACATACCTCTTCTCTACACACAGCAATAGTTTTAATTAACTTAATGGTTCAAAAATGTAATTAATTAAAAATTTGTTTAAATCTTATACCTTAATTACAATTACAAATAACATGCAATTGCAATTCAAAATTTTCAATTACAATTACATGTAATTAGTAATTGCATTTCTTCCAATTACATGTTACTGTAATTGAGTTTTTTATAAGACACTTACAATTACAAGTAATTGTAATTTTTTTACTAATTGCATGTAATTTAATTGCAATTGAAATGTAATTGTAATCGCCAAAGTCTGTAAAATACGCACTTAAAATTTTAAAAATATACATTTATTATTGATTTTGTTTAACATTTTCTACATTTTTAACACAATTTTAGTATTTTTTGTTTTAAAAATTTTAAAATTATCATTAATCATCGTAAAAAAAATTACTAACTATAATTTTTTTGTTCTGTTATTTTTGTCTACGAGATAAAAAAATTTCTTGAAAGAACATTTTTCTTTTTGAAAAAAAAATAGAAAATATATACATTTAATAAAAACGCAGTTTTTTAGTAAAGTATCAAAAAATTCTCTTAAAAACATGCATTTTAATGTAAAATATGCATAAATATGCCTTTATAAAAAATATGCATTAAAAATATGCATTTATCGCAAAATATGTATTTATACCAAAATATGCATTAACAAATCGATGTCATTGTTGCAAATTTGTTGATTCCCAAAGATATTTAGTTAGCTATGTTCTCCAGTTTACGACAACAAACATGTATTTACATGAGCTTCCGAAACCTACTACACTGATAATAATCCATGCATAAAAATACCAATAAATGTCAAAATAACAAAAACTTTCGTGAAATAAACCAATATTTGTTCATTTTACGAAAGTTTTTGTTGTTTTGACATTATTTTCGTATTTTTAGCATGGATTATTATGAGTGTAATAACAGATTAGTCAAACTAATGTAGAACAACTTTTGGAAGTTCTAGCTTAGAACCATTTGGAAGTTCATGCCACTTTTGAAAATGTCCATAGAAATAGCTGAAGGGATCTAAAAAGTTTAACTTTGAGGCCCAATATTTGCTGCAAAAATTAATATTTTTTGCATAATTCTTCCTGTTCCTTCTTACTTAAAGTGTATTTTATTAAAAACCAATTTGATTTCTAAATAAACTATTTTTGGCCACGCACACAACACTGTGCATCGCCCCCTACATCAATACTAACAAGAGAGCACAAGAACAACACAATACAATTCTAGTTAACTTGCTGCTCGGCGGTTGATGATGACGATGATGATGATGTTTTGTAGCAGCGAGGAGTCATTACGTGCTACATTATTTCATACTGCTCTTACTGCTCATACTCCACTAACTACTTACTCCATGTACCCAACCAAACTAAACAGAAATGAGCAACAACAACAACAGCGAACAAAAGACGAAACAAAGTGCAAGACGTAACAGAGAATAATTGAATTTTATTACATTGTTTGTAGAGAGCTTCATCAGGCTCATCAGCAATAATAATAACCCGAGTAAAAAAAATTATGTAGTGGTATACCTAATTAAATAGGGTCCTATAACTAATCAGATAAAATTCAATCCGAAAAATGCTGAGTAATATGTTATCTACGTGGATCAAATTCGATTTACTTTCTTTAAATAATATACAATTGAGTCCGAATTTTGGCCAGATATTATTGTAAAGGGTCCGCCATCTAACGTTTTTTTTTTTTCAACTAGTGCTTATTTCGTAAATGTTAACATGTCTGATTTGACAGATAATTAGTTTTATCCTTCCGCTGAACGAATATGGTCCGTATGTTCGTTATCTTGTGAAAAAAGTGAAAGAAACTGGCATCCTCATCGATAAACTAAAGCGTGAAAAGCAAAAAACACTGCGTACACCCGAGAATATTGCTGCTGTGGCAGAAGGTGTGCGTGAAGCGCCATCAACGTCAATTTATCGTCGTTCTCAACAATTGAACATTTCGGAGACATCATTGAGACAAATTTTGCATAAAGACCTTGGTATGACGCCATACAAAGTCCAATTGGTTCAGGAGTTCAAAAAAAAAGTTATTTGGCGGACCCTTTACTAAATAATATCTTAATATTAAAAGTTTAATACAATTAGGTCCAATTTTAGTATAAATGCTTCAATATGTACTTATATTAAATATAATATGAAAATTTAAAAAATTCATGAATTTTTCATAATTTTGTAGAAAACATTATTAATTTTGCACTGAAATTGAGATTTGCATTTTCAATGTGAGAAAAAAATCAAATAAAATTGTGATTTTTGAATATGGTTGCCAGATATGAAATCGGCAAAAAAAAGTACATCGGGGAAATAAAAGCAGTACAATTAAGAAAAAAGTATATATTTTTATTTAAAAAAAATCTAAAATTCAGTACATAAAAGTAACAATTTATGTAATTAAGAACTAAAAAAATCGTCTTTCTATTTTATTTTAACCTTAATCAAAATTAAAGTCTGAAAAAAGAAAATTTGTTAAAAAACGCAAATTTTTGTGAAAAAATATGTCAAAATCGTCATTTTTAGAATGAGAAATCGTCATTCCCAAAACTTACTCAAAACTTCGTTTTGATCAATTTATTTGTAATTATTTTACCTGTTCGATGCTCTTTATTATTAGTTCCGTCGGTTCCGAGTCTTAACAAAACAACTCTCACTACTCATTTCTAGGAATAGAATTTAAAAATTACAGCACTAATTTCAAATCTGCAAAATTATATGACAAAATGTTGATTTTTAATTTTTTTCCGATATTTATTTTTGCAAAATTGGGATATTCCGAAAATGGCATTCAAGAAAAATATTGATTAAGAAAGAATCAAAAACGTTGAATATCACTCCTTTGTCAATGTTTTTGAAACTAAATGATTTAAAATATTGAAAATATAACACTTTTGGATTTTTCGTCCTAAAAGATATGTACACACAGAGAAAAATTTAGCTATTTGCCAACTGAAATTTAGTTACTGAAACTGAAATTCGGCTATTGCGAATTTTAGATGGCTGGCACAACTTAACTTTAGTTTTCACAACAAAGTTCGGTTAATTCATCTGAATTTTAGTTACAACACCCAAAATATTCGGAAATCTAATGTAAATATCGTTTGTACTAACTAAATGTATAAGTTTTTACCATTAATATACACTTTCCAATTCGGTTGGCACTTTATTTCTCTGTGTGTATAAAAAATCTCTTCGCTGTTCCTTTACGTTTAGTTGATCATTAAATGGATAAATGAATAATTTTTCTCTATTTGAGATCATTTTATTTCATTTGTTGTTGTTTTAAATGGAAAATAGGTTGATAAAATATTGTCTGTAAATTATTCTGAAAAAAACTTAAAAAGTTTAACAAAAATTGCAAATTTTTAAAAATTTTCGTATTCCATACTATGATTTTTGTAAAACCATCAATCGTCAATTTATCATATTTCACTTCAAAAATCGTCAAAATGAATATAAATGGTAAGAGTTGGCAACGCTAAGCAGCCAAATTGTTTTCGGTTTAAAATTATGGTAGAAATTTATAAATTTGTAAAAGTTTTTAGTAAAATTTTAAAATTATATCTTTAATTCGATTTTGAGTAAAAAATTAAATGAAAAAGCCGAAGTTTAGCTGTAAAGTTAAATAGGCAGGTGCCAAAGTTTTTCAAATTTATCTACGGACTTTTATTAAATTTGACACTAAAAAATGCACTTAATAAGCCCAACAAAAATTCTTCCATTTGTCAAATGCTTTAACATACCGAACACCGACATAAAGCGGTTGCTGGCTGAAGTCTTCGGTCGGACAATAATAATTTTTGATTTTCGAACTAAATTTTATATGACCCCATATCTGAATGTATCTTTTTACTTTGGATACCATATTTAATCAGATCTGACACAGGGAAAAAAAACTACAATATCAAATTTTATTCAGTTCCATTTACAATTTAGAATTATTTGTTTATTCAAAATCAATTACATTCCATTTTTTAAAAAACTTGTGTGGAAAATTGCGTTCTTTCTTAGGTTTTTCTTAAAAGCGAATATTCAAATAAAGTCCACTTTAATTTATTTAAAACAAGTGGGAACATGCATTTTCCTATCAACGGCGGCATACGATGGTGGTCACCTCATATGTATAAGTCACGTTGTTTAATATTTTTTTGGATCCATCAAAAATAAACGATCTCAGTGAATTCGTAAACATTGAAAAATTTGGTCACCGTTATTTAACTTAATGCTTTCATTGGAATGGTCACGTTCCAAACAATACTGCTTCATCGTTTACGAGTATAACATATTGGGTGGCAGAGTTTAAGCGAGCCCGTATGAGCTGACAATTTTTATTAATTGTCTTTATGACATTGAACCAGTTTACACATCCACTATTGCGATATCCAAAATCAGTGAATTAAAGTTCGAATTGCTTCAGCTTATTCGTCAGATTTAGCTCCATCGGATTATTTTCTATATGCAAAGTTGAAAAAATAGCTTGGCCGTAAAAGATTTGCCACCAATGAAGGCTATTTTAAGGAGATAGACAGTTTTTACTATAAACAGGGTACTGAGCTATTGAATATGAGAGATAAAGAAAAATTTTCCCAAACTTTTTGTCTTTTCTTTGTTAGGTCGGCTAATTTTGGGACTGCCCTAGTATTCTTACTTCAACTACACATTTTATAATATCTTAATAAAGTCAAATAAGAAGCTCATGTTTCATTTAAAATAATTGAAAGTTTCGAAGTGTTGGCAACAATTTCAATGTAAGAAAAATCTGTTAATACGAACCCTTGGCTGAGACAAACTGTATCTGGCAGTCGCACAAACAAAATATCATATAATTTTACATTTTTAATAAAAACTTTCACAAATTTAGAAATTTTTCCCTTAATTTTAAGCCGAAAACTTTTTTGGTATTAAATGTATCGCAAACAATTTATTTAAGAAACAAGATTTTGTGTTAAACGAAAAAAATTTTAAAGAAAGTAAATCAACATTCATGAATTATTAAATTATTCTTCGTTGTTCAAAGTTGTTATCCCAATTTTAATTTAAAAAAAAATGGTTCAAAAATAGGCTTGCCAGACGTACGGTTTTCAGGAGCATGCTTACTTTTTTACCCAATTGTACTTTTTTCTGCATAACCCCTAAAGATGTACACAAAAGTACTTTTTATTACCCTCTGTACTTCTTTTTGTACTTTTTTTTTGTTAAAAATATAAATTTTAGAAAATGTTTTCTTATTTAATAACAAAAATTTTTTTCAGAGTAAACAAAATATCTTTTCAGTATCAAAACGTATTCAGATTGTCTCCGAATACCAAAAACCCGACCAAATATTGTTTTTGGCCCATTAATCGGTCCAACACTAAAAATTATATCTTTTTATATATTGTGCCATATTAAGCAATATATAACTAGATATAGTTGTATTAAAGAATATAAAATAATATGTAAGTCGTTTTACTCGGGAATAATAATAATAATACGAACAGCAACAACAATTACAGCAAAAGTAGCTGCAGCCTCATTTGGGGCGCGAGCGCAGATGAGTTAGCGGTGGCAAGGCAAAAGTGGTAAAGATGAATATTGTATGTAGATGGCGGCGGTGGTGTTGGATGGAGCCCCAACTACTACACACACACACCGTGTGTTGTATACACATTAAAACGTCGAAGAGAATAATGACCCCAAGCTTTTGTTGCTGACAATGTTGTTGTTGTTGCTGCTGCTTTTAATCATTTTGTCTCCACACTTTCACATGCATTCAACAACAACAGCCAGTACTCTTGGCTATATGAATGTATTGGTTAGTTAGTTGTATTCAGTTTGTTATTCCATACATTCATTTGCGAATGTGTGTGTAAAAAAGAAGCCGGCATAAATAAAAATGAACAAAATAAACAAAAAAAAAAAACTAAAATACAACAAAATACAAGTATAAAATAAAACAAGAAAAGTTTCGATGGTGGGTGTTTAATAAATGCTCACTAATACATTAACACACACACAAAACAAATGTAGTATCTGTGAGTTGTTTTAAGATTTTATACATTAAAAAAAAAGCGAGAAAAAATGCAAAAATATAAAACTAGCAATAAAAGGGAATGGTAAAGAAGAATAATAAAAAAAATAAATAAAAACAAATATGTAAAAACAAAAAACTAAAAAAAATTCATATGAAATGTTGTAAATGAAAATGTATGAGTGTTATTGCTGAATGTTGTTGTAGTTGTTGTTGTTGTTGTATGTAACTACAACAGCAATACAGTATAATAATAACAACAACTACAGCAATATCAACAACTATATAAACAGCTGCAACAACGTTGCTGGTGATGTTATCGTCGTCATTGTTTTTGTATTATTGCTATTGTTGTTGTTGCTTTTACAAGAAAATTAATATTAAGTCGTGGGTAAAACAATAAAAATAAAAACTAATAAATTAAAATCGTTTAGGAAGAAAATATTAAAAAATGTATATAATACTGTACTTTAAAATTAACTATTTTATATTTAATAATTAAAAAAGAAACAAGTGGAAGCATTAAAGTCCGATGTGCCGAATTTGGTATAAAAAAGATTAAATTCGGCTGAGCCGAATTTTTGGATACCCTCCATCTCATTGTTTGAATTAACCAGTGCAAGTGAAAATAATATATATATATATCTATATTCCTTGTAAAAATAACAATAACGATGTTGTTTTTATAAGTAAAATAAAATATGATTAATTAATGTATTTGGGGTGAAGAAAAAAATGTTGTATCAATTATCGTTAAAAGCGAACTGCACTGTATATAAATACAGATAAAGATTTACACAATTCAATATATATGGTTTGTGTCTTTGCTATAAAAAAATCGTCGATATTCAGGCGCTGAAATCGCTATGTTTAATTTCTATGATATTAAATATACATTTGAATTGGGAGTTAAAATCCAATTAATATTCTTTTAAGAATCCAATTGCAATTGATGGAAACGTCCAATTGGGAAAATTGTCAATAGCGCCATCTATTAAGTTATAAAGGATAGGTTTAAAGGGACAGTAATAAGAAAAAAATTGTTTTAAAAATAATAAATATATTGTGAATTGTGCGCCCCGGTAGGCTAGTTGGTAGCGTGCTGGCTTATCAGTGCGGGGGTCGTGGTTTCGATTCCCACCAGAGGCACTGGTCTGTTTTCGCTACAACGCGCCGAAGGCCATAGTAGCTAGTGCTCGGTTAGGGTAATATTTATATAATTTGTAATTATGTGATTATTTATTAATAAATAAAATAAATATTGTGAATTAGTAATTTAATTTAATATCTAATTGTAATTGAGAAAGGACCTAATTGGAAGAATAACTGGGTCCTCCATTTAAACTGTGAAGGGAAGTTTATAAAAAAAAAAGAAAAAAATATTCTTAGGAAAAAAACTTTTGTTTTGTAAATGAAACGAATTTAGTAGAAAAAAATCTAACACTCGATTAACGAGGGTTATGTGGTCAAAAAATAAACTCAGTTTATTGCAATAATTAAATGCAGTTTGCTTATAACACTTGAAATAGGGGAAAAGCACAAATCGATGCCTCAAAGTAATCAATATTTGTAGAAAATAATATTATCCATACATGAAATATTTACATATAATGTAGCACTGAAATAATTATTTTTCTATAAAACAAAACCCGTGATTTTAGTAGAAAAAAGCCACAAAATAGGCTTTTAGCAATGTAAGGAAAATGAATTGTATTAAATACAAAAACACTTTAATTTTAGCGAAAAACATACCGATTTGATCTAAACATGCTAGGAATATTATATTTTAATAATATTAATAAAAACTTTAAATGTTTTTCATCTTATGTTTCACTGAAACACAAATTAATGTTCAAAGTTATTCTGCAGGTTTGTTCTCAATGAAGCAATTTTTTTTTTTTGGAATAATAGTTGGTTTTAAAATCAGTAGTGACAATTTACAGAATTGATAAAAACTGTGGAAAGAGTTGAGAAATCGTTTGCATGCACTGACAGGAATTTAATATTACATTTTAAGCAAAGTTATGCTTTTTTCACATGGACTTTTAAAAAAGCATTTAGGGGTCCAAGAAGGTGATTACGTAGAAACTTTTGAACTGTTTTGTAAATACTACATTAACATAGTTTAAGTGGCAATCGTTTCAGTTACATATATTCAGTTGAATTGGACAGAACTAAAGGGAAATGCAAATTGAAGTATTTATGAAATCTGTGGATATAAGAAGTCCGTTATATCAGACATCATTTGTACGGAGTCTTGTTGACGAGACAAACAATTTAAATAAAATGAATTCTTTATAACAAAGATTCATATTGAAATTTGTATTGTTATTGAATTTCAGAGGGAAATTAGTGTTTTAGTGAATTAGTTTTAGTGAATTTAGGGTTTAAAAAGCATACGCGAATTAAAAAAAAAGATTTAAAAAAAAAATGCGCTTGCTGAGGCATACATAATGAAATAATTATTAAATACCCGTTTACATTACAACACACGTGTTTATACTATACATCACATAAGTCAAACGGAAAGTGTGATAATATTAGGTTGTCAAAAAATTAAAAAAGAAAATACTGTGTGTGTTTAGAGTGTTTTCGTGACACAAAAAATTAAAGAAACTGGTATTTTTTCAAATTATATAAATTAAAAAATTGACCCGGTGACAAATTAACATGTTTTGCTGACATATTAAACTTTTGTCAAAAATTCGTAAATTTTTTGGAAGCAAAAATCGTCCAATAGTCATTTAGTTATTTTGGGTATTAAATATCGTCAAAATGACTATAAATCGTCAAACCTGGCAACACTGCATGTGATTGCTTCTAATGCATACATACATACAGGCACGTAGCTAGGAATTTGTTTCGGGGGGGGGGGGGGGGGCGTTTTTTCGATTTTTTTTTTTTTGATTATATATTTTTTTTTTGCACACTAAAGTAACAGCTTTTTCTTTTGTTTGCTAAATTTTTACCTACACGTAATGGGCAATCATGTATTAATAATAGAAATATCTTTCTGATTTCATTTTAAACAAAAACCTCCCGCATAAAGTGCATTTCCTTAAAATACATTTTTTCATTTATTACTTATTGTGTTCATTATTTTGCGAATTTTGATGTCTATATTGCGAAACAACGCTTTAATCTGTTTGATCACAAATTTGAAAATGTTTGTGTACTTTAAGTTGGATATGCATCGTTATTGTCTAATTACGTTAAATTTTTAGCTAAATATTAATTTTTAGTTTAATTAAATAAAAAAAGGATTATGCGGAAAACTTTTTGAAAACCACGAAAAATAAAATTGCGTTACTTTATATTTTTATGTGCTAATATACGTCTAGGGTAGCTAAAACTTGATAAATGTAAAACAAAAGTAAAAAAGTTTCAACTTCTAATAACCCGATTAAAATTAATATGAAGCTTTATATAATCATACGAAATTTAATATGAGTCTTAATAAAGTTTTATCCGAGAAATGGGCATAATAATTATATTTGCATTAGTTTAGTTTTAATTTGATAATATCAGAATAAATAACATCCGAATAAAGACGCGATACAATTTAATACGATTTTATACAGCGGTATAAATTTATATGTGAACTGATACTGAAATATACAAAATAAGCTATAGTTGTGTCCGGTTTTTGATTTTAAAACTTCATGAAAATCCAAAATATCTATTAATCCTTTTAGACTTTAGCCACTTGCAAAAGGTTTACAACTTTATAATTTGTAACAAATTCCATAGCATTTGGAAATTTTATTATAAAATATAAATGAAGATTTTGTGGTATTTATTAACTTACACCATTGAATAACAAAGACGGAAAAAACGTTGAAACTAAATGTAGAGTTTTAGATTGAATAAAATCTTAGACTAAATTAAGAACTCATAATGTTACAAATGAAACAAATTATTTTTTTAGGGTTAAGAACCAGAAAGAAATCAATTCAGAAGACAAAAATTGGGGTAAATTTTGTGTATAACATTATACACAAAATGATGCAATTAATTGTACTATTGTATTGATGTAATACATATTTACATCCAAAATATAATTGACAAATTTTCTAGTGTGACCCTGCTGGGTTAATATACAATTTTATCTAAAATACAATTGTGTTTTTTTAAATATGATATAATATCAAAATATATATTATTTTGCAAATGTCTAGCTATATAAATATAACGTAATTATTAATTGGATTAGTTTTAGCGTATTCTAAATGCAATATACAATTATACGCAACTATATATGACATCATATTAATTTTTTTCTACGAAATTAATTTTATATATGAATTTATATAATTATGTCCGGTTAAATGCACTGGCAGACAAAACCTTATAAGTGCATATAAAATAATGCAAACGTTTTAACTCGGGAAATTAAAGAATTATAACCGTCCAAAAAACAAATTAAAAGCAAATACCCTATATAATTTGCCTGCCACTTATAAGGAAGCTTTTCCGATGGGTTTCCTTTGAAATTAAATTCGGATAGGTGATAAAGCAGCAAAAATATATGAAAAACGTATCTATTTTTAAAATTGGTGGTGAAAATTAACACATTTTTGTATGAAAATATGTTTAAAGTTTAGGAAATTTAGACTTATTTAAAAACAGCGTTCAAATCCTCGAGAAAACACACATTTTGAAAACCATTTTGACACTATGTCGTGGACCCCGGCTGCCACTTATTTGAATTATTTTAACAAATTATTCACTATTTTTTCCCCTTTTTCATATATCCGACTTCATGTATTGTATTAAAAAAATCGTAAATTTTACAAGCAAGCGTGATTGTAGTCTGAAAGAAATAATAAAGAAAAAAAAATATAAAATTGGAAAATTTAAAAATATACCTGGCATCGCCTAGGTCTTATTTCCATCGCCTAGGTCTTATTTCCATCGCCTAGGTCTTATTTATTTCGTATTTCCAATTCACTTTGATTTATATTTTGGACAATTTCAAACGCTTTTCAAATTGTCTTTAATCAATTTTTTAAATAAAAACCCTTTAAAATGTCTAAAAAAAAACTACATCGTTATTACTGGTTTAGCTGCTTGATTTTAAAATGTCGCATTTCAAGGAGCGCCGATAGAAATTTGTTTACATTTAGTCTAAAAAAAAATTGAGAAAATTTGAGTCCCATTGGACCACGTTAACATGTTATGTATATCGATCAAAGTTTGAGGCTTAAATTTGTTTCAAAAAATTAAAAAAATATGAGATATCGAAATATATATCGTAAAATATATAAAATATAAAATACTGAAAACTATGTTACCAGATGCGTGCGTAGCAAACCAAATTTACCAAAAAGATTGCACTGTAAGTAAAGTAACGACTTTTACGGCACAAGTAAACTTAATTTTGAGTCTTAGTGGTAGCTCCATTTTAAAAGATTATGTCAAAATACACAGAAAAAATCATTGTCAAAAAAAAATTCAATTAAACTTTTGTTCGATTTCAAACTTACTTTCAATTAACTGTTTAATTGAAAATGAATTTGGTATAAAAAAAATTCTCAGTTTTTATAACGTTGAACAACATTGAAACAAATGCAAAAATTTTAAAAAGTCGCCAAAATTAAAAAAAATCGTTTAGAGTTGAAAATTCGCGTTTCTTTAATTTTGGTCATTTTTTTTTTAAATTTTTTTTTGAATTTTGGCGTTTATTTTGGGAGTTTTTTAAATTTCTGCAATTTTGAGGATTGTTTTGGCAATTTTTTTTTTCAAATTTTGCGATTTTTCAAATGGTCTAATTTTTCCCAATAGTAAACAATATTCAATTAAATTTTTAATAGATGTGAATAAAACTATATGTAATTGAAAATAATATTAATTAAATAGATACAAATTATTTTAGTTGTTACTACAATTGCATCAACACGACCGAATTTAGTTAAACTTTTGCTGAATCAACAAATATTTTAATTAAAACTCAATTTTAGTTTTTTCTGTTTAGTTTGCATTGTCTCAAACAATTTTTTGATTATATTTTAAGTCAAAGACTTCGAAATCTCTTATGAAAGATTTTATTTATTGCTTTTTGTCGAAAATCAACTCTAACAATGATAGCCGCCCATTTGCAGGCGATGTTTTCTAACGAAATTTTAAGATTCGAATCAAATAAAACTATTTCCTATTTGATCCAAGTCAAAAATAATTATTTTCATATTAAATTTATCAATAACATTGTTACTTTCTAACGAATTGTATTAAGTTTTTAAATTTGTCAAATCATTTCGGGGGGGCTCTAGCCCCAAGCCCCCCCCCCCCCTAGCTACGTGCCTGCATACATACCAGTTATAAAAACCTTCATACATACATACATACATACAGGGTGGCTGTTGCATATTGTTACAATAAGAAATTTAAATAACTTTTTTATTTTTATTTCTTTGTTTTTACATTTGAAAAGCCATATATTTTTAATAAGTATTTTTAATTGCTTTTAAGAAACAATTTATTTAAAATGACTAACACGCCTGAAGACATCAAATGCAAGCGAAATTCCGTGCAAATTACGGAGAAAATTCCAAGCTAAGGGGCAAGTCTACTGCGTTCAATTGCTTGTTGTTTGATTTTTTTAAAGGAGAGAAATGAAAATCCTTAAGCAGAACTGTCCGTATTGACTGTCTGGTGATAAATATATGAGCAAAAATATTCCATGTCAAAACTCTAGAATTGACTTGTATTGCAGCAACTATGGCAACAATTGTTTCTTACATTCGAACTGAGAAATTTTGATTAAAAGGCGTCCTAATGATTGTTCCACGATTGACAAAATAATTTACGAGCCCAATCTGCTCGGAGGAGTGCCGCCTAATGTGCCCGTTAAGTTTGTTTATGCGGAAATGCCAGCCCCCAAAGCATTGTAGTGGCGCACAATCAAAATGTTAGTTTCATTACCCCATTCGTAACATTAATAACTCAGAAAAAAAGTTATTACGTGTTCTTTTGTAGTGACATTTATCAGCCACCCTGTATTACAAAACAAAAACAAAAAAACAACAACAATATTTTGTGGTTTTTTCCCAGATTTTTTTTTAAAAGAACTACAACTACTTTTACAAAGTGTGTATACCCTCCGCACTATGGGATGAAAAAGTATTTTTACAAACACGCTTGCGGAGACATACATAATGAAATAATTATTAAATACCCATTTACATTACGACACATTTTTTTACACTATACATCACATCAATCAAACAAAAAGTGTAATAAAATTAAGTTTGTCAAAAAATTAAAAAAGAAAATATTTTATGCGTTTAGAGTGTTTTCGAGACACAAAAAAGAAAGAATGTGGTATTTTTTCAAATAATATTAATCGATAATAATATAAATCGAAAAATAGATCCAGTGACAAATAAATATGCTTTGGTGATATATTAAACTTTTGGCAAAAATTCGTAATTTTGTTGGCAGTAAAAATCATAAAATCATCATTTAGTTATTTTGGGTATTAAATATCGTCAAAATGACGATAAATCGTCAAACCTGGCAACACTGCATGCGATTGCTACTAAACATCCATACATACATACATGCATACATACCATTTAACAAAAAAAACAACAACAATATTTTGTGGGTTTTTTGTTTTTGTGCTTGTCGATTATGACCACGGATGGTAACAGATTCTATGTGGTTATTGGTTTAGTTAACGCTATTTTCTTTTATTTCGGTAACGGTATTTCAGAGGTAACTAGATTTCAGTTATTTCGGTTGCGGGATTTTAGCGCTAACGGTGTTTTATTTATTGCGTTAACGGTATTTTAGATACAAAATAACGTTACATTTTAGTTATTTCGGTAACTTTATTTTAGGGAAAAGATTTTTCAGTTATTTTTTAACGGCATTTTAAGGGTAACGTTATTTTAGCTATTCAGGTAATGTTAATGCAAACTACAATTTTTGGCCCCATTATGCCCAAGTCTTAATGATTTTCTAGTTTATGATCATACTTTGGGAAAATATATACATATGTATATTTAAAGAAGTTTTTTTTCAGATCTTGGTAGATTATTTCGGTAACGGTATTTTTATGGTATTGATATTTTAATTATATCGGTAACGGTATTTTACGGATAATGGTATTTCAATTATTTCGGTTACGGTATTTTAAGATATTGATATTTTAATTATATCGGTAACGGTATTTTACGGATAACGGTATTTCAATTATTTCGGTAACGGTATTTTTGGGAAAACGATAGTCAGTTATAAGGGGTTTGAATCGGAGACAGTATTTAAGCGATATTGACTGCCATCCCTGATTGCGTATATTCTTGTGTATAAGCATTGAATGTACGTATGTATGATGAAATAAATAGAATATTTTAAAATTTGATTCAAAATTTTAAGAGGTATTCCCACATTTTCACTCATAACTTTTGAACGCGTTAACCGATTTTGATCATTTTCACTACCAAACTGCTCATGATATCAACAAACAATTTGACTGAAAATTAGCAACACCTCTTCTGTATTAGCGGAGTATTTTGTATTAACACAGACAGACGGACAGACGGACAGACGGACATGGCTATATCGACTTCTCTATTCATGCTGATCAAGAATATATATAGTTTATGGGGTCCCAGATTTTTTTTAAAAGAATTACAAACATTTGACAAAGTGATATATACCCTCCTGCACTATGGGATGGAGGGTCTAAAAATACTATTTTTATCAATATCCAATAATCTTTTAGTCATATTTATAAATTACGATTAAAATTAAACTCTAATAATTAGGGCGAGTGAGGAACTTTTCTAAAAAATAACCATTGATATTTGAATATAAATTTGACTTTTGTAACTATGTATCATTAAACCGTGTTTTTTTTTTTTGATTAGTTAGCAGGCCTTAAAGAAATATAAAAACAGTTTTAACAATTTCCTGTTACCTTATCTGAATTTCCTTTATTTTTTGTATGGGAGCATGCCTAAAATTTGCAAAAACGAAATCATAAATGTATATTAATTAAATGTACTCTAAAAAAATATAAAGTTTGATATGCATATGGCCTATGCTTTGAACATACGAGGGCGGTCCCAAAATTAGCCGACCTAACAAAGAAAACACAACAAATTTGAGAAAAAGTTTCTTTATTTCTCAACATAATCTCCTTTTAGCTCGAAACACTTTTCCAAGCAGTATTCAATAGCTTCGATACCATGTTTATAGTAAGAACTGTCTGGCTCCTTAAAATATCCTTCCTTATATTAGCAAATCTTTTACCACCGAGAATTTTTTTTAAGTTTGGAAATAGAAAATAATCTGAGGGATCTTAATCTGATAATCTTTTGTGAGTAAACGCGGCACCCATCTTGAGTACAGCTTTCTCATCTAAAAATATGCTGTCAATGTGCGATGTATAGCAAATGACTATCATTTCAGCGAGCTCACGCTACTTCAGCCGATGATCATCCAATACCATTTTGTGGATTTTCTTAACCGTTTCTGATGTGGACACCTCAATTGGTCGACCACTACGGTGTTCGTCTAGGCAGCTCTTACGGTCTCGTTTAAACTCTGCCACCCAATATTTTATAGTTGTAAACGAAGTAACAGACTCCCCCAGAGTAGAATTTAGATCGGCCTTAAAATTGAGTGGACTGAGATGAAAGTATTGAATTACAAAACGGTGACCAATTTTTTCCATATTTGTTGTTGATGGCTCCAAAAAAAGTGCTAAACAACGTGGCGCTTGAAGCTGAAAACATATATTTTATAAGCTTGTCACTTACCAAAGTAATTTTTTTAAAAGCTACTGCCGCCATATATACATCAGGTCGGCTTATTATCTTTTGTAACTCTTGTATTATACATATATAGTTTGTTTTAAAAATTATAAATATATTAATTTGCAACCCATTTTGTCAACTTTGTCCCATCATCGAAGGGTGTTGAAATTTGGCCAATGTAAAGTTAAGCTCTTCATCATAACTTTTACGAGCACCCAGCAAATTCCACCAAGTGGTAAAAATGCGCTACCCTAATGGGCATGCCCTTGTAAAACAAATAGGGTTTGTAATAGAAAAGTAACCAGTAAATAACCTTAATTTCTTATTCCCAAACTTTTGCTGGGCATTCATATTTTATTTTACACTTCTCTTAACCACTTTTTATAAAATGGACCAATTTTTTTTTAAATTTATATATATTTTAGAAAGTAGACTTCATATAGATAACGTTTTTGACAGCGAGGAAAATCTACGGGGTAATCGTTTTATAATATAAGACGGCAAAATTTTGAATGCAAAAATTTTCAAAAAAAAAAAATAAAAAAAAAAAATTGTAATCCGCATTATCTCAAAAAATATGACTTCATAATTGTTATTATCGCCAAAATAGTTTATAGCTATGAGGTATCGTTTTCTATAGTATTAAATTTAATATTAATAATTTTTAAAAATTTTAAAGTCGAAACCTTATCGCTATTTAGCGACTTTAAGATAAAAACTTTTGTTCAGCGGTTTTTGGTTATTTACACTTTTATATGTACACTCATAATAATTCATGCTAAAAATACGAAAAAAATGTCAAAACAACAAAATCTTTTGTAAAATGAACAAATTTTCGTTTATTTTACCAAATGTTTGGTTATTTTGACATTTATTTGTATTTTTAAGCATGGATTATTATCAGTGTAGTAACATTGATGGGGCCCTGAAGATGTGGAAAATGCAGACGTCTATAATTTTGAAGCATCCTAATATAACTACGTACATTGTTTTTGAAGAGAACAATGTTGTTTTAGGTTCTCAATTTTTATTGCATATTTTAAGATTTTTAATGCACACTCAGGGAATTTCTGCTTTAAAAATTTGTAGTTGTTTGGGTTGTAATACAGTTTCTTTATTTTTAATGTAAAAGTCAGTCATTTGTAGAACAAATTAAAATATTTACTAACCTTGAAGTTCATTTAAAAAACAAACCACATCAAATGCCTGTTTTATGATTTTACATTAATTTTTACAGTTGTTTTTTGTTATTTAAAAAAAAAATAAAAAAAAATAAATATTTTTTTGTTTTTTACTACCATGTGGTTCATTTTTACTACAATTGTTAGTCATTTTTTAAACATTAAAAAACAAATGCCAATGTTAGTTGAATTTATTGTAATGTAAGTCGTCCTTTCTTTAAGTGAAATTTCATTTGTTTTCAACTACAATTACAGTGGTCTTTACCTACATAGTATTCTAAGTGCACTAAAACATGTTTTTTGCGCATGGATTTCCTGGCCCTGGTGATGACCTTGTCAGGCTCTGATACTAACAAGTTACAATTTATAGATACAAATTCCTGAAAGCTGCATCTCTCGACTGTCGATGCCAAGATTTGTTAACCCTCATGCCGGCCTAAGTATTTTTGCGATAAACGATGTATACTACGTGTTCGGCACGAAAACTAAACATTTTTTTTTTTTCGTTGCCTGCTTTAGGCGAAATGAGCCAAAATAGGTTTAGAGCGAAACTCGAAAACTTATCCAGAAATATGAATAGGTTAAGGCATAAATTATTCATAACTACAGTTCAAAAATAACACTTTTTGGGCTTTTACTTAAGAAGATATGGCGATTTCCGTTTTTCGAAATAGCGAAATTGAGCGAAAACACACCACATCAAAGTTAATATGTATTTGTTCAACTTAGAGGCTTTGCTGCTACTACAAAATGTAATCTTTCTGCCAAATTTCATAAAAATCCGTCCAAGTTAAGATGATCAACGGTTTCTAGTCAAGATAAATATGTTTTGAGATATTAGAAAATTGTGTTCATTTCACAATATTTATTTTTTGAAATTTTGCAAAATTTTAACTTTAAAACTTTTTATCTTCCAAAATGTGCACAGCACTGAAACAATTACTTTACAAAATATTTTGGAAATTTCTTGTTACAAAACATTCATTTGGCGTATTTATGGTTAATTTAAAGTACCCCGCCTGGAGTCGGGCTTGCCGGTTAGAGGGTGAAAATCGTTTGGCAAGCATTCCAAAAATAGCAAAAAGTAAAAATGACGTCTAAATCAACCATTGGTCGTCAAAGGTTTAAAGACTATGATCAATATTCTGTAAACCAGGAATGTAATGTATTATAATGTAATGTATTACTACAACTTGAAAAATAATTATGACAATAATATTTGCAGAACAAGATGAAAATTTGATTTCTAAAAATGTCAAAAGTTTATTAAAACTTGTGTTTCTTGGACAAAAGATTGTTCTTATTCTTGAAACTACTACGACTTAATTATGAAAACACAACTCTGATTCTATGTAAAAGCAGAATTTTAATATTTTAATTAAGTTAAATATATCACTGAGTACCTCCTTTTTTACAGTTAAATAATTACACTCATAGAAATAAACCTGTAAATATAGCAACGAAAAAAAAGCTTCTAAAAATTAGTTAAAAATGACGCTGCAGAAAAAACTGCTAAAATTTGCAGATATTTTTCCTAAATATTTATTATATAAGAACAGCAAAAATAATACTGTTAACTTTACAAAATGTTGGTTACATTCAAGTTGAATTCAAGTTAATTGAAATTAGCAATTTAATTTGCTAAAATTAACAAAAACCGTTACTAAATATTTGTAGACTCAAAACAGCTGACAAAAACTGTAATATCAACAAAATGTTTGCTATATTCCATTAGATTTTGTAGAATGCAAATAACAGTATATTTTGCTAAAATCAACAGAATTATTAGCTAAAAATTGTAAACTGTTGATTTCAGTAGGGCAGATTTTTATTTGCATTAAAAACAAATCTGAAAAAAAAAACTTTGAAAATTTTACATTTTTTATAATTTTTTTTTTTTTGCTACTAATATTTAGCAAATTTGTGTGCTGATTTTAGCAGATTAACTTGCTTTATTTAATTAATTAAAATTTAGCTCATATATAGCTAAATATTTGTAGATTCAACAAATTTATTTTTGCTATTCTTATCTTACTAATATTTAGAAAAAAAAAACTGATAATTAGCAGTTTTTTTGCAAAGTAATTTTTAACTCATTTCCAGTAGTTTTAGCAAAAAAATGTTACTGATTTTTTTCTATCAGTGTAGAAATATGTTATTTCATACTTTATTAAAATTTCTTGGTAAAAGTAATAAACTTTTTATTAATTTCTTTTTTATTTTCTCTATTTCTAGGTAAGTGTTGTCAATGATGATAATTAAATAAATAAAAAACAAACTATTTAACTATAGTAAGTACTAAACATTTTAACATTAAATTCTTACTTAAATATTAATAATTCGTAGCAGAAATTTATAATTTATCAATCCATTGTTGTATCTCTTAAATTCCCAAAAAAAAGTAAAATGTAATAACCAGCAACCCTTTTAAAAATAACTACTATTTTTCTTTGTCTTGCCCATACATGGTACTAATGAAATGACGATTTCATTGCTATTGCATTCATATCAATGGCAATGAAATTATTTGCATTATCATTTTTTTAAATAATGATAATGATTTGAGAATTTAATTTCATTGATTAGTGAAATTTTTTAAAATTTAATTGCCCTTAATAATGAATCAATTAAAAAGAATAAGGACCATTGAAAAATAGACTTTTAAAATTTGTGAAAATTTGATCAAATCAGTGATGGAAAGCCCTTGCTCAGACTCATACTTATTTTAAATCATTAATGAGTACGAAATTTCTGAAATTATATAGATATTTATTTTCCGTCTGGTTTGTAACCAAGTAAAGTAGAACGAAATGGAATGGAACTAGTGAAAATGGAACACTAAACACAAAACGGACAAAATGTTTGCTCGACAGTAGTATTAATATAACGTGATAATACAAATAGGCTTGGTCCGGGAAATATCCAGAGGGATTCGTTTTTTATGAAACAACTACAGCGTGTCTTAATTATTTGTTTACTCATCAAAATACGAATTTAATCATTTCAAAATGAAATGATATGGAATGGAATCGGAACACTTAACACAATTGTATTATCGGTACGTGTTCTGTAGGTCAAATTTTACAAAATATTTATTGATTTTGCAATATCCCGCTTAGTTTTCGAGACACTAGAAATTTTAAAAAAATTGCGTTTTATAATAGCCGGTATCTCCGAAATTAAACGAGATAGGGCAAAAATGTTTGCTCCACAGGAGTACTAATACACACTAATAATATACTCATAGATATAAACCTGCAAAAAATAGCAAAAAAAAAATAACTACTAAAGACTAGTTAAAAACAAGTGGAAGCATTAAAGTCCGATGTGCCGAATTTGGTATAAAAAAGATTAAATTCGGCTGTGCCGAATTTTTGGATACCCTCCATCTCATTGTTTGAATTAACCAGTGCAAGCGCAAATAATATATATATATATCTATATTCCTTGTAAAAATAACAATAACGATGTTGTTTTTATAAGTAAAATAAAATATGATTAATTAATGTATTTGGGGTGAAGAAAAAAATGTTGTATCAATTATCGTTAAAAGCGAACTGCACTGTATATAAATACAGATAAAGATTTACACAATTCAATATATATGGTTTGTGTCTTTGCTATAAAAAAATCGTCGATATTCAGGCGCTGAAATCGCTATGTTTAATTTCTATGATATTAAATATATATTTGAATTGGGAGTTAAAATCCAATTAATATGCTTTTAAGAATCCAATTGCAATTGATGGAAACGTCCAATTGGGAAAATTGTCAATAGCGCCATATATTAAGTTATAAAGGGATAGGTTTAAAGGGACAGTAATAAGAAAAAAATTGTTTTAAAAATAATAAATATATTGTGAATTGTGCGCCCCGGTAGGCTAGTTGGTAGCGTGCTGGCTTATCAGTGCGGGGGTCGTGGTTTCGATTCCCACCAGAGGCACTGGTCTGTTTTCGCTACAACGCGCCGAAGGCCACAGTAGCTAGTGCTCGGTTAGGGTAATATTTATATAATTTGTAATTATGTGATTATTAATTAATAAATAAAATAAATATTGTGAATTAGTAATTTAATTTAATATCTAATTGTAATTGAGAAAGGACCTAATTGGAAGAATGACTGGCTCCTCCATTTAAATTGTGAAGGGAAGTTTGTTTTGTAAATGAAACGAATTTAGTAGAAAAAAATCTAACACTCGATTAACGAGGGTTATGTGGTCAAAAAATAAACTCAGTTTATT
>CM037853.1:169870291-170225121 GCA_021234595.1 Delia radicum
AAAATAATAATCGAACGAAGATTTTATTTTTATAAAGACAAAATTACCTATTTTTTTATCAGATTGTTACTCCTCAAAAATCGTAATAAAAATTGGTACCACTAAAATTCCCTAAATCTAGGGAGAAAACCCCAATATTTGGCAACAGTAGAACTAACTTTGCATTAAGAGTAAAATCATAGAAATAAAAATGTAAAAATAGCAGAAAAACAAATAATTAAAGACACCCTGTAGTTGTTTCATAAAAATCGAATCCCTCTGGATATTTCCCGGACCAAGCCTATTTGTATTATCACGTTATATTAATACTACTGTCGAGCAAACATTTTGTCCGTTTTGTGTTCCAATTTCACTAGTTCTATTCCATTTCGTTCTACTTTACTTGGTTACAAACCAGACGGAAAATGAATATCTATATAATTTCAGAAATTTCGTACTCATTAACCCAGTCAAAAATTTTCGTGTTTTTAGAAGCTGGAAATAACAAATGCGCTGATGTAGGTGCTTACTATTACACAATACTGAGAAGCAGCAAAAGAAACGAATGATTTTCGTATAAATATAAACAAACAAAAATGTTGAGCTTACTCTTTTTCCTAACCAGGATGCAGGTTGTAAGCAGCTTATCCTTATCCCTTACAAGGATGCAGATTGTAATGCAGAACATTTCATATCGTGTATTATAAACGATCTGTACTAATTTTCCCGAGTGATTTCCGATTGTGTTTGTTGTTTCGAGTATGTAATAAAAAATAATTAGTCATTTAACTGCTTCTGAAGAGCTAGCATGTGGAGCGGTAAAAAAAATGAAATTATTATATTATATATCAAAAAATTTTTAGAAGAAAAAATTAATATTTGTAGAATTTTATGTAAAATAAATTATGTATGTTCATGTTATTACTTTTAATCGTAATAATGTAGACATAAAAAATGATTTTACTGAAAGCCATGAAATCACAGCTTGTTGTAAGCGCTAAAATCAGAGCTTATTTTGCCCAAATGTAATGCTTCCAAGTGGGAATTCGCCATATAAAAATCATAGCATATGTAAGCAGGTTTGTAAGGGATTCTTTTCGGCTTACTCCCTTACAAACCTGCTTGCATGTAAGCAGCGTTTTTTACTGGGAATGATTTAAAATAAGTATGAGTCTGAGCAAGGGCTTTCCATCACTGATTTGAGCAAATTTTAACAAATTGTAAAAGTCTATTTTTCAATGGTACTTATTCTTTTTAATTGATTCATTATTAAGGGCAATTAAATTTTAAAAAATTTCATTAATCAATGAAATTAAATTTTCAAATCATTATCATTATTTAAAAAAATGATAATGCAAATAATTTCATTAGCATTGATATGAATGCAATGGCAATGAAATCTTCATTTCATTAGTCCACTTAATTCATTAGTACCATGTATGGGCAAGACAAAGAAAAATAGTAGTTATTTTTAAAAGGGTTGCTGGTTATTACTTTTTTTTGGAATTTAAGAGATACAACAATTGATTGATAAATTATAAATTTCTGCTACGAATTATTAATATTTAAATAAGAATTTAATGTTAAAATGTTTAGTACTTACTAAAGTTAAATAGTTTGTTTTTTATTTATTTAAATTATCATCATTGACAACACTTACCTAGAAATAGAGAAAATAAAAAATAAATTAATAAAAAGTTTATTACTTTTACCAAGAAATTTTAATAAAGTATGAAATAACATATTTCTACACTGATAGAAAAAAATCAGTAACATTTTTTTGCTAAAACTACTGGAAATGAGTTAAAAATTACTTTGCAAAAAAACTGCTAATTATCAGTTTTTTTTCTAAATATTAGTAAGATAAGAATAGCAAAAATAAATATGTTGAATCTACAAATATTTAGCTATATATGAGCTAAATTTTAGTTAATTAAAAGAAGCAAGTTAATCTGCTAAAATCAGCACACAAATTTGCTAAATATTAGTAGCAAAAAAAAAAAAAAATTATAAAAAATGTAAAATTTTCAAAGTTTTTTTCAGATTTGGGTTTAATGTTAATAAAAATCTGCCCTACTGAAATCAACAGTTTACAATTTTTAGCTAATAATTCTGTTGATTTTAGCAAAATATACTGTTATTTGCATTCTACAAAATCCAAGGGATATATAGCAAACATTTTGTTGATATTACAGTTTTTGTTAGCTGTTTTGAGTCTACAAATATTTAGTAACGGTTTTTGTTAATTTTAGCAAATTAAATTGCTAATTTCAATTAACTTGAATTCAACTTGAATGTAACCAAAATTTTGTAAAGTTAACAGTATTATTTTTGCTGTTCTTATATGATAAATATTAGGAAAAAAATCTGCAAATTTTAGCAGTTTTTTCTGCAGCGTCATTTTTAACTAATTTTTAGAAGCTTTTTTTTCGTTGCTATATTTACAGGTTTATTTCTATGAGTGTAATTATTTAACTGTAAAAAAAGGAGGTACTCAGTGATATATTTAACTTAATTAAAATATTAAAATTCTGCTTTTACATAGAATCAGAGTTGTGTTTTCATAATTAAGTCGTAGTAGTTTCAAGAATAAGAACAATCTTTTGTTCAAGAAACACAAGTTTTAATAAACTTTTGACATTTTTAGAAATTAAATTTTAATCTTGTTCTGCAAATATTATTGTCATAATTATTTTTCAAGTTTTAGTAATACATTACATTACAATACATTACATTTCTGGTTTACAGAATATTGATAATAGTCTTCAAACCTTTGACGACCAATGGTTGATTTAGACGTCATTTTTACTTTTTGCTATTTTTGGAATGCTTGCCAAACGATTTTCACCCTCTAACCGGCAAGCCTGACTCCAGGAGGGGTACTTCAATACTTTCATCTCAGTCCACTCAATATTAAGGCCGATCTAAATTCTACTCTGGGGGAGTCTGTTACTTCGTTTACAACTATAAAATATTGGGTGGCAGAGTTTAAACGAGACCGTAAGAGCTGCCTAGACGAACACCGTAGTGGTCGACCAATTGAGGTGTCCACATCAGAAACGGTTAAGAAAATCCACAAAATGATATTGGATGATCATCGGCTGAAGTAGCGTGAGCTCGCTGAAATGATAGTCATTTGCTATACATCGCACATTGACAGCATATTTTTAGATGAGAAAGCTGTACTCAAGATGGGTGCCGCGTTTACTCACAAAAGATTATCCGATTAAGATCCCTCAGATTATTTTCTATTTCCAAACTTAAAAAAAATTTCTCGGTGGTAAAAGATTTGCTAATAATAAGGAAGGATATTTTAAGGAGCCAGACAGTTCTTACTATAAACATGATATCGAGACTATTGAATACTGCTTGGAAAAGTGTTTCGAGCTAAAAGAAGATTATGTTGAGAAATAAAGAAACTTTTTCTCAAATTTGTTGTGTTTTCTTTGTTAGGTCGGCTAATTTTGGGACCGCCCTCGTATTTTCAAAGGATAGGCCATAGGCCATATGCATATCAAACTTCATAGTTTTTTAGAGTACATTCAATTAATATACATTTAAGATTTCGTTTTGCAAATTTTAGGCATGGTCCCATACAAAAAGTAAAGGAAATTCAGATAAGGTATCAGGAAATTGTTAAAAATGTTTTTATATTTCTTTAAGGCCTGCTAACTAATCAAAAAAAAAAAACATGGTTTAGGGCTTAATGATACATAGTTACGAAAGTCAAATTTATATTCAAATATCTATGGTTATTTTTAGTTCCTCACTCGCCCTAATTATTAGAGTATAATTTTAATCGTAATTTATAAATATGACTAAAAGATTATTGGAAATTGATAAAAATAGTATTTTTTCTTTTTTAATTATTAAATACAAAAAAGTTAATTTTAAAGTACAGTATTATATATATTTTTTTAATATTTTCTTCCTAAACGATTTTAATTTATTAGTTTTTTATTTTTATTGTTTTACCCACGACTTAATATTAATTTTCTTGTAAAAGCAACAACAACAATAGCAATAATACAAAAACAATGACGACGATAACATCACCAGCAACGTTGTTGCAGCTGTTTATATAGTTGTTGATATTGCTGTAGTTGTTGTTATTATTATACTGTATTGCTGTTGTTGTTACATATAACAACAACAACATTCAGCAATAACACTCATACATTTTCATTTACAACATTTCATATGAATTTTTTTTAGTTTTTTGTTTTTATTTATTTGTTTTATTATTCTTCTTTATCATTCCCTTTTATTGCTAGTTTTATATTTTTGCATTTTTTCTCGCTTTTTTTAATGTATAAAATCTTAAAACAACTCACAGATACTACATTTGTTTTGTGTGTGTGTTAATGTATTAGTGAGCATTTATTAAACACCCACCATCGAAACTTTTCTTGTTTTATTTTATACTTGTATTTTGTTGTATTTTAGTTTTTTTTTTGTTTATTTTGTTCATTTTTATTTATGCCGGCTTCTTTTTTACACACACATTCGCAAATGAATGTATGGAATAACAAACTCAATACAACTAACTAACCAATACATTCATATAGCCAAGAGTACTGGCTGTTGTTGTTGAATGCATGTGAAAGTGTGGAGACAAAATGATTAAAAGCAGCAGCAACACCAACAACAACAACATTGTCAGCAACAAAAGCTTGGGGTCATTATTCTCTTCGACGTTTTAATGTGTATACAACACACGGTGTGTGTGTGTAGTAGTTGGGGCTCCATCCAACACCACCGCCGCCATCTACATACAATATTCATCTTTACCACTTTTGCCTTGCCACCGCTAACTCATCTGCGCTCGCGCCCCAAATGAGGCTGCAGCTACTTTTGCTGTAATTGTTGTTGCTGTTCGTATTATTATTATTATTATTATTCCCGAGTAAAACGACTTACATATTATTTTATATTCTTTAATACAACTATATCTAGTTATATATTGCTTAATATGGCTCAATATATAAAAAGATATAATTTTTAGTGTTGGACCGATTAATGGGCCAAAAACAATATTTGGTCGGTTTTTTGGTATTCGGAGACAATCTGAATACGTTTTGATACTGAAAAGATATTTTGTTTACTCTGAAAAAAATTTTTGTTATTAAATAAGAAAACATTTTCTAAATTTATATTTTTAACAAAAAAAAGTACAAAAAGAAGTACAGAGGGTAATAAAAAGTACTTTGTGTACATCTTTAGGGGTTATGCAGAAAAAAGTACAATTGGGTAAAAAAGTAAGTATGCTCCTGAAAACCGTACGTCTGGCAAGCCTATTTTTGAACCATTTTTTTTTTAAATTAAAATTGGGATAACAACTTTGAACAACGAAGAATAATTTAATAATTCATGAATGTTGATTTACTTTCTTTAAAATTGTTTTCGTTTAACACAAAATGTTGTTTCTTAAATAAATTGTTTGCGATACATTTAATACCAAAAAAGTTTTCGGCTTAAAATTAAGGGAAAAATTTCTAAATTTGTGAAAGTTTTTATTAAAAATGTAAAATTATATGATATTTTGTTTGTGCGACTGCCAGATACAGTTTGTCTCAGCCAAGGGTTCGTATTAACAGATTTTTCTTACATTGAAATTGTTGCCAACACTTCGAAACTTTCAATTATTTTAAATGAAACATGAGCTTCTTATTTGACTTTATTAAGATATTATAAAATGTGTAGTTGAAGTAAGAATACTAGGGCAGTCCCAAAATTAGCCGACCTAACAAAGAACACACAAAAAGTTTGGGAAAATTTTTCTTTATCTCTCATATTCAATAGCTCAGTACCCTGTTTATAGTAAAACTGTCTATCTCCTTAAAATAGCCTTCATTGTTGGCAAATCTTTTACCACCAAGCTATTTTTTCAACTTTGCATATAGAAAATAATCCGATGGAGCTAAATCTGACGAATGAGGTGAAGCAATTCGAACTTTAATTCACTGATTTTGGATATCGCAATAGTGGATGTGTAAATTGGTTCAATGTCTTAAAGACAATTAATAAAAATTGTCAGCTCATACGGCCTCGTTTAAACTCTGCCACCTAATATTTTATACTTGTAAACGATGAAGCAGTCTCCCGCAGATTAGAATCTAGCTCGGCTTTAATATTGGTTGGACCGTGACCATTCCAATGAAAGCATTAAGTTAAATAACGCTGACCAAATTTTTCAATGTTTACGAATTCACTGAGATCGTTTATTTTTGATGGATCCAAAAAAATAATAAACAACGTGGCGCCTTAAAACTTAAAACATATGTTTTTTAAGGTTGCCACTTTTAACCAACATATACGTATGAGGTCGCCTAATTTTGTGACCACCGTCGTATGCCGCCGTTGATAGGAAAATGCATGTTCCCCCTTGTTTTAAATAAATTAAAGTGGACTTTATTTGAAAATTCGCTTGTAACAAAAACCTAAGAAAAAACGCAACACTCCACACAAGTTTTTTATTAAATGGAATGTAATTAATTTTGAATAAAAAAAATAATTCTAAATTGTAAATGGAACTGAATAAAATTTGATCTTGTAATTTTAATTCCCTGTGTCAGATCTGATTAAATATGGTATCCAAAGTAAAAAGATACATTCAGATATGGGGTCATATAAAAGTTAGTTCGAGAATCAAAAATTATTAGTGTCCAACCGAAGACTTCAGCCAGCAACCGCTTTATGTCGGTGTTCGGTATGTTAAAGCATAATGGACAAATTTGACAAATGGAAGAATTTTTGTTGGACTTATTAAGTGCGTTCTTGAGTGTCAAATTTAAATAATAGTCCGTAGATAAATTTGAAAAACTTCGGCACCCACCTATTTAACTTTACAGCTAAACTTCGGCTTTTTCTTTAAATTTTTTACTCAAAATCGAATTAAAGATATAATTTTACAATTTTACTACAAACTTTCACAAATTTAGAAATTTCTCCCATAATTTTAAACCGAAAACAATTTATTTAAATCTATATATATAAAACAGGATGTGTGTATGTATGTAACGTATGGACTCCAAAACGGCTGGGCCGATTATGATGAAATTTTCAGGGAATCTTCAGAATATTCAGGCGGGTTACACCGTGAAGTCTGATTTTTGATTTTCGGTCTGTGGGCGGAGGGCGTGGCAAAATCCAATTTTCATATTGTACCACCAATGACATATACATATATATTTTTTTTAGCTTTTTTTTATTTTTTATTTTATTATTTTTTATTTTTATTTTATTAACTAATAATCATATAATTACAAATTATATACTATTACCCTAACCGATCACTAGCTACTATGGCCTTCGGCACGTTGTAGCGAAAACAGACCAGTGCCTCTGGTGGGAATCGAACCCACGACCCCCGCACTGATAAGCCAGCACGCTACCAACTAGCCTACCGGGGCGCACTATATTTTATTATATTTTTTTTGAAAGCCGTTGTCATGTTTTTCAAAACGAGATATCAAATTCTTAATTCGGTTATGTAGTTCCGAAGATATTTACAAAAAACCTATGTTAATCTTCAAGCTATGTTACACGAACACAACAGCCCCATCCGTCTATTCAAAACAGCCCTAGACCAGATGCCGACAGATGATTATACGGTTGTGATAAGAGCTGACAAGACACCGGCTGGTGAGCATAAGCGGCGCTTCAATGTACCGGTGATAGGTGACGTCGCAGTTGTTTTCAGCTATTCATTTTATATACTTCAGCAAATAAAGGCGATAGAAGGACAAAGAGGCGTTGGGCCTCCCATGAAATTACAAATTTTAAAATGATTTACTAATGTGAATTTATTTTTTTAATTATTTATTTGCGTAAAAAAAAATTTCTTGATTTAAAGAATTAATTACAAATAAAATTTGAAGGCAAAACAACGTTTGCCGGGTCAGCTAATTTTTAAAGAAATTAAATCAACTTTCCTGCATTATTAAATTATTCTTCGTTTAATTATATTTAAAAGAGTTTCAAATCAAATATGTTATCCCAATTTTAATTTAAAAAAAAAAATGATATAAAAATAGTCTTGCCAGAGGTACTGTTTTCTGCAGTACGCGTACTTTTTCCCCAATTGTACTTTTTTCTGCATAACCCCTAAAGATGTACACAAAAGTACTGTTTTAGACTCTGTACTTCTTTATGTACGTTTTTCTTGTTAAAAAAATAAAATTAGAAAATGTTTTCTTATTTAATAAAAAATAAATTTTCGGAGTATACAAAATAAACAAAACAAAATATAAAATGCACGTTATTTGAAACGTCCTGTTACAATGAATCATGGCTGCTTAGCGTTGCCAACTCTGACGATTTGTATCCATTTTGACGATTTTTGAAGTGAAATATAATAAAATGACGATTCTACAAAAATCATTGTATGGAATACGAAAATTTTTAAAAATTTGCAATTTTCCTTAAACTTTTCAAGTTTTTTCCCAATAATTTACAGACAATATTTTATCCAGCTATTTTCCATTTAAAACATCAACAAATGAAATAAAGTAATCTCAAATAGAGAAAAATTATTCATTTATCCATTTAATGATCAACTAAACATAAACGAACAGCGAAGAGATTTTTTATACATATGCTTTAGGAAGAAAAATCCAAAAGTGTTATTTTTTCAATATTTTAAATCATTTAGTTTCAAAAACACTGATAAAGGAATGATATTCCACGTTTTTGATTCGTTCCTAATCAATATTTTTCTTGAATGCCATTTTCGGTATATCCCAATTTTGCAAAAACAAATATCGGAAAAAAATTAAAAATCAACATTTTGTCATATAATTTTGCAGATTTTAAAATAGTACTGTAATTTTTAAATTCTATTCCTAGAAATGAGTAGTAAGAGTTGTTTTGTTAAGACTCGGAGCCGACGGAACTAATAATAAAGAGCATCGAACAGGTAAAATAATTACAAATAAATTGATCACAACGAAGTTTTGAGTAAGTTTTGGGAATGACGATTTTTCATTCTAAAAATGACGATTTTGACATGTTGTTTCACAAAAATTTGCGTTTTTTTTAACAAATTTTCTTTTTTCGGACTTTAATTTTGATTACGGTTAAAATAAAATAGAAAGGCGATTTTTTTAGTTCTTAATTACATAAATTGTTACTTTTATGTACTGAATTTTAGATTTTTTTTAAATAAAAATATATACTTTTTTCTTAATTGTACTGCTTTTATTTCCCCGATGTACTTTTTTTTGCCGATTTCATATCTGGCAACCATATTCAAAAATCACAATTTTATTTGATTTTTTTCTCACATTGAAAATGCAAATCTCAATTTCAGTGCAAAATTAATAATGTTTTCTACAAAATTATGAAAAATTCATGAATTTTTTAAATTTTCATATTATATTTAATATAAGTACATATTGAAGCATTTATACTAAAATTGGACCTAATTGTATTAAACTTTTAATATTAAGATATTATTTAGTAAAGGGGACGCCAAATAACTTTTTTTTTTGAACTCCTGAACCAATTGGACTTTGTATGGCGTCATACCAAGGTCTTTATGCAAAATTTGTCTCAATGATGTCTCCGAAATGTTCAATTGTTAAGAACGACGGTAAATTGACGTTGATGGCGCTTCACGCACACCTTCTGCCACAGCAGCAATATTCTCGGGTGTACGCACTGTTTTTTGCTTTTCACGCTTTAGTTTATCGATGAGGATGCCAGTTTCTTTCACTTTTTTCACAAGATAACGATCATACGGACCATATTTGTTCAGCGGAAGGATAAAACTAATTATCTGTCAAATCAGACATGAGCTAAGTGTTAACATTTACGAAGTAAGCACTAGTTGAAAAAAAAACGTTAGATGGCGGACCCTTTACAATAATATCTGGCCAAAATTCGGACTCAATTGTATATTATTTAAAGAAAGTAAATCGAATTTGATCCACGTAGATAACATAGTACTCAGCATTTTTCGGATTGAATTTTATCTGATTAGTTATAGGACCCTATTTAATTAGGTATACCACTACATAATTTTTTTTACTCGGGTTATTATTATTGCTGATGAGCCTGATGAAGCTCTCTACAAACAATGTAATAAAATTCAATTATTCTCTGTTACGTCTTGCACTTTGTTTCGTCTTTTGTTCGCTGTTGTTGTTGTTGCTCATTTCTGTTTAGTTTGGTTGGGTACATGGAGTAAGTAGTTAGTGGAGTATGAGCAGTAAGAGCAGTATGAAATAATGTACCACGTAATGACTCCTCGCTGCTACAAAACATCATCATCATCGTCATCATCAACCGCCGAGCAGCAAGTTAACTAGAATTGTATTGTGTTGTTCTTGTGCTCTCTTGTTAGTGTTGATGTAGGGGGCGATGCACAGTGTTGTGTGCGTGGCCAAAAATAGTTTATTTAGAAATCAAATTGGTTTTTATTAAAATACACTTTAAGTAAGAAGGAACAGGAAGAAATATGCAAAAAAATATTAGTTTTTGCAGCAAATATTGGGCCTCAAAGTTAAATTTTTCAGATCCCTTCAGCTATTTCTATTGACATTTTCAAAAGTGGCATGAACTTCCAAATGGTTCTAAGCTAGAACTTCCAAAAGTTGTTCTAGATTAGTTTGACTAATCTGTTATTAGTAGGTTTCGGAAGTTCATGTAAATACATGTTTGTTGTCGTAAACTGGAGAACATGGTTAACTACATATCTTTGGGAATCAACAAATTTGCAACAATGACATCAATTTGTTAATGCATATTTTGGTATAAATACATATTTTGCGATAAATGCATATTTTTGTTGCATATTTTTTATAAAGGCATGTTTATGCATATTTTACATTAAAATGAATGTTTTGTTTTATTTGTTTTATTTTGTAAATAAAAGAAGCTACTGTATAAAATGTATGTAGAATCGTAATACAGTAATTTGATGTGGTTTGAAATTCTGAATACTGAAATTCCTTCCACAAATGAATTTTTTTCACTTAAAAATATAGATATTGTATTACAACTCAAACAACTAAAATATTTACAGCAGAAGTTCCCTGAGTGTAGATTTTATGGCATTTTTAACTTTCAGGATATATGATAGGTACACGTGTCCTTGCTGCAATTCTGGCAAAACAACAATATATAAGCGTGTACCAAATTTTACTTCCGTACGACAATTCCTTCTATTTTTGACCACTTGTTTTATGAATTGACGACACTGTGCGATGTTAGTGAGGTTTCCATCAGAATCATTTATTATTTTTCTACTGCTGCTGCTGTTTTGTTGCAATTTAATTTTGTTTTAAAGCTTCAGTTATGCGAACGTTGCTGTATCCGTAACGGAACGTATCGTAATGTAAGCACGTTGATGCACTTATAGAACAATTAAAAACGTGCCATATGTTTTTGACATACGTAACCAACACGGCATTCATATACATTAGGGTCGTCCTTATATTGCACTTTGTCGATTTATGCTGCTCCCAACCCCTAAAAACGTGAAACGATGTCTAAAAAGTAAATTCTGAAAATTTGAGCAAAATCGATTAACCCTACGATGCTGCTCAAATTGGTCAAAGTTTGGGCTCCTGGCCCAAAATTGGAAAAAAATTTATAAATTAAAATTTAATGAATTTATCAAAACCTTAATACTTTTTGATTTACATTTACTCTGATAAAAAATATAAAGTTTTTGGGATATCGTTAACCCTTGTTATTCCGGTACCAAAAAAGGTAAAAAATAGCATATTTTTCAAACCTCTAAATTGATTTTTTTTTAAATTTTGTTTAACAAAATTTCGGAAAAGGTTAATTTTCTTCATTAATTGTGTATTAAATTATTATTATTATTATTAATTGTGTATTAAAATTAAAAAAAATCTATCTTTTCAATTTTCGGGTATACCCATTTCAAAATGGCGGATTTCAAGAAAATCAAAATTTTATGCCAAATTTTCAAAATTAATTTAAAAATATCCATATAGTTACTAATAACCAATAAATATATTTTGTTTACTTATTTGGCTTATAAATAGCCATTAAAAAATAAGTACAATTGAAAACCATTGTTAACCTATGTTAGATCTGTAGCGAAACTACACATTTTAGAAAATTTGGAGCTTTATGCTAAAATTGATAAAAAAAAAAATGAAAATGCTTGAAATTAATTACTAAAGTATGTTTTTTGTATTCTACTAGAATGGAACTAAACATATAAAAATATGAAGTTATATGCACGTCGTTTGCCACAAGGCAAAAAAATGGTGTTTCTAAAATCAATGCCCCATATAAACTGAAAAATATATTTTTTTAATCAAGTAAATGGTCAAATTAAGTTACAAAATATTATAATTTGTGGTTAATATAATTTTGTAGTAGTTAAATTTTTTTCAAAATTAACCCTTCACTGCACCGACACCAATTTTTTTTTATATATAATAAGTAAGCAGAAAATTCACAAAAATTGTATTTGAATTAATTTTAGCAGTAAAATATTTTATTACATATTTTTTTTTAAATAGTTTATATGAATTAATTTATTTGCATTTTTATTAACAATTAATTGTAAACTAATGAGCAGCATAAATCGACAAAGTGCAATATAAGGACGACCCTAATATACATACATAAAACAAATACAAAATATTTTTCAAGCTTGTTGTGTCTAAGATGTTCATCATCCATTTTCAGGTAGTTGGTTTAATTTTTTAAATAACTTTAATTGAATTAATTAAAAAATATTCTAAACCACATTCACTTCTCTTTATTTGTTTCTTTTTTTTGTGAAAAGCAAACAGCTGTTTACAACACAGTGATTGATATCCAAAATGTTCAAAGTGTGCAGAAAAAGTACAAAGTGCCGAAAAAGTACCAAGTGATTTAAATAGTATTAAAACTAGAGTTGTGTAGTTCGTGAACGACCTAGTTCAATTGAACTAGTCTTTTCTTTGAACTAGTGAGCTGGATCACAATCATCAGCTCTTTTAGGTCTTTCGCTCTTTTCGTTCTTTTTGTCTTTTGAGTAATATTTTTTTTCTTTATGCTGCTTTGATTTTTTTAATGTTGCTAGCTCAATTTTTTTTTTAATGTTTTTTTAAATAATTTAAAATTTTTATAATTACGTACCATTTTATGATTTAACAATCATTTTAAATATATTTTAAAGTGTTGAATTATTCTCCGACAGTAAATTTAATAGAAAGTTATACATTTTGTTTACACATTTTGTTTCGCATCAGCTGATTCAATTCACTTCAAATAGTTCCTGTCGCACAGCTCAATTAAGGATAAAGAGCTGTTGAACTAGAAGAGCGAACTAGTTCATTTAAAAAAGCTGAACTGCAAAGAGCGATCTTTAGAAAGACCTAAAATGCCCAAGCCTAATTAAAACAGTATTTTGTGTGTGTATATAAACATTAATAATTAAATAATTGATATTTTAATTGTAGTTTTACAATAAACAGATATGTATTTTAACATATACATTACCATGTACATACATATATTATTTTGTAAATGTGCATACACAAAACAAGGTTTTGATACCTTTTTATATATTTCACATTTCTATTGTATGTGTATGTGTTTATTTATATATACATATATATACATATATGGAAATATGATGTATTATAAGTTATTATAAAATATTATTACTAAAAAAAAGTACCAAAAAAAAGGGCGAAAAATACCCGCATTTAATTTAGCACAAAAGCAGGCCATCACTGCTTTACAAATGTCACGTAACAACGGAATAAAATTCTATTTTATACAGAATGTTAAATTACGATACGTTACAACTACGGTTCATTAAATTTCGGTAAGCGTTTGCATTGCTTTTCGTATACCAAAAACGAACAGCTGATTCATACAGTACAGATACGTTACAGCAACGTTCGCATAACTGAGCCTTAAGAGTTGCTTATACAGCAGCTGTATTCTAATCCATGTTGTAATATTCATATTGTTTAAAGTAATATTACTTGGAAGCTGATAAACTTCCTTTTTTCAATATTTCTTTATTAGAAATCAGAAAACATTAAAAAAATAAAAAAAATATATCAAAGGTCCACTTTAGGGGATATTATGAAAATTTGATTTTTCACAATTTTGTCTTATTTATTATATTTGTATATGAAATCAATTAGTTTTATTAAAATTTTGAATAAAATGCTTACCGTTTGCAAAAATGCGACTACCCGAATTCCCTTTTATGTTAACGAAAAATTACACTTTATACGGCGTTTTTTTTGCAACGACACAATAAAACCAACCACAATGTGTGCATTCAAGTCGAAGCTTTTTTAAAATAGTGATAGCAGAAATTTAACTCGATAACAATTGAAATTAAACCAGGAATGGTAGCCAATACCGTTAAAATACCGTTCTCGAATCAAAACCCTTTCAACGGACTATAGTTAGCGATATAACTAAAATACCAATATCCTTAAAATACCATTCCTGAAATAACTAAAATATCATTATCGCTAAAATACCGTACTGAAATAATTGAAATTGTGTTATCCCCAAAATACCGTTACTGAAATAAACTGACAAAATCAGTAAAAATAATCGCTGTAAATAGATATATATTTTTGATCATAAACTAGCCAACCTTAAGAATTTGGCATAATGGGGCTAAAATTATCAATGTGCAATGACATTACCTAAATAACTAAAATAACGTTATCCTTAAAATACCGTTACCGTAATAACTGAAAAATCGCTCCACCTAAAATAACGTCACCGAAATAACTTAAATAACGTTGTCGTTACCGAATTAAACGAAATTAGCGTTACCCTTACCGATAACCGCAACGTATCTGTTACCATACATCTTCACAAAGTGAATTAAAAATTTAATAAAATTTATGAAAAAGCTTTATAATTTTAATGAAACTAATTTTATTTAAACTTTATCATTAGGGATATGTAATTTTTAATAAATGAAATAGCGAAAACAGACCAATGCCTCTGGTGGGAATCGAACCCACGACCCCAGCACTGATAAGCCAGCACGCTACCAACTAGCCTATAGGGGCGCATAATAAATGAAATAAAATTTTTCATATAATGTTATCAAAAACTGAATTAGTTCAATGAAAAGTCTCAATGAACTAATTTCAGTGATAATTCATAGAGCTAATGTAAAATTTCATTGATATCATGCAGATCCTACTCTCAGTGCAACATTAAATGATTTGAAAAAGAAACAAAATTTCAGAAAATTAACAATATAAGACGTAACTAACTTATGAGGCGTTTATTTTGAAAGTGGTATGAGTCCACTTGTTTTTAAATCGAGATATAAATGGTTTTGCGTTTTAACGTATTAAAAAATCTAATTGAAATTGCTGAACAATTTTTACATGCATATGTTATCACCACGGAAAGCTTAACAGTTCATAAAAACGTAATGGTATGCAACATAGCATGAAAAGCCTGCATAAATGGCACGAAAAACGGTAGAAATGTCCTTAAAAATCCATAGCAGTTGATTAAAAGTTTTATACTATTTTTAGTAAAAAACAATAACGAAGAAATTTACGGTTAAACTTCAAAATTGCATCGTAGTAAGTTAGAATGATTTTAAAAGTTTAAGTTTCGTTGATGCAAAACAAAATACGAAAACTTTATTTCTGCAAACATTAAAAAACATATCGGCCATTCCACTATATATCGGCCAAAATCTAACATAGGGTCTTCAGATTTAAATTATATTTTGCACACACAAACTCTATGGACCCAATTAAAGACTGGCGTATTTATTTTCTCGAAATTCGAGAAAGCCATGGTTTTATATGCGATATTATTTTTGAAAAATAAGAAATTTGCAAAATTTTCTTAATATTATTTAAAATGCTTTGGAATGGTATACTCCTCTATTTTTATACTGCGGATTAAAATGAATTTTTATAAAATTTGGGCACTCGTGTTGGTCGTTTATGGAGATGAATTATTTATATTCTGCTTTATCGACATGCATCTTTACAATTTTCAAAAGATGCAATAAAAATGCTGTTCTAAACGAAAGGAAATTACATAATTTTATTTAAAAATTTGTTACATTTGTTAACCCTTTGACTACCTTTGTACACTAAACTGTACATATTTAAAAAAATAAGGGGTCCGCCATCTAACGTTTTTTTTTTAACTAGTGCGTATTTCGTGGATGGTAACACTTAGCTCATGTCTGTTTTGACAGATAATTAGTTTTATCCTTCCGCTGAACGAATATGGTCCGTATGTTCGTTATCTTGTGAAAAAAGTGAAAGAAACTGGCATCCTCATCGATAAACCAAAGCGTGAAAAGCCAAAAACAGTGCGTACACCCGAGAATATTGCTGCTGTGGCAGAAAGTGTGCGTGAAGCGCCATCAACATCAATTCACCGTCGTTCTCAACAATTGAACATTTCGGAGACATCATTGAGACGAATTTTGCATAAAGACCTTGGTATGACGCCATACAAAGTCCAATTGGTTCAGGAGTTCAAAAAAAAAAGTTATTTGGCGGACCCTTTATATACAAAATTTGATAATGCAAAAAAATTATATTTTGGTTTAAATATGATCATTAGGATATTGGTCATTGAAAAAAATCACTATACACTGCGTTACAGAACTAGAATTACACATTAATTTCACTAAATTTCGTAAGTTAAAGAAAAAGTAAAAGACCTTAGCCATCATAAATGTAAAACCAATGGAAAATTAATAATATTTAGAAACATTCAATTTAATTATTTTTTAATTTGCTTTTTAAATAGGACTAATAAAATCAATTAGTCTTTCATAACTATAAATTCACTTAACTTAATATATCAAAATTTACAAGAGTTTAAGAAAAATATTATAAAGTAGTAGTTTTGATAATATTTGAGACCTCATATTTTTTAATCAACTCGAAAATTCGATCAGACATACTATCTACCAAATTTATTCGAAGTTCTCCCGCTATGGATCTACGCATCAATAGCTGCTTCTTTTAAATGAAAAACGCTTTCATACGGGGTGATACTTCCCAAATATTCTGAATTGGGTTTTGATCCGGAGAACATGCTGGCCATTCGAATACTCCTATATTTTTTGATTATAGCCATTCCATCGTCTGACGACTTACATCTACTGAGTTATTGTCTTGTTGGAAAATGAATTCTTCTTCATTGCTATTTTCAATAAATGACACCACCAATTTCTCTTCTTATACTGTAATGTACTCAGAAGAATTCATTCTGGTGCTTGAAAATGTCAAATCAACCATACCGTCGGAACAAAAAGCACCCCAAACCATTAAGTATCCGCTGAAGAAATTTCTTTTTGAGAAATATCGTGGTTCCTTACGTAGGTCTCTCCAATAGCTGTTAAAAACCATCTGTGCCATCAGGATTGAACTGTTTTTCATCAGAAAAAAATCTCCTTTAAAAGAAATTTATTCTTAAACACTAAATTCCGTTTTAGCGAATGCAAGTCGAGCAGTTTTGTGGCGGCGTATTAACCTTGAGTAGAAGAGCTTACTCAGCTTTAGGCGAGTAATTCCCTGGGAATCATACTTATAGTTGATTTGGACACATTTACTTTAATCTGCATGTACATTTACCATCGAAATTCAGTTTAAACTAGATTTCGATCATATGGTTGTGTATAAAATGATAGGCGAACTAGTTTTCGAAATCTACTTTAAACCGGATTTCGAGCTAATGTAAATGCAGCTTTGCATTCATCGATTTTCTAATTGAGACTCTTCATTTTGTTGCTGGTACAGTTGATTATTTTACACCAGTCCCGATCAGAAAGATTTTTTTCTCGGCCGCCTGTTTTTTTTTTACCATAAGCACTCGGATTATTTGTAAAATTTGTTGCAACCACATGTGAACGGTTTATTTTTCTAGCTATTTCCCGAAAACTTTAAATACTTTAAAAATAGGCCGAAATTTGCCATTTTCCAAAATCCCTCAGGTATAAACCACGCGGCATTGTACTGAATACAATTATCTTTAGTTTGAGTTAAATTTCGATTGTATTCCACAACTTTGAAATATTTTATAGCAGAAATATCAAAAAAAAATTATTTTATTTATTAAGAACATAAAATAAATAAGCTTTAAAAATCATCCATGAGGAAACTATATGGAATTTAATAAAATTTAAAATAAATAAGCTTTACAAATCAGACACGAGGAAACGATATGGAATTTACTAAGTTGACTTTTAAATTGAATTTTTTTTTCAAAATTTGCTAAAAAAATGTTTTTTTTTTAAATAAGATCCCATATATTGCAAATATGCATATTTTTTTCAAGTCGAGTAGCCAAATTTGTGAAAATGGCATTTAAATAACATATTGCAAAAAAATGCATTTCATATTGAAGCTTAAAACAAATTTAATTCCGCAATAAAAAAGGAGGGGAGTGTACCATTACAATGCAGTTTAAATGGTAATGATCAGAATATTCAAACTTACACACTTTTTACATATTTCGCATTTTTCAAAAAAAGAAAAAAAACTAAATTACCCATAAAACCGAGGATTTTTAGAAATTTTATGAAATAAAAACATCAATATTTAAGTGGCTCAATAGAGATTCTGAATGAAAAATTTAATTAAAATCGAAAGACTCAAGGTCAAAAAATGCCCTTTCTGACCGGTCCTCGTTGGAATAACCAATATATTTTTAAAACCTTTTCTTTAGACAAATTATGTATTTTTATATTTTTTTCTTAAAAATTATGTAAAATGGTTAGATTTTGACTATCATTTATAGTATTTCGAGGGTTTTTACAGCGGTTTGAGGATTTTGGCAATGTTATTCTAAATTAATTTTCAAACTTTGTCATCATCGCCTTAATTAAACGAAAAAACAAGCCGAATTCAATGAAAAGCTAGATCGAGAACTTGCTGTGGTATTTTTAGAATTTTGTGGGTAATTAAATAAATTTTCATTAAAAATATTTAGGAGTAGGTTAATTGTTTTTGTGTTATGAACATTATTTTAATCCTAATCTTTAAAATTTAATATTTAAAAATATTAATTAATTTTTTAATTACATTTTATAAAAAAAAAATATATATATTTCTATAATCCACTCATATCATGTTAATCCTTTAATCATCAACCATGAATGCATATAAGAAATTGCATTCTCTTTTGATATTTACAACACTCTCCTTTTAAAATATAAATCTTCCCATTACCAATATATAAAAAACAAAAAACTGCATTATAAATGCGCACCAGAGAGTAAGATTAATATGAGAAAGAGCATAAGAGAGAATATAAGGATGAATTTAATATGGCAAAGGTAAATTTTTACAGGTTTTTACTCATCTTTACTTGAAGTTTCATGTAAATTGTAAAATGAATATTACAGAAACTACAATATAAACTCAAGTCATGGAAGAGAGTCTGAAGAGGTAAAAGTGGGGTTATTTTAATGGAACGATGTGGTATTCTCAGGTTGGTTGTTGGCACCCTCCTGCTCCAACCCACTCTTTAACAAAATACAGTCATATGATAAATATTTTAGAGGGCAAAAGTGGTTGAAACTTTATTTTTATATATATTTTCCAATTTGTTTAAAGCAAAAACTTTTTATTTTGAGTTGGTTCTTTGTGTGTGTGTGTGTGCAGAGTTTTTTATTTTGTTTTATTTTTGCTTTTTGAATTTTTGAAGTAATTTTTCGCATAAATTTATGAAAAATTATAAATCTTTTCTTTTCTCATTTTACAAAAATTTTATTATTATATTTTTTCATTTTATTTTGTTGGTTCCTTTCAAAGTTTGTTATATGTACGCTGGGTAAATGCAAGAAACAAAAAAGATGAAACTAATAAAATATGAAATATTGTTATAGTTTCCTAAAAAAAAACGTAATTGTTGGTAATATTTTAGAATTATTTTCATGTTTTTTAACGTAGAACATGTAATTTTGTATTTCTTTGATTTTTACAAGATGATGTTACAATATGAATTGTTAACCCTCAAACCGGCACAAAAAATAAAAAAATTGTTCTTCAACAAACTTTTTTTTCTACAGTTTTATTAGTTTTGTGTTTTTATATAAATCGATATTATTTGAATGTTATTTTAAATTTATAACGAGCTTTAAACCTTCGTATATTTACAAGAAATAAATCAAATCAAACATATTAGCTAGGCTAAAGATCTCAAACCCGCAGTTTTAGAAAAGCTAGAGCCTCCAGAAAAGGCAGAGCTTTAACTAAAAACCTATTAATAAGCAATGTTCTTGTTCTTGTCTTCTTAGTAATCAAACACGTGGCTAGGGTCTTTTCCTAATTACGTTACTAAACTTTGAAGGCCAAAAATGTTCTACTTAAATAAAAAAATTTGTTTTTACTATAGCTAAAGTAATATTATTACAGTTTTCTTAGTTTTTTGTTTATATATACATCGAGATTATTTTAATGTTATTTTTTATTTACAACGAGCTTTCAAGATCCGTATATTCTCAAAAAATAATCAAATCAAACATATTAGCTAGGTTGATACAAGTATTTAGATTTGGCAAAAAATCTCATCAAAACGCGAAGTTTTTAAAAAACTAGAGCCTCCCGAATAGGCAAAGCTTTAACTAAAATCATATTAATCAAAAAACTTTCTCCATTTTTGTCTTCTTAATAATCAAACACGTGGCTAGGGTCTTTTCCTAACAAGCATCATTACTAAACTTTGAAGACCAAAAATGTTCTATTTATTTAAAAAAAAATTAGTTTTTACTCTGGCTCAACTAATATTTTTAACAGTTCGTTTTCGTTGCCTACTTCAGGTGATATGGGACAAAATGTAGCAAATTTAAAAACAAAATAAATAAAAATGAATAACTTTAGGCATAAATATTCCTTTTATCAATATTTAACTACAGTCCCAAAAACACACTTTTTTGCTTTTATTTAAGTGAAATTGATACAAATTAAAGGCTTTGCTACCAGTTTTTGCTAACTAGGTGTATCCGCAGATTTTAATGCAGGTTGGATATATTGTTGAGAAGAAAAATATATTAAACGCGTATTTTTTAGGTGCAAAATCGCACTTTTAGGGTTTAAAAAGGAAGTCAAAAATTACAAAAAAAAAAATAGTATGAAAACATCTTTAAAATTTAAAAAAATCTGATTTTTTCTATGCAGTATAAAGGTATTTGAGAAAACAAAAACTTATTTCAAATATTTAAAATATTAGCTATAAAAGGTTTTCGGGAAAAGTCTTGTTAACGCCGAACAATTACGAAAATAGAATAAAGTTCATGGAACTCTCTCGATAAAATTAAACATCATTTTTATATGTTAACCCTCAAACCGGCATAAGCCTGTCTTGCAATGAAATTTATACTACTTGTTCGACAAAAAAAAAAAATAATATGTTCTTCTACCAAATCTTTTTTCGTTGCCTATTTTCGGCGATATGGGCCAAAATAGGCTTAGAGTGAATCTCAAAAGCCAATTGATAAAAATTAATAACTTAAGCCATAAATTAATCCTCTAACCAAGATATATCTACAGTCCAAAAATTACACTTTTTGTACTTTTACTTAAGAAGATATGGCGATTTTCGTTTTCAAAAACCTCGAAATTTAGCGAATGCGCCCAAACTGAAGATATATTGATTAAACTTTAAGCTTTGCTAATACTACTTAATATAATTTTCCTGCTAAATTTCATAAAAATCCTACCTTACGTTTTCAAGTTAGGTGATATCCTTCACAGATATCCTTTTGGAATCCTGTATGTCCTTGGACCAAAGCTGGAGCTTTTTTTTTAAAGTTTAAGCTTCAATTTTACTTAGTTTTTATTACGACTTCTAGTCAACATAAATATGTTTTCAAGATTTTTGAAAATTGTGCTTATTTTATAATATTAATATTTTGAAATACATATTACGAAATTTAAACTTTAACGCTTTCTCGCTTGAAAACCAAAGCAAAAAATTACTTCGTAAAATATTTTTTAAATTTAGTTTTATACACTCTAAAAAATGATTGTAAATTTACTACTATAAAACGAGAAAAGTTTCATGTATTATTACGCTAATTCGGTAAATTTATACATCAAAATGCGTAAAACTATTTTGCGCACACTTTTATATACAATAATACCCACTTACAGTATTTTTACCAATTATGTGTTTACAATTAAACACATTATGCCTAAAAGTAGTATTATTTTGTTAAATAAAATTTTTACGCACAAAGTTTGTAAATATACTAACTTATAATAGTAATAAATATTTTGACATTTTTAAATTGAAAAAAAAATTAAACAAATTAAAAAAAGCCAAAAAAATCTAAAAAATTTAATTTATTGAAAATTTTAATGAAAAAAAAATGTATAACTGTAGTATTTGTGATAGTGTTTAGTTTATAGTTTATTTCCAAGTGTTTGCAGCCTAATTGTGGAAAAATATTTTCAAAATATAATATATGTACAGAGCTTTAAAGAAAAAATTCTTCATTCTATTTATTCAGTCGGTTTTAACTCAATCGATTTAAAAATATCGCCAATATTGAAAAAATTGCCAAAATTGAGAAAATCGCCAAAAATCGCTAAAATTGAGAAAATCTTTAAGATAAAAAAAAATCACCAAAAATGAAAAAAAAACGTTAAAATTAATAAAAAAAAATCGCTAAAATTTAAGAAAATCGCAAAAAATTAGAAAAATCCCTAAAACTAAAAGAAAATCGGCAAAAATTAAAAAAATCGCCAAAAATTAGAAAAATAGCTAAAAATTAAAAAAATTTCGAAATTAAAAATAAAATATTTGCAAAAAAAAAAATCGCCAAAAATGAAACAAATTTTCAAATTAGAAAGAAAGCTTAAATTGAAAAACGAAAAATATTGACGAGAAACTTAAAAAAGCTGTAAATGTATCTTTATTAGTTTTCGAAACACAGGCGATGTTCCAAATAAATTCTCTTTTTGCTTTGCGATGTTTTGTTTTTGCGAAAAACGCGATCTAGGAACCTAGCCAATCAGGCCTGTATTTGGGTTGAGTTTTGAATACCTGTGCACAGCGGGCGTACCCAGGATTTTGTTTCGGGGGGGGGGGCCCAATTTTTGTTTTTTAAAATTTTGTTTGTTTGAAAAGCATATAATTTGTTTCATACGAGAGCCTATATTTAATATTTTGTAGTGTCCGACCAAGTACTCGGCTTCTTTCTGACAGTCAGGCGGCATTAAGGGCTTTAGTGTCCTATGAGGTGTCATCTGGTCTGGTCATGGAATGCATTCTGGCTCTTAACCGACTTGGCGGGCTCAACTCGCTTACCTTAGGGTGGGTTCCTGGTCGCGAGGGGCATGAGGGCAACGAGGAGGGCAGATTGTCTTGCTAATTGCGGGGCCCGAATGCCCTTTATTGGCCCTGAACCATTCTGTGGTATACCTTTGGGGTATGTTAGGGAGAAGCTCGGGTCGTGGAGGGAATCAGAATTCTCTCTCTATTGGGAAAACTCTCTTGGCCAACGACAGGCTAAGAGATTAATCTCTTTTTCCAGTGCAGGATCGAGGAGACTCTTGTCCCTCGGGAGGGGTGACTTGAGTACCCTGGTGTCTTACCTGACTGGACACTGCAATCTCAGATACCACCTGCGCAAAAGGGGTCTTTCGGACACGGATGAGTGTAGGTTTTGCGAACTGGTAGCTGAGACATCGGAGCATGTTCTTTGCGAATGTCCGAGGCTTTGTGAAAGGCGTGCCAAGTTTCTTGGCGATCGCTTTGTCTCCCCTTAGGACATTATGAAGATTTTGCCTTATAGAATTTTTGGCTTTATAGGTAGCTTGAAAGTTACCCTAAATAACTTTAGGCAGCACAAAAGACCTAAGTTGGTCGCGGTGCATAGTGCCATATAATCTAATCTAAGTACTCGGCTTCGGCTTCGTAGTTCGGCCAAAAAGTGAAGTTCGGCATAGTTCGGTGTTTGGCCAAATTTTGGCCGAATTTATCCGAACTACCGAACTTTTTATAAAAAGCACAAATAAATAACAACTGCGGTTATATTTACTTTTCAGAATTTACAAAAAAAAACTACATAAAAAATACAACGTTGAATATGATAGAATACAAAAAAAAACACCGATATTTAAATATCAATGTGTGTGAAAAAATTTCAAAAAGCCAAAAGAGTTTAAAAAAAATTTCCAGAAATATAGCTACAAGACTTATAAGCGAATAATCAAATTTAATGCGATATAATTAAATATAAAAAAAAAAAAAATCGAGTGGTAAGTAATCCTGAAAAGAGAATAACAGGTTCATCAATTTGGGATAGACATGATGCAGTACCAGACTTAGAAGTAGCAGAACCAAACGAAAATTTTATTGAAAAAGAAATTAAAATGTTTATTACGGAGCCTTAGGTCCCGAAATATAAATATATTTAAGTATTGGAATTCAAGTCCATTTACAAATATAAAAGCTGTAGCAATAAAATATTTATCAGCCCCACAAATTCTAGTGTAGCTAGCGAACAGCTTTTTAGCGCTGCCGGGCAGCTGTATTCTGATAGACGAAGCAATTCACATGGTGTGAATGCGGAAAAATTGCTTTTCTGTCATTGCAATATCAAACTTTTTAATTTTAAATATTAAATATTAAAGTTTAAGTTTTTTTTTTCTATATCAACTTAAAAATCGATCAACTATTTTTCTTTGACTATAAAATATAGTACAATACAAATATTTTATTCTTTTTTTGTACTTAAAATAGTAAAACTATTTTCCAAATATGATTTTTTAAAAAAATATACCTATAAATTTGTATTTTGTTTATGTTTACTAACTTTTTGGTTTAAATTTATTGATCTAAAAAAACAATTTATAATTTTTTTTATTAAAACAAAAAGTTCAGCTTCGGCCGAACATTGATATAATGGCCGAAGTTCGGCTTCGGCCGAAAAAAATGAGTTCGGTCGGACACTAATATTTTGTATCTGTTAAATAAGTTTTTTATGGGCAAGTTACCATGGACGTTATACCCAGCTATGATAGCAATTTTGAAGCAAAAATGTTTTGACATGTTTTTGTTTTTTTTTAATTTTCTTATATCTACAAACAAGTTTTTTTTTTTTTTTTTGAAATATTAAACAAATTTATGTATCAATTGAATAATTTTATTTTGATTTTTAAAGTGAGCTATCATATTAATTAAGATCCTTATATACTATTAACAAAACTCTTAAAATTTAATTCAACGATTTTTTTTCATAAAAGTGTCAATGATTTTGTCAGGTTCAACCTTTTCTCGATACACTGATGCAAGAGCTAGAGCACCAAGTCTAGCTTCACCCATAGAATTCCTTAAATATGTTTTCACTCTTTTTAGGGTGGAAAAACTTCTCTCCGCGGATGCAGTTGTAACAGGAATTACTATCAGTAAATGTAAAAACATGTAAACGTTTGGAAAAAGCTCCTTCTTCCAATCTTGAATAGCATCTAGCGGATTTGATGGTCTTTATGGTAGTGTTTGCATAGATCAATTTCAGTTAATATAACATTAGTTTGAAAAATTATAGTCTCAAAAAATATTCATTCATTCATTTATTACATACTAACCAAAACAAAAATAAAATAAAAAATTGAAAATATTTCGGGGGGGGGGGGGGGGGGCTTTGGCCCCCAGGGCCCCCCCTGGGTACGCCACTGCATGTGCAAACATTTTTCCAGTTGCTTTTTTATTTTTTGAGTTATGGACGTTTTTTATTTAGTCAATTTTTAAAAGGTACATATTACGAAAACTAATGTTGCTGGGGGAAAAATTGCTGCACCATTGTTCAAAACTCAACCCCATTACCCCTACAACGATCCTAAGCTTCGATTTGATTGGCTGGATTCTTAAATCGCGTTTTTCTCGAAAAGTAAGCATCGCAGATAAAAAAGAGTATTTATTTGAAACATCGCCTATTTTTCGAAAACTAACAAGATACCATGCATCAGAATACAGTCATATAAATGAGTTAACCTCAGCGTAATTTTATTCTTTTTATCTTACACTAAAAATTGTTCAACAAGGTTTTTTTTGTAAATTTTTCCTCCCTTGCTAAGTATATTACTCATTTTGGTGCTCATATTAATAGTAATCTAGTAATAACAAAGTAGAAAAGGAATATACTCCTAAACTCTTTAGCATTTAAGTTAAATTTAAGCATGACATGTAATATCATATATTTAATAAAACTGAAATTGAATTGAATTGAACAGAGATAAATAAAAGACACGGACAACTTTTTCCAATTTGATAAATTTTTTGTGAATTATGGTGATTTTTTTTTAAATTTTCGCGATTTTTACTTATGCCGTTTTTGAATTTTGAAGTTTTTTCATTTTGGCAATGTTTTTACTTTTAGAAATTTTTGGCGATTTTTTTGTTTTTAATTTTGGCGATTTTTTAATTTTGGCAAATTTTAGTAATTTATTTTTAATTTTGGCGATTTTTTTTAAATTTTGTCGATTTTTTCAATTTAAGTAATTTTTACATTTTTGGCGTTTTTTTCAATTTTGGAGATTGTTTTAAATTTTTGGGATTTTTTTCATTTTAACGATATTTTTTTCGATTTTAGCGATTTTTTTTCAATTCTGGCGGTATTTTTCAGTTTCGCCGATTTCTGCAAATTGTAAATCGATTAAGTTAAAAATAGATTGAACTCCCAATTATTGAATTTGCAATGATTGAAGAAAAAAAATCATTCGATTTAAAAAATCCGATTTAATTTAGAATAGAATTCAATCTTGGAAGCTCTGTATATGTACAACAACTTATATACAAATATTTATTATTAAATTTATTATTATACAACACATTAATAAAACTCTTTCTAAAAATTAATTTTTTGTTTTATTTGAAAAATCTTTTGGGCTGTTATTCTTTTTTACCGGAAGGTAAAGATACGCATTTTTAGGGGGTTTTTACGCTTATAAATATGTATTTTTACGCATTTTGTACGTATAATTGCACGTAAATCATGTTTTTTTACACGAAAATTTGGTAAAATTACTCATTTATTTATAAATTTTATCAAAATTTTACGCACTTCCATTGTAAATTTACCAACTTTGTGTTCACAAACTTACTCTCAATGTGCGTATTTTTTCATTTACACACATAGAGTAAATTTACCCAACTTATAGTAGGAGTACAGTTTCCTACTATAAGTTGGGTAAATTTCAACAGAAATTAATTAGAGTGTATCGAAATAGCTTAAATTCTTGTTATTAAGGCCTCATTTGGCACACTTGTGAATAACTAAAAATAACCCGCCTAGAGGCTTGCTTGCAGGTTAGAGGGTTAATTTAAACTTAAACTAGCAACAACTTTCCATAAAAATGTGATATTAAAAAGTGTTAACGAAAATGTTCGGACTTTACCAAGTTTAATGAAATTTGAAAGGTGTTTCGTAGAGTTAAACCTCCCTATAGAGGACCCAAGAAGCTGACAACAATTTTTGGAATTTTGAAAATCTACCTATAGATTCACGTTTACCAACAACCCCAAAACCTGTTAGTGAAGGTTTTCAAGAGAATCTGCTCAGGTTAAACAGACCGTTCACTTAATATTCAATATTTTTTATTAAAATCGGATCATTTAACATTCATTATTTTTGGCCAGAAGGGTGGACTGGTTAACAAAGAGTAGCTCATATTTAAAGGGGTTTCAATATTTTTTTCTTTTTGCTTCTTTGTGCAATCAGACTTGGGCTGCGTCAATTACATTTCACAATCGTTCACAAGTGAAAATTTTCAATATCAATAATAATATACCTACGCTAATACTTGTGAGTTTAATCGCTGTCTTGGAAAATTTGTAAAATTTTTAATTCCAAACATGGGGATAAGTAACAACATCTGCATATTTACTTACAGGGGTATTACACCCAATTACGTGTAATCGGACATAAAAAAGTAATAATAAATACACAAATATTGGTATTATGTCCCATGTCTGGTATTGGCAAAATTGAAAGTTTTCAAACGAAGCGGCTAAGCCAACAAGTGTGAGCGTAGGTCTGAAATTATTAATGATATAAAAAATTTCTTAAGTGAATGATTATGAAATGTAATTGATGTCGCCCAAGTCTGTGTGCAATTAATATAATTTATTCAAGAGCACTATATATAAAATCAGGGGTAACATGAAAAAAACATAACTATTATTTAACACAGTATAAAATGTAATTTTTCCGATTGAAAAAAATTATATAAGCCATATCAAATTATATATATTTAATATATATACGGAAACTGGTGGATATAATTATATATAATTCTATAAAATCTGATATAATCAGATGTTTATATAGAATTATATCAGAAAAATTATATAAAATTATATAAAAAATTAAATATAATTATATAAGGTAATTATATATTGGACCATATATATAATTTTATATAGCACCATAAAGAAATTTTTGAATAATCAACAGCAGATATAATTATAACTAATTATATATGATGCCATATCTGATTATATATAAATATATTTAATTAAGTATATATACACTTTTTTATTAAGGTGGTTTTTTCATAATAAAGATATTTTTATTTGATATTACCAATTGAAAGAGAAAAACGCCAAGTGTAAATATTGACGACAATAATAAAAAGCACATGTAATTATTATTAACATCATCAGCATTATAATGGTAACATTTATGTTTAAAAATGTCATTATTATTCTTGTTACTTTAAATATAATTATCTTTGTCATCATACAGGTCTTCCTTATTTCAAATTTGTTAAAAAAAATGTATGGATGGCGCCTTGTAAATAATTTTTATATCTTTTGTTCCGATTCTTATAATCAGGACAGTGACTTTCATGCACTAAATAATCGAAAATATAAGCTTAAATATGCACTAACTAATCAAAAAAATATGCGCTTAAAATCTACACATATATAGAAATAAATAAATCCAAAAATATGCACTTAAAGTAAAAAAAAAATACATTCAAATATGCATTAATAGCAAAATATCCAAAAAATATGCATTAATAACAAAATGTGCAAAAACAAATCGATGCCATATTGTTGAAAATTCTTTGATTCGGAAATGCATTTGCTCAGATTCGATTTTGGGCTACTGACTTACAAACGTGAATTTACATGAAAGTTGCTGCCCTGCTTATAACCGTGTTGTACATGTGTCCATTGCTTAAGGCATTTTTGTGTAAATTACATTTCCGGCTATAAATTTGCATACTTCTGGCATTATTTTCTTTTTTTAATATCAATTTAAATTGCTATCGTTTGTAACAAAAAATGTACCCATAGAACCAATACATCTCTCGCCATCTTTAATATCTTATGCCAGAATTATATCACAGTTTGTACTAGTGCTACTACTCTGTGATATCAGTAGTAAAATGTTATTCTCTTTTTTAGGGTCCTTTTCTTTTTCCATTTCTTAAACAATATTGTATTATTGCTTTTTTTAACTTACATTTTCGATTATTATTTTTTTTTTTTTTTATTTTTATTTTTAGTGTAAGAAATTTTACAACGTAATATTCAGTATAATTTTAAATTACCCCAGCAACTCCCACCCACCATTTTATGTTGCCTCGTAAATAACATAAATTTTAATGCTTCTGTTACTTTTTTCATAAACAGTGGGGTTGAAATATAACGAACATTTATACATACAATACACTCAGGGAACATCTGCTTTAAAAATATGCAGTTGTTTGGGTTATAATACAGTTTCTTCATTTTTAATGCAAATGTTAGTCATTTGTAGAACAAATTCAAATTTTTACTAACCTTGTAGTTCATTTAAAAAAACAACCCACATCAAATGACTGTTTTATGATTTTACATAAATTTTTTACAGTTGTTTTTTGTTATTTAAAAAAATAAAAGAAAAATAAATGTTTGTTTATTTTTTACTACCATGCGGTACATTTTTACTACAATTGTTAGTCATTTTTTGAACATTAAAAAACAAATGACAATGTCAGTTGAATTTACTGTAATGTAAGTCATCCTTTCTTTAAGTGAAATTTCATTTGTTTTCAACTACATTTGCAGTGGTCTTTACCTACATAGTATTCTACGTGTACTTATATTAGAAGTTGTAGAATTTATTTCTAATTTTTTTTTATTTTTTGGAGAATCAATTTAATGAAAATTTTCTACAAATTTCGCGTATTTCAATTTTATACTTTAAGTTCATTTTAACCAAACTTTACTCTATTTTTGAAGTTGTTAGTTAACGAAATTTTAAATAACAAAAATGGTTCTTTTTTTCTTATTATTCTCTTTTTGTTGCGTTCTTCTTCTTCATCATCTAATAAAAAATAACGTCTGTGTGTATGTGATAAAAATATAAAATATTTTTTCTTTTATAAAAGATATTTATTTTTTGTTGTTGCTTCAATTTATGGTGTGTGTGTGTATGATTTTTTTTTTTATTAAATTAAAAGTCCTTTATTATTAAAATAATTTTAATTATATTTAAAGATACATTTTAAATGATTTTATGTAGAAATATGTAATGTAACTGGGATAATTTTTTTTGCAAATTAAACTAAAGTTTAAACATATTGAAGTAGATCAGTTAAACTGTGAAAAACTATTTACCTAATAAGATTTAATTTTTTTTAACCCAATAAGATTGAAAAATCGCTTCGATATTTTTGTGCAAAAGACAAAAACATATAAAACTGAAGCCCACAACCTTGTACACATAGAGAAATAAAGTGCCAACCAAATTGAAAAGTGTATTTTAATGGCAACAACTTATAAATTCAGTTCACAGAAAAATCTTAAATCGTCTTTCGATTAAGATATTTGTTGATTCAAACAAAAGTTTAATTGAATTCGGTCCAATAAAGGAAATTGTAGTATCAATTAAAATCATATCTATTAAAAGTTTAATTGAATATTGTCTTTAATTGCAAACAAATTTTTAGTATATACTATTAAAACTTTAATTAAAAATTGCAAAACAAATTGTCAAAAATGGGGGGAAAATCGCTAAAATTAAAAAAAATCGCTAATATTGGAGAAAATAGCTATAATTTTAAAAATCGTCAGCAATTAAAAAACCACTATTATTCGAAAAAATCACCAAATTTACAAAAATCGCCAAAATTAAAATGAAATATTGTAATTAAAAATATTTCCAAAATTAAAAAAAAATGCCAAAATTGGAAAACAATAGTTAAAATTAAAATTGTCGCTAAAATTGAAAATAACACTCAAATTGCAAAAAACAGACAAAATTTAAAAAGAAACACCAAAATTTAAAAAATCGCTTAAAATTTAAAAATCATCTCAATTTTTTTCACTTTTTCTATTTTTTTAAATTATAGCAATATTCTTACTTTAAGAGATTTTTTTTAAATTTTTAAGTTTTTTTTTAATTTTGGTGATTTTTTTTTAAATTTTGTAATTGTTGTCATTATGGATTATAAAAGTTTGAAATTTTGTGTGAACCACATTAATTTTCAATTAAACATTTAATACATATTATTAAACTTTTAATTGCTTGAAATCAAACAAAGTTTCATTGAAATTTTTTTGACAATAATTTTTTCTGTGTGTGAATATTTTGAGTGCTGTAACTAAAATGCAGTTGAATTAAACGAACTTTGTTGTAAAAACTAATGTTAAGTTGTGCCAACCGACTGTAATACTTAATAATTGAATTTGAGACGTAGTGAACGAACTTTACTTGGCAAATAGCTAAATTCTGTGTGTGTAAGAAAAACAAAGTACATTTCATGGATATTGATCGATAAATTTCAAAGTTATCGCCCAGTGTATGCTACATAATTTTTATATTTATTACTATCAATAAATTATTAACCGTTATGTATACAAATGTACAAAACTCAAAAAAAGTTGGTAAAGTAAAAAAAATGTTTGCTGAGTCAGTAAGCTTTTAATCAGGAGGGTGCTTGCAAATAAATTGCTAAGGTCAGCAAACGCGAGCTGATTTTTACCAACAAAATTAGTAGATTCTACTAAAGTTTTGTAAACAAAATAAAGTTTATAAAGAAAAAAACAGCATATTTGTGGATTTGTAATCCAGTTATTGAGCAAAAATGGTGAAAAATGGGGAAAATAGGCATTTTTGTGATTTTTAAGGCATCGGATGCACTTTTTTCGGGTAGTATTGTTCCACATTTTTTCTCCTTTTCAATATCTACAACTTTGATTCAGACACAAAAGACATATTCCGTACGGTATATCGAGATATTTATTTATTTATTTATTTGTTATTAATTACATTAATACAATTATTGTAACTAACTTAAGCTAAGAGTACTAGCTACTGAGGCTTTCGACTCTGAATTGTAAATTTTACATATTTAGATAACATTTTGTAGGTTATTTTCAAAAATATATATAAACTATAGAAAAAGTGCTACAAATCAGCCATGAGCCAAAAAAATCGTATGGCCATTAAATTATTACTGTAGCCAACTTGACAAACGAATGATGCAGAAGTTCTTATTTTTTGGGGGGCTACTTTCACGTGCAATTCTCAGAATTGAGTTCCAAAATCATGTGTTGTACTGTTACAGATTCCAAACAACCATGTACTCCCAGCAAAACTTCTCAAAACTGGTTACCTCTGAATCTGTTGTAGAACAGGTTCTGTTACCACCGGTTCTATGGAACCGGTTACAGAACAGGTTCCTGGGAGTCAGAATGTAAGTTTTCATTGTCTTAGAACCAGTTCCACAACTGGTTCTAGAACCGTGTTAAAGCAACCTCTTCGTTCTTTTAGGTACAGGACCTTTTGCAAATAGGGTACACTCCATCCAAAAAAAAACAGTTGTAGAACATAAATTAGAACTGATTATAATGTAGTGTAAGTTGTTTTGCAACCTGTTACTTTTTCACTGGGCAGGTACTTTTGTTTTTATATTGTTTTTGTTGTTGTTGAAAAATATATAGTAAATTGTTGATACAGTACGTGGCAATGAGTAGCCCTAAGTCGGTCGAATTCACATTTGTTGCTTTCCGAGCCAACTGCCCCGCTATAGTAAAAAGTATATCACATCAATGCCATAGTTTTGGTTCCACTATAAGAGTAAAAAAAATTAACAACTTTTATAATTTTTCAAAAAAAAAAGGGTTAAGGTAGCGTGGTTAAATATTGACAAATTTTTCGTTCATTTACAGTAAATTATTTCCTATTATTTAACTGAATTTTGAAAATGCTAGAAATTTGACTATTCTCAATATATCATGAGATCCATGATACATCACAAATGAAATTTTTCGACTTCGAGCCCGGTTTCAGGCATAATTTTTTGGGGCATTATTTATTTTTTTTTTTTTTTTTTTTTTTTTTTTTTATAATTTAACCAATACTCAGGGGATGCCCCCTAATCATGCAGTGCATTGTATTGATCAGGAAAATAAGGTATGGGAAGGAGGAAAGAGGGAGTAGTGTTTGTGGATATTTGATTTAAATTTTTCTAAATTGTAAGTAACAGGGAAGACTTCTGCGGGAAGTTTGTTCCACATACGAATCGTTCGACTAAAAAACGAATTTTCTCTGTAATGCGTTGTGCGAAACACAGGACAATCAACTACAAACGGATGTGCTCTACTAGATAAGCGAGTATTACGAATAAAAACTCGGGCTCGTGGAATAAGTTCACTTATCTCAGATGAGCATCTCCCATGGTACCGATAGAAAAGTGTCACACAACCCACATTCCGACGATGCTCCAATGAATCAATAGAGTTGGATACACTACTGTCATTGATAAGCTTCACCGCCCTCCCCTGAACACGGTCCAGAAGCTTCAGAATAGACAATGGAGCCCCTGCCCATATATTTTTGGCCGGATATAGCTGGTATAAATAGTAAGGAGATCGGATGGAGTGAAGTAAGTCTTGCACCGTTTTAGAAAACCAAGACACTTGAATGCCTCTTTCGACACTTGAAGTACGTGCTTATTCTAACGGACATCACACTGTATTCTCATGCCCAGAACATCAAGAGTATCCGATTCGTCAATACCTATACCATCCATAGTTACAGATGACAATGTCATTTCCACAATGTCAATTTTCCCTAGTGCTTTTCCTACACTATTTGACTAATGATTTTATCATTTTAGAATAAGGAAAGCACTTGTTGTCAGCGCTCCGACCACGTGCTAAACTACCTTGCCAGCGGTAGCCCGTTTATCCTTTTCTGAGCTGATAGTTTATCAATATTTTGCTTTGTTTATTTATTAAACACTAACACTATTTAATAAACACTAACAACACAGTGTATTATGACTAGAGATTCTAGCTTGTACACGAACAATATTTATTTGTTAAAAATGTTTTATTTTTGATTTGAATTAGTTAAAATTTTCCTATTTTGTTTGTTACTTCTCATCAAGTAAATAAAACGGTGTTTGTTTTTTCTTCAAAAATTATAATTTGGGTAAATTTTCTACCCCTTCTACACATTGTTCCTCTGAAGATTTTCGGTGACCCGAAATGAAACATGTAAGGATCTGTCAGTAGATAAAGTCTGCATTAAATTAGCGGATGAAGACATTTTTAATTAATAAATAAACATTGCACGGTTTTTTAGTTTAACAAAAAACAAATCATCTTGAACTTGAATAATCTTGATCACGTCATATTTGATTAAATAAATTGATATTTAAATTTCGTTTGCATACCAAATTGTTAGTTTTATTGTTGAACAATAAACTTTTGTATTTTTAAATAAACTAAACAAAAGAACAATTTGCTCAAGGTTCTTGACCTCAATCTTAAACATTTAATATTGACTTCATCAAATTTAGTTCTGGCAAAACAAATATTTACAAAGAACCTCAAAGCAACAATAATAAAGAAAACAAAAAAAAAACTAAGAAAAATTGGAAAACTTTCTATTTTTATCAATTCTTTTGTACTATATTACTTTTTTCAAACTCAAATTCAAACAGGTATTAAGATTGCTATTTGTTGTTGGCTTTTCCTCTGAACTTGGGAATTCCCAATGCCAGATGTTAGACTTGTTGTCTGTTTATTTGGGTGGGCGTCTATGTATGAATGTGTAAATGAATGAATGAATGAATGTTTTTTTTTTTGAGTTCATTTTTTCCTTAAAAGTATCACTTCCGTTTCAAGGCAGACATTGACTTTTTTCTACAGTTCCTTGTTAAACATACAAACTAACACACATACAAAACGCCTTTTTTTGTCAATTGTTTTGTAAGGCAACAAAAAATTGCGTAGCAAATAATATGCCAAATCATAGTAAAAAAAAGAAGAAAAAATCACAAAAAAAAAATTGAAAGCAACAAGAAAAAAAAATTGGTTTGCCACAGGATAACTAAAATGAAAATGAATATAAAAATAGCACTAGAAACACGCAACACTAGTAGCAAAGATTTTTTCATACAATAACCAGTTTGAACAGACAACCTACAATATATCGTTAGTGATCCTTTTTAGAAGGAAAGAAAAACTTTTTCCGTATTTTTTTATATTTTGTTTTGACTTTTTTGTTTAGCAATGTGCTAGAATTTCAAATGTTGTAAAAAAGAGTTTCTCAAATGGTAAAAACTAAACTTATGTGAAGTAGATTTCTATAAACATTTTAAAACCTATCGTTTGAAACAGGGCAGTGAAATAATCACACAATTTATTAAAAAAAAAAGAAAGTATTTAGATTGATGATAGTGGCTTTTTTAGTTCTTTATGGATTTGATTAAAAAATTAGAAAATAATTTAAAATAAAAAAACAGATCAAAAAAGTATACCCGAAAGTCCAAGATGTAACGTTTTTAGGAAGTTTTTTTTTTAGACTTTAAAAATTAATTGATTTTATGTCATTGAGAAACTCTGCATTAGACAAGATGTTAAAGTCTATACCAAATAAAAACGTATATAAGCTGTATTATGTATTTAAAGGAATACTAATATAAAAAAACTGAAATGAATGTAACAATTCAAACAAATACAAAAGAAAAATCCTTAACCAGGATTGTTGACATTATGAACTTGAAAAAAAAAAATAGAAAAAACTTGATAAAGAAATGAAATATAAACATTTGATACTGTTGCTTTTAAGTTAAAGATGAAGTTACGAGGAGAATATGACAAAACCCCAACACAAATAGTAGGAATCATAAAGAAATAAATAAAAACAATACTTAAACATGAAATAAACCCAGCCAAACACACTCACACACACTGACATTTAGAGATTTTATGAAAACGGAAAAAAATTGTATAAAAAAATCATGAATGAATGAAAAAATAAAAGGATTTTTTGCGTGCTTTTGTTACAAAAAAATTTTCCTACAAAACACTTTCCTTGTTAGAAATAAAGAAAGTATAAAAAATAAAATTCAGAAAGAACCCAGACATTTGTAATGTCTGCTTATGGTTTTATTGTATAAAGCAGCAGTAGTTGCAAAATATTCCAACGGATTGTCTAGAGGAAACTCTTTAGCAGCCAGACAAATACCAAGCCGAGAAACAGCTACAACAACCACAACAGCAATAACAACAACACATGGTAAATAGTAAATATGACAACGCATAGTGTCTACCACTACAACTAAAGAAACAACAAAAACAAAAAATCCTAAAAAATTGCGCACACACACACCCAAACAAAAGTAAAACGGAAACATTACCCACAATACATGCATACAAAGCTACTAGCGATATACTGTATTTGATCTAAATCAAAGAACAAAAACAAGAGAAACGTATTTTTCACGACACTTTCACGAACTCAAAACCCAACTGATATTGCCGACTTTTGGACAAGTGATCGGTTATAAACTAAAAAAAAATTTAAAAGGCGATTACATTAAAAGCATGTGTCTTTTATTAAGTACGATCGGTTTTTTTCATATGTCTTGGAGATAAATTTTAAAGTGATTACTGGCAAAACACATGCTTTACAAACAAAATAGTTTTTTCCTAGTACAATATTAGTTGTAACTTTGGTAATTTTTAACACGGTGGTTTTTATAAAAATAGCAGTACTATTTTTACCAGTACTATTTTTTTTTTGGTACGGTTGTCAATTTCTACCTGGGTTTTTATCTTTTAACCCCCCATTTATATCAAGATTTAATCAGAAACCTTAAAAGGAATGTCTTCAGCAACAATTGGATTAGCAGTTTTAAAATTTTCCTATCGTTATTAATGTAGGCGACAATCGGCTTTATAATGACAAGGTATTGCTTGCCAACCATGCTATAAACAAAATATTTGACCTGTAAAGGTTTATCACCAAAAAATAAACGCTCGCTTGTTTGAATTTATCTCGCAGATTGGCAGGATACTAGAATCTTCGACCTAATAGTTGTATGGGAACAACATATTTTTTTTGCATGGAAACAACATATTTGTTTTTCATGAGAGCTCAATCTAAGCAAAAAAAAAAAACACGGTCCAACTTTGGCCTATTAATTTATTTTACAGTAATACTGTGCGAAGGAAAGTAAAAGTAGTCTATCACACTCATAGAAATAAACCTGTAAACATAACAAAAAAAGCTACTAAAAATTAGTTAAAAATGCACTTGAAGAAAAAACTGCTAAAGTTAACAGATTTATTATTGCTGTTCTTATTTTATTAATATTTAGCAAAAAAATCTGCTAAATTTAGCAGTTTTTTTTTGCAATGTCATATTTAACTTATTTTAGTAGCTTTTTCTGCTATTTGTACAGGTTTATTTCTATGAGTGCAGTAGTCCAAAATCAAAATTAACTTGAAAGATAATTTAATGCACACACAAATTTATTTGTACCCATATATGATGATATACGATCCCATATACTCATGTCTGCTTGGGTAGCTTTTTTCATTAAACTACATTTAAAATATCGATAAAGTGGCTTAAAAAAGTCCTATCTTCAAAAGGCCAAAAAATTAAGTCCAAGTTAAGTTTTCAAACTGGGTGTTTTGAAAATCTCATTCGGTGACTCCATATTTTTTCACAATTTAATTTATACTACAGTTTTTGTAAATATTTTTAATCTCATAATTTATAAATTATTTCAATTGTATAAGCTAAGACTGTACTAGGAAATAGCGGAATTTAAGCAAAACTACACTCGCGGGAGACTTGTTATTTTAATCGAGTTGTTGTTAGATAAGTGTTGGTGTAAAATACATGAATATATACAATTTATATGCATAAAGTGTATGTTGTGTGTGTTACTATGTTAAAGTATTTAACACTAATTTTGCTTTTTTTTTTTTTTTTTTCTTTTTTGCTATTTCTATTTTTCTTATGATGCCAACTGTAGAAATGCGTGTATAGAAAACACGTACATTTTTTAAACAAATTATGCTCAAAGTACAAACCGACATGCTAGAAATTCAAATGTTTTAACATAAAAAGAAAAACTTTATTTGTTTGCAACAAAAACAAAATCAAGGTCAAAAACTTTTCTTTTTATTGTAACAAAAAAAAAAAAAAAAAACCGCATAAAAATAGAATTGCAATATAAACGTTGAAAAAAGGCGTATAATAGTTTATACAACCAACAATGTATGAATATTAAAGTGTTTTTTGTTATATTTTTAAAAATTTTGCTAAATAAAAATGTCATGTATAACATTTACAATAACATTTCCGCATCCGTTTGAAATGTAAATTAATAAAAAAAAAAAAACGAAATAACATCAACACGGTGTGTTTATGTAGTTTTTTTTCAACGAATGTTTTGTTACAAATGAATTCAAAATTACGTATACGTCATGTTGTCCATTAGTTTATGTTTTGTAGTTGTTGTTACTTTATATTGTTTTGTTGGCTTATGTTTGTTGGCTGGTTTGTTAGTTGTTGTTGCTGTTGTTACTATTGTAAACACCATTTGACCAGGTGATGTTCAAAGTACATCACTGCAATGCCTGATGCAGTTATATGCAATATTTCGCGTGAATATCGTGTTTTGTAAAAATGAAAATGAAATGAAATTTTTGTACATATTTTTGTTGTTGTTGTTGTTGCCACTAACTTTTATTTTCAGTTCAACACTTTTTGGTATAAGTTCGTGTTTGTTTATGAGAGTGTGTGTTTGTGCAAAAAAAAAAAAATAAAAAAAAAACTTTTAACAACATGCTTTTTTATGAATGTGGGATTCCTAAATTGTTGATATATTTTTGGTTAACTCTGCACCATTCACATTCATTTGTGTATTGCATGCACTAAATGTGATATTTTTTTTTTTTTTGTTTTTTTTTTAATTCAAAATGCAAAAAGAAGGTAAATTTTCTATAGAAGTTTCTATATACCGACCTATATTTTACATACTCAACTCATACATTTTGCAAAAGCTTTGTAGTAAGAATGTAGTAGTGATACCCTTTAAATTGGAGCATAGGGTTAAAAACACAAAAACGTTTTTAATGCTCAAATATTGTAAGATCCATGAGATATATCATAGGAATTGACCAAGGGTTTTTTAATTTGATTATTTGATTTATTTTTTTAATTGTAACACATCTCTATATTCAGTTTTTAAATTTTTTCCAAAAATCGCCATTTTACACGGCTTTAATTTTTCAATAATGTCAAAAAAGGATATAACTATGAAGAGCCATATAATTGAAAGTTGTTAGCGGATTTTTGTGATTTGAAAATCATTCGATTCGTACTAATTCAATTAAGAAATAAATATTTTGAAAAAAAAAAACAATTTTGTACACAAAAGAAATTTTTGCAAAACTATTAAACATACACAATAGGGTGGATAAAAAAAAAACTTTTTAATTTTAGAGCTCCACAAGGCCTCCCTTGTTCCAATAGTACTCAGTAATCATTAGTCCAAATTTAACAGAAATTCAAATTTTATATTGATAACTGGGTAAAACATGTTGTATATATGGTCTTATTTTTTTTCATCTTAAAATATATTATAATATGTAATTATATATGGTGTCATACATGACCACATCTTACTATATGTTTCTTATGTGGAAACATATATAACGATATATTATTATATATTGACCTTTATAAAATCAGATATTACGCATATATGATATACATAATAAGACAAGTTAGACATATTGCCATGTATAACACAATTTGTAATCATATATGGTGACATATAAGCTATTTATATAATTTAAGATATAATAATATACTCTGTCTAATAAAAGATATGTTTGTGTGTGATTTAAGATATGGTTATATATGGTGTCATATGTATAACACAATTCAAAATATACTAATATATGAAATTAAATGATGTAAGATAGAATTATGTAAGAAGCCGTATATGAAACAAGATATACAATTTGGTTTGAGATATCATTATATATGATCCAACATTATTAATATTATTTATGCATATAAGACATAATTGTAAATTGTTACGTATAACACCATACTTAATTATATGAGCGCCGATGTCTAAATTATTTTTTTTAAATTTTTTTTTTTAAGTAAAGCTCATTTAATGAAAACGAGGCCATAATCTATATTTCTTTATTATGATATTGTCCTGAAAATTAATCTATAGAGTTTTTTATTTAATGGCAAAATATCTCAATGGATCCACCAAAAATTATTTATCTTTTTTGATCTTATTAGATCCAAGTATATTGAAATTAATCCCATGGGATATTTTGGGATCCATCAGGATCTTAAAATAGATAATTTTGGATCCCTCAATTTTGAGATCAATTTTAATCTTATTTAATCCAGTAATATATTTTAAGGATCTAACCGGATATTACTGGATACCCCAATTTTTAGATAAACTTGGGTAAGAATAAATATCGATATATATCAAATGAGATCTGATTTTGTATTTGAGATGTAACATTTTTTGATCGGGTATGGAAAGCTTTTTGCACATACTGATAAAAAAAGCTCCAACCTCGCGAAATATAGGTCTAGCGAACTTTAAAAAAAATGGTTTTTCTATATTGTGAAATCTTTGGCAAATAAGTGCACTTAAATTGACTTTATGTTGACTTATTATAATACTTTTATATAACGTATAATTGTAGAGAGGGATTGGTCTATTTGAATTTTCATGAATTTAGAATTAGTTAAGATAATAGAAAAGAGTAGGAACCCAGCAATAACTGTTCTGCCAAGGAATCATTATAATCGAGAATTTGCATCGGTGAATTTAACATTGGCTTGTCATAGTAAGGATTCATTCTTTTAATGCTGCAAAACAACTTCCTAGGAATATTCTATGCCTAAATAACTTCCAAGAAGTTGTTGTAATATGTAAACTAATACAATAGCGATTAAACACGTAATATAAGAGACGAACCAAAAAAGACGCATTTCATAGCGACCCCCAAATATCGTCCGATTGATATAATATTTGGCATATTTTACATATATTTTAATAAAATAAACAAAAACAAGCTTGTGGAGCACGAATCGGAATATACTTTTATTTTTGCATACATTTGTGGACCAGTCTAATGTACTACAACAAAAACATTTTTTATTAAATTAAATTTCACGCTCATAAATTTGAGAATTTAATTTAATTTTAAATTTTAATTCACTCATAGAAATAAATAAAATAAACAATTAGTTAAAAATGTCGGTGCATAGAAAACGGCAAAAAATTAGCAGATTTGTTTTGCTAAATATTAGTAAGATAAGAATTGCATAAATAACAAACTTTAAGTTATATTTGAGTTGAATTTTAGTTTATTGAAAACAGCAACTGCTAACCCGGTGAAAAAAATTCCGATATGGGTATTTATAGTCATATATAATCTATATATATAAAATTGAATGTGTGTTTGTTTATTTGTTTATTTGTTTGTTTGTACCTTATAGGAGACCAAACCTCTGGACCGATCTTCCTGAAATTATCACAGCATTTAACTCGGATTCTGGCATGATTAATAGGGTACATTTTTTTGACCACGCTCACTTTTACGACCACTTTTTTTTAAATTATGTAATTGCGCTCCCATATAGTTTTTAACAGATTTTCTTCAAATTGTATACACATTATACTCCAGGCGAGGTAGAAATAATCACTTCTTACGCGACACCCCCTTTCACGCCCCTTGCCACTCCAAATTTTGTTTGAAAGTTTTAAACTTTTGTTCTCTGTACAAATTTGTTCCTTCCAACGAATTTTTTTTATTTGGTAACTATGAACCACGCCCACTTCACCGCCCCCTTTTTTAATTCAGATACTTACTTATACCACTAACAATGTTTGCTATACAAAATACTTTTTTTGTAATATGTAATTAATTATATATATATAATTATATACATATAATTACATATACTGTCATATGTAACGATATATACTTACATCTCATATCATCATCATATATCGTTATATCTCATGTTACTTATAAGTTTATCTTTTTTATCTCACCATATGGTACTTGATATAGTTGAGATCATATATACTTCCATGTATAAATATAAAAGTATATATGATACAACAAATCCAAAAATTCATCACTTTTATATATAAATAGCTGACCAGGCAAACGTTGTGTTGCCTTCAAATTTTAATTGTAATTAATTCTTTAAATCAAGAAATTTCTTTTGCGCAAATAAATAATTAAAAAAATAAATTCACATTAGTAAATCATTTTAAAATTTGTAATTTCATGGGAAGCCCAACGCGGATTCATGTTTACTTCTTTACCTTTTTTATTTATTCTAGGACTATGAGGAACGCTAAAACAATTTTTGAACAACATTATTAAATAACCTTGCAAAAAGTCTTGAATGTGATAATTTATTTTAATGCTTATTTGTTTTTTGCTTTTGGTACCACGCCCATTTATCCCATTCCGCCCATTTTCAGTTCGACTACTAATATTTGAAATTGATGGACTCGTACAAAATTTGAAGGCTATATAGCTAATATAGAACCCTAGATATTTAATATTAATATTAATTTTGTATATGAGCTAAATAATCACTTTGTATGGGATCTGCCACGCCCACTGGTATGATCCCGCCCAATTTTCCCATGACTATTCATAATATAATCAACGTGCACACATTTCTAAGACTCTGGCTATTATAGAACTGTAGATATATGATATTAAATATTTACTTTGTATGGGAGCTGACACGCCCACTGGTCCGATCACGCCCATTTTTCCCATGACTATTCACATTAACAAATAATCAACGTGCACAAATTTCTAAGACTATGGCTATTATAGTACTGTAGATATATGATATTAAATATTTACTATTTACTTTGCATGGGAGCTGCCACTCCCACTGGTCCGATCCCGCCCATTTTTTTCCTGATTATTCAAATCAGTAACATATGGGATACTGCAATGTTTCAAAACTCCTGCTATCACAATAGTCAAGATATATGATGTTATTCAATTTATGTGGGAGGGGCCACGCTAACTTGAAATATATATAGCCGAAAACCTAATTTGGACTATAACCTTTCAAATGAAACCGGTTTGGGCCAAATCGGTTGGATAGTTTTAGAGTCTATAGAGGACGAACATACAAACATTACCTGTAGATAAAAGTGTATAAAACTTTAGTTAATTACATATTACAAAAAAAGTATTTTGTATAGCAAACATTGTTAGTGGTATAAGTATCTGAATTAAAAAAGGGGGCGGTGAAGTGGGCGTGGTTCATAGTTATAAGGCGACGTTAACAGTATTAAGAGCATTATACTACCAAATAAAAAAAAATCCGTTGGTAAGAACAAATTTGTACAGAGAACAAAAAGTTTAAAACTTTCAAACAAAATTTGGGGTGAAAAGGGGCGTGAAAGGGGGCGTGTCGTAAGAAATGTTTATTTCTACCTCGCCTGGAGTATAATGTGTATACAATTTGAAGTAAATCTGTTAAAAACTATATGGGAGCAATTACATAATTTTAAAGAAGTGGGCGTAAAAGTGGGCGTGGTCGAAAAAAAAGTACCCTGTTAATCATGCCAGAGTCCCAGTTAAATGGTGTAAAAATTTCAGGAAGATCAGTCCAGATGTTTGGTCTCCTATAAGGTACAAACAAACAAACACACATTCAATTTTATATATATAGATATAAACTTTTTTCATCGGGAATATACAAAAACCCGCAAAGAACAACAAAATGTTACCTACATTTACCTTAAATTTAGTTGAGTGCAAATAACAGTATACTTTGCTAAAGCCAACAGCGATATTTTCTAAAAAATTGTAGACTGCTAATGTCAGTAGAAAATTGTCGACTAAAATTAAAATCAAATATAACTACATCTTTGTAAGTTACACAATCTTTTTTGCTATTTCTATATAGCAAAATAATTTGCTAATTTTAGAAGTTTTTCTGCAACATCATTTTGAACTAATTTTTAGTAGTTTTAGCAAAATATTTTACTAATATATACAAAACTAATTTTTTTCATAATTTTTTGTTTTTTTGTTTTACAGGTTTCAAAACAGTTTTGATTTAAAAAAAAATGCATTTTAAACGCAAATGAAATTTCCAAATGCCATTCGCAAAATGTATCAGAAAATTGCATTAGCATCAAAAATCAATTTTTAGAGAAGCAACCCTAAATAAATCAGGTTTTTGTATTGTGCATAGAGTGTTCTGAGTTTTAACTGTTCAAAAACCTTTTGAAAATAAAAAAATACACTAGTTTACAGCAGAAATGCTGAACACGTTTTTTATTTTAATTTTTTAATTTTTGAGTAATTTGACTATTTTGACGATACATATCTCAATTTTTGGTCTACCTACTTTGGCCCGTCAAATTGCAAAACATATATCCTTTAAAGCAAAATATATCTTTTGAGTACTGTTATTAAATCGGTTTCGTAGTTTTGGACCTATGTGTCAAAATCAAACGGATAAATCTCTTGTTTTCGACAAAAATTAATAATGAAAAATTTCGAAAAAAATATATAAAATATTTGTCTTGCAATGAAAAATATTAAATTTTTTTTCTCAACAAAGAAAAAATTAATTTCCAAGTTATGACTACGGCAAGGAATTTTATGCAACTTCAAAAGTAAAATCGGAGCTTTTAAAATGCAGCTAAAATAAAAAAATATGCCCTAAAAACATGTCAAAAAATATCAAAATAATTAAAACTTTCGTAAAATACACGAAAATTTGTTAATTTTGCAAAAGATTTCGTAGTTTTGACATTGTTTTCGTATTTTTAGCATGAATTATTATGAGTGTATGCACTTAAAGCAACACTTTTTTAACTTTTCAAAAAAATTTTTTTGGAATGAATTTTTTCAATAGGAACATAATCTTACGCTTTTCTTCGGTTAAGCAAGTTTTTAAAATGTAAAAATTCTGTTTAACAAATTAAAAAAATTCTTAAAATAAATAGAAAATATACACTAAAAAGATCAAAATATGCATTAAAAATCATAAAATATGCATAAAGAGCCAAAATATGCAAATATATGCACTTTTAGCAAAATATGTAAAATATGCAACTACAAAATGATGGCTTTTGTTTCAAATTTGATGATTCGGGTAAATATTTAGTATATATCAGTTGCAGATTATCAAGAATAAACCTGCATTTGCATGAAATATCTTTCCTAATGATCAACTATAGAGTTGGGATTAATCGTTCATTTTGGTGACTCTGTCATTATCGTTCAATTCGAGTAAGTGAACTAGATCGTTCAAATCATTCAATTGTTCTTTTTTGTTTTGACCTGTGACTGAATTGCGTGTTGTGAACTGTTTCGTTTGTTTGACAATTTACTACGCATTTATTATATATTCATGTTTTACGAGTTTTTTTCACTGTACATAGATAAAAGGTGTTGATGACTTTAATTGTACCAATTTACCATAATTTGGAACAATCCTATTACTATTTGCTAAAAAAAAAAATTTCTCTTGCTAGCAACTTTATAAAATAGAGATGGAATTGTTTTATGAATAAAAACAACGAAATGGAAGATTGAACGAAAAGATCGAATATTGGTGAACGAATCACATCGTTCAATTCAGTGAGTCGTCCAATTGAACTAGTTCCTTCATGAACCGTACAACTCTAATCAACTATGTAACGAGTAACTAAAATATAACAGGTAATGGTAATTTTAATCCGCTTCCAACCATCAATTATAAATATGATGAAATAAAAAAAAATTGGATGGGAAAAAATTACTTTTGGCATAAATTAAATCTTTAAAATGACACAAAAAAACTTAATCCTTAAATTTTTACTATTTTTACTATTTAATACCTTGCGAGCATCCCAAATTAAAACAACACACAATTTTTATACTCCACAATGGACACACAATTTATTGTACTCGGTGGCCTATAGAATTTTCCCCTTATATTAAAAAATGGAATCGCCTAGAAAATTTTTTTATAACTGGTTGCCTCTGAATCTATTCCAGAACAGATTGTTTTACCACCGGTTTTACCACATGAAACCGGTTCAAGAACAGGTTCCTGTATTTAAAAATGTAAGGCTCTACTGTCCCGTAACCAGTTCTATAATTGGTTATAGAACCGGTTATAAAGCAACCTGTCCTTGTTAGGAAGTAAAGAACATATTTCAAATAGGACAAACTCCATACATAAAGAATCAGTTGTAGAGTATTCGGGCATGTTTTGACTATTCGGCCGAATATCAGCACTATTCAGCAAAATCATTTTCCATCAAAAAATGCCGAAAAATCAAGTTTTTCACAAAATATTTTTCTTTAAAATGTCAAACACGACTGTTTACAGTGATTTTAGATGATTTTTCAACCTGAAGAAGTATTATGGTTCTGTTTAATTTCGCCAATATTGAAAATGCAGTGTATTCTTGCATGAAATTTATATGAAAATGAATGAAAAAACTATTCTGCAAATATACGGTATTCGGTTTAAACCGAATATTCGGTATTCAGTAAAGTGCCGAATATACTATTCGTGACATCTCTATAAATTAGAACCTATTATAATACAGAATAATTTGTTATGCAACCTGTTTTTTGTTTGAAAGTTTCATTAAAAACTGGTTTCTTCAAAAGGATGAAGCTTTTCATTAATTTGAAGAAAATTTTAGTTTATTTTGTAAAGAAAAGTTCATAGAATTACTAAAAATGTCATAATTTTTCGTCCACTAAAAAAAATTGCAGTAGCCTAATGAATCTTTTCGTTACAAAATGAACGAAGAATTTCTTATAATTAATGAGAAGCTTCATACTTTTTACTGAAACTAGTTTTTTAATGAAGTTCTTCATTGTGTGAATAATATATTTAATAAATAAAATTATATTTTTCATAAAATTTTCTTTAATCTAATATTTGTTTAATGACAAGTTTAAATGGGCGAATTGTAGTTCAACTTCATGCTTCTATGTAAAAATTCACTAATATCATGCAAATAATTCTCTCAGTAAGTAAATGTTGACTTTGATTCTTTTGAAATACAAATTTGCATGAAAAATTATTCATTTAGAGTACTTAATAACAATTGAAATTCATTTCCTTTTAAATAATTTTCATTAATTTTAATACATTTTAGAAAACCCCAAAAACCACTTTAAGTTTCCATCGATTTTATTTTGCCATTTTTTTTCGTTTCACACGAAAATAACAACGCCTTTTTTGTGTGTGATAGTATTTTCTTCTCCATTTTGCCATGTCTTTACTTATTTTGTGTTCTCCATTCTATTTTCTAAGAAAAATTTTCCATGTATTTCCTTTGTTGTTCGTGGTCAGCAACATTGTCGGCCCAAACCAATATCATCACAAACAAAACTTCTGCCCATGTGGCACAAACTAGTTATTAAGACAACGACGTAGATGGGGGACATTGACGATGATGGCGATAACATGCAAGTGCACATATCGTCGGCTTATTATTGGTTTGTCCTACCGACAATTTTTAAAAAAATTTAGTTAGAAATGGATTATAGACGATGTAAATATCCCCATTTCTGATTCTGAAACCCGTTTGGCATTAACTCGTATCATATCTGAGATATCCAGTATCTAATTGTATCTACCTGTCGATTTTGCGTTCAAAAATGAAAATGTGTGCACCTTCTTCATCGTTTTTCTCGAAAACAACTTTTTGGCGTATGGGTCAAACGAATAATAAGTCGACGATATAGTAACTTACTAAGTATGTACCTCTATACTTGTCTTCCTGCCAACACCATTTCAGCTAGTGACTGCTTGGAACATTTTTCAAGAGACAATGTCAAAATACTCAATGCGCGCATACAATATTTGCAATATAGCGAAAGCTAAAAATATCAACAACAACAGAACTTTAGACGTGAAAATTCTGAAAGAAAAATAAAAAAAAAAAACATTACACGTACACAACAACAGGATGACAAAAACTGAGACAAAGACTTTAAACAACAACGAAGGAAAAACAAAAAAAACTCAGCCATAGAAAGATGTGAATAGAACACACAGCCGAGTTGAGCCGAAAAAGAGTCAAGTCGAGAACAGAAAGAGGTTTTCGTAGTTTTACTGCGCACTCCACATTACACAAACACACACAAAAAATCAATAATTCTCAGACAACATTCCTCACCCTGTAAACCACACATACACACACGCCTCTAAAAACATACATTTACTAACACATTCATACTGTTTTCCGCATACACAGTAGAAACCGCATCAAGGGTAAAAGTAATAAATTTTTTTTTGTTCAATTTTGTATATGCATACGTATGAGTGCGGATGTATGTGTTGCTGTGAGTAATATGCATACATTTTTAACGGCATTTCCGCTTTTGTGTTGTTGTTTTATTCAACTCCTCTTCTATTTGTATTTGTGTAAAATGTTGTATTATTTTTTTTCCTTTTACAGCGATGTTTTACTGTCTGTCTGCCTGTATGTGTAATATGGATGTCAACAACAGCAGCAGCAGCAATATGATGGTGGATATTGTATGTGAGTGTTGCTTTATTTTTACCTGTGAGTATATTTTAGTGTATATTACGCGATATTTTCTTATTTAAATATTTTACTATCATCATCATCACCATCATCATCATCAGTGTTAGCAGCAACAGCAGCAGTTGTAGCCAAGTTCTCATATTACTGAATCTCCTATGTCTATGTCTGGTTAAACTATATGTTTTAATATTGTATATTTTTAGCTGTTAGCGTACTAATGCCATAGTGTTTATTATGTTTTTTGTTTCGTTATTACTACTTTTGCTACTTTCTTCTTGTTTTTAATTCATACTCCTACTCTTAGTATGAGGTTCCTTATTATATTTCTATATAAATTCTATATATAAACGAAATTATCTGTTTTTATCATTGCAATTTTCTTGAAATTCTTGCACTTTCTCTTGCTCCAAAACATGTTGTTGTCGTCGACGTCGTCACTCTCCATTATTCTCTTTTGCGCGTCTTTATTGATTTTGCCTGTTTTAATGGGGGATTGTTATCCTTACAACAATGTTGCTGGGCTTTTCTTTTTTTTGCTATATGTGAGTGTGTGTGATTGTATGCGAGTAAATGTACACTCACAATATTTTATCGTTAAAAACAAAGGAATATGTACTTTAAAACTACTTAACATATAGTTAAAAACCGGTCTACTCACTTTTCTTTTAAATCAAATGTATTTTTTTCAAACTATTAAAAAATTTACTCAAAATCCGTAAAAATAAAAGATTTTCTCTTATTCTTCTTCGTTTAAACGAGCTTAAGATCATTTATTATATAAATTATGAAAAGTTTTTCGACCTTTGAAATGAATGGCTTTATTAAATAATTGAGCTCTAGGTCACGTTTGTATTTATAAAATATCCTTTATTATTTTATATATCTCCAATATTTCGTCATTCTTTGAATGACATCTTCAGGGAGTATGAAGAAAAAAAAAAGTTTTGTTTTTAATATTGTTTGTTGTTGTTCATACTCCCTGAAGATGTCATTCAAATAATGACGAAATATTGGAGATATATAAATAATAAAGGATATTTTATAGATACAAATGCGACCAATCTGTATTGCAAGGATATTTTATAACTACAAAGGATATTTTATAAATACAAACGTGATCTAGAGCTCAATTATTTAATGAAGTCATTAAGATCATTTATTTATTAATTATTTATTTCCAATATTTCGTCTCCACATCGGGTGACTTCTTCAGGGAAATATTACAATTTGAAAAACTTGTTTTAATAATTAAAAACTTATATAATATTTTTTTTTTTAAAAGGCGGGAAATCAAAAATATTTTCTGTCAATATGAAAAATTAATAAAAAGATCACAGAAATCAAACTTAACTAAAAAGATCACAGAAAACAAAAATAATTATAATAATATTTAAAATCTTAACTAGAATATTGAAATACATATATTATTAAACATCACAATAATTATCTTAGTTTCTATTTACTAAATGCCTGTAATTCTGTGCAACATTTGCTATGTCTGTCTTATAGTTAATGCGTTGTGTAAAAGGTACTTTCAGTTTTTGAAACCTTTTTTACTATCAAAAATAAAACCTCCAAATCAAAAATTAACCCCCAATTATTAAAAAACAAGAGTTTTTCTGTTTTTTTACTACCTTTAACTTTTTGGTTCAAATAAAGAATTTTTTGTAAACAGAAAAATTTTAATTGAAAATAATAACTGGTACAGAAAACAGTATTTATGTGCAGTTTGTTTTTTCATTAAATGGTAAAATAAGTTTTAAAAAAATATTTCTTAGTAGTATTAAGGTATATTCCTTAAAAAACATTGTTTAGTTTATAAAAAAAAACTGCAATCAGTTACTGTTAAAGTATTGTGAGTGTATGTGTAGTTTTGTGTCGTATATTTACTTGGATCTTGTGGAATTTATTTTACATTTTAGTAAGCTTTTTCCGCACCCTTTAGCAATTTTCATTCTTCATCATTGATTTTTATTGAAAATAATTAAAATTTGTATATCCTAATATTTTCTTTTAATGAAGAAAAAACAGTAGAGAAGATTAAGTTAAATATTAATACAACAATTTGTGTAGATTTATTTAAACTTAATTTAATGGAATCAATTCATGTATTTTAATATTTTCAATTTTATTGAAAAATATATGACGAATTTCATAAATTTTCCGCAATTTGAGGTAAAATATTTAAAAATTTGTTTGTATGTGTATGTAAGCCGATACTTAAGCATGTTAAAACCATTTGCGTTAACGCTTTCACTACCGACTTTTGGTATGTTTCTATTTTACCTTTAGATTCTTCTTAGGGGTTCTCAATTTAGAAAGAAAAATGTTTGCATGCACTCCCCCTTCCTAATTCTACCCACCAAAAGTCGGTTGCGAAAATCGAATTTTTTAAATCTCCCAGTCCTTTCTTACCACTTAAACATTCGAATAACAAAAATGCTTTGTTTGATTTTTTTATCATTAAATGAATCTACATGCCATATTTCGTGATTCTAGCTTTGTTAGTTTAGGATAAATACCAAACGCCCCTTTTTTCTTAGATAAAGGCTAGTTAAAAAAATACGACTTTGTTAACAATTAGAGTGACTTTATTGCCCTAATAAACAGTTTATGCGTGTGATGATTTTTTTTCAATGACCAAGATCCTAATAAACATATTCAAACAAAAATATTAAGTTTTACTGGATTTTTGTATTTATTATATTTTTTTCCACAAATGCGTACACTGTAGTATACAAGGGTATTCAAAGGGCTAAACATTTATCTTTAATCCAGCCGCATGTTATTCACCACGTAATCACCATTAATTGGTAGAGATCTTTTGTAAATACCAAATATTGGCACTTTTTCTACATTCAGTTCTATTAAATTTAAATTTCACCATGTAGTGAAATTATAAATATCTGTTTGTAATACAGATTGGTAGCAACGTTTATTAAAAGAAAGTTTTATTTTTACATCGTCTGCATACATTAAGGATTTTTAGTATTAAAACGCCAATGGAAGATCATTTATGAAGAGTGTAAATAAAGGGTCCGCCAAATAACTTTTTTTTTTTGAAAATGCTATAAAAAAAAACTACTGAATATTTTCTCAAATTTCTTTTTTATTTGAAAGTACAATCCTTCCGGTTAATAATGGAAAATAATTTCATTCAAATGGCTGCCTCGGCTGGCCATACAGTAGCCTACACGATCGGTCCAATTTTTAAGCACATTATCGATTGTGTGCAGCTGTATTTTACCAATGGCTTCACGAATATTGTCCTTTAAAGCGTCAATTGTCTCTGGCTTGTTGGCGTAACACTTATCTTTGACGGCACCCCACAAATAATAGTCCAACGGTGTCAAATCGCAGCTCCGAGGTGGCCAAACGACATCAGCTCTGCGGCTGATAATGCGATCTTCAAAAACAGGTCGCAAAACATCGAGTGTAGCTTCGGCTGTGTGGCACGTAGCGCCATCCTGTTGAATCCAAATGTTGCCAATATCCTCCTCTTCAATTTTTGTGAACAAAAATTCGTTCAACATGGCCCGATAACGATCGCCATTGACTGTAACGGCCACTCCTTGCTCACACATTCTGCAACATTACCATGATTTTCAAAGTAATGTCGCAATATTTCCCAGCGTTGTAAGCGTATACACAACCGTATTCGTTCAGCGGAAGGATAAAACTAATTATCTGTCAAATCAGACATGAGCTAACTGTTACCATTCACGAAATAAGCACTAGTTGAAAAAAAACGTTTTATGGCGGACCCTTTAAAAGGGGTCATAAATGACTGCTTTAAGGAACATCAGATGATACGTTTAAAACATTGGACAGCACATTACTAAATTTTACTCATTGTTTTCGGCCTTTCAAGTAGGAATCTCCATTTAAGAAGCGTTATGCTTATACCAATACAATCTAATTTATGCAGTAGTAAATCATGGTTTAGATGGTTAAACGCTTCACTGAAGTCAGTATAAATATCATCAGTTTGTTTTCTGTTAACAAAACCATCATTAGCAATAGTAGTTAGTTCTAGTAAATTAGTAACTGTTGAACAGGATTTACGAAAACCATGTCGTTGAGCCGAAATAATAGAAGAACCTTGATGTGATAAAGTATCAGTGATATTTTTTTAAATTTTTTTCAAATTTTGTAATTGAACTTAATTTAGCAATACCTTTATAATTTGAAACCACAGATTTACTACCAGACTTAAAAATTGGAGTTATGAATTGATTTGTTGTAGAGGAATGTCAAAAATATATAAAGGAGATCCGCACAACTTGGAACTCCACAACACAACTTGGAACTCCATCAGGCCCGGCAACATACGAACTTAGTTTTAACAAATTGTTTAAATGGAATATTAATAGATGATTCCGGGATGGTGTATGGATAGTGCCCAGTATTATTAAAATTAGTTGATCCATATGTTGATGGAAAAAAAAAATTCAGGAAACAAGTTACTGATAGAAATATCATCTGATACTAAATACAATATCATTTAATTACATCGAGGATCGAAAATCAATACATCGTCTTTTAGAATTCACAAATGAGTAAAAAGACGTTTTTAAATTGTTCTTCATTTTGTTTAGATACTCATTATAGGTCGAATGATTAGCCACGTTGTATTCAGATCTTACTGTTGAATAATTTGTGCAGTTTGTATGAATGATAAAAGCTCTTTATATTTTTTTAACAGCTTATTTTTTTATTTTCGAGGCAAGAATGAAGAGTAGTAATTCAAGGTGGACCATTGGTATTAGGAGAATACGTTTTTGGAACCGATTTAGAAAAGGAGTTAAAAATTAAATTGTAGAATGACTTCAGCATCTGATCCAAGTTATTATTATATAATGAAAACAGCTTAATTCAGTTAACTTGCGATAAGGCAGAATTAAGTGTGTTATAGTTTGTTCGCTTAGAGCAAACGATTTTTTTCTGCTTCCGATCGTTTCTACAAACCGAATAAGAATTGGAACAGTTGATTTCATGTGTTGGATGATAAAGATCTTCTGGATTTAATATACGAGATATTCTTGATATACAATATTCAGATGTTTCGCTAACAAAAATAAGATCCAATTATTTACCCAGGTATTAACAGCATTATTAATCTGGAAAAGGCAATTGGCAGATACTCCACTTATAAATTCTGTAATATGATCAGTGGATATTGCTGTAATTATATAATTAGAATCACAATCATTACGCCATGCAATTTAGGGTCGACAAAATCTATCTATCCACAAATCTATCTATTATTAACATTTCTCAAAATGCCGAGTTTGTGGAAAGTGAAAAATAAAACTGTAATTGTGGGTGTACTCCTAAAGTAAAAAGCTCTCCAACAAAGAAATTCTTTTTTCATTGCAATTTTTTTTTTATTTTTTTTTTTGTTAATTTTTACATATTTTGTACCAAGTGTTTGTTATATCCAGTATACATTTTTAGAAAAATTTGTTTTTTGAGGTAGTCAATGCAAACAATTTGCTCGTTCTTTATATCGCGTTTTCGTTATAATCTTTGATTTCAAATTTTTTATGCAAATTCAATTTGGGATGCATTCTAGAAATTTTAGTTCCGACAACATTTCTAAAAAAAACAAAATATTTAATGAAAAATAAAAAGTTTAAATATATCGAAAACAAAACGTACGATTTTAAAATTCTTGCCATATTTGTGATCAGCGTGCAAGCAATATGTGTTGTAAAAGGCGGTAATTCCAAAAATTTAAATTTGTCAAATAGTGTAATCGGCCTGAGCAGGCGCAGAATAGCTTAAACCGCCTAATCAACGTTTTTTTTTTTTTTTGTAAAAAGATTAGCAACACTCACAAAATTCTTCCTTCTTACTAATGTTGCTTTCTTTGGAAATGGGAAAGACGAGAGATGAAAGTTAGGGAAAGTTGAAGGGTTTCAAACATGACAAACTGTAATTGCGCGAGATGATAAGACTTAGAACAGTTTTTGTACGCCACCTAATGGGGAGTTGTCGAATTTATTGAAGCATTTTGGTTCAAAGCCATCATTCGTTACTATACTACGGTGAGGTTAAGTGCTATGGGAACACCGAACATGGGCGTTGCAATACATATAAAGGATAGAGAAAACTCATACGTATTATATTTTCTAAATTGATCTTGTCGTCGCAGTTGATGCGAACCGGAACCATCTGGGAAACAGACGCAAAATTTATATAAATTGTTGTTTGAGTTATTTTGCGTTGCAATAGGTTATCTATTTTCGGCCGAATTTAATTTATCGATAAAACACTCGGGAAAGCATACGTGCCTGTGAAAAAGTTTAGCCAATTAATGACTGACCGCAAAGTCCACTGTCCAATATCGTTGAAATTTTACACATTGTAGAAGTTATTTGGTATAATTTTTTTTTGAATCTTCCTTACTTGAGACTTATGAATTAACCAGTGACATAAAATAATTCCTCCATGTTTTATGAATTAAATATTTTTTTTAAGATCTTCCACTTAAAACTCTTCATTTTTGCTTGAAAATAATCGATATTTCAGGCAAGGGTATTTTACGAAACTGTAAAATGCATATAAAGGATGTTTTTAGAGAGGTATAGAATTTTGAAATGGGATAAAACAAAGATGATTTTTATAAATTGACATGAAATTCACTTTATTCGAAAGATAATCTTCTGGCATTATAATTTAAATATGACTTCTGGCATATGACCGCCTCGGCTAAATCGGACGTAGTCTAATCTCTAGGTCCAATTTTCGATGACTTTTTCCAACATCTGTGGCCGTATATTTCAAAATAACGCGGCGAATGTTTTCATCCAAGTGTTCAATAGTTTCGGGCTTATCTGCGTAGACTAGTGACTTCACATATCCTCACAGAAAATAGTCCAGCGGCGGTAACTCACACGATCTTGGAGGCCAATTCACGGGTCCGAAACGTGAAAATATGCTGTTACCAAACGTTTCCTTCAATAAATCAATTGTGGCACGAGCTGTGTGACGTTTTGCGCGGTCTTGTTGAAACCACAGCTCCTGCACTCATGTTTGTTTAATTGCTGAACGAAAAAGTCAGTAATCATGGCTCTATAGCGGTCACAATTGTTTGTAAAGTTGTGACCAGCATCGAAGTACAGACCAATGATTCCACCAGCCCATAAATCACACCAAACAGTCAGTTTTTCTGGATGTAACTGTGTCTCAACATACACTTAAGGATTATCATTTAACCAAAAGTGAGCTTCATCGCTAAACAAAATTCGCAATATTCGTACTCGATACGCATTTCGAACAGAACCATGATTTTCAAAATAAATTTGCACAATTTGGAAGCGTTGTTCAAGCGTCAGTCTATTCATGTTGAAATGCCAAACCAAACAAAACATAAATCACTTGACAGATGACAAAATGTCCGCCAGTTAAAAAAGTGTTGCCAACTTAAAGTTTTATAGCTGTATAAAAACCACCCTTTATTAATGGTCATGTTGCGACATCATGCCTGTAGCTCTGGTGAGTGGTCCTAAACGAGTAAATATTTTTTCTGCAATGAAGAATAAATAAGAGTTTTAGCTAACAAGAAAGTTTTCCGATTATTCACTTCACCAATTTTTACAGACATTTTCTGAATATGCATATTTGCAGACTTTTGAACCGGTAATTGCCCCCAGTAAATGTGTGAAACTTCATTTTATTAAAGTAGGTTTGTCATTTCTCTATCTGCCTGTGAAAATTCATTTGATGCACCTCTTTAGTTACATCATAAAAAAATCGAAAATTGCTGCGAAGTTCACTTGGGCCCACTTTAAATTATTTTTATTTTTTTTTTTTGCCAATTGATTGAAAAAATTTAATTTCTTGTCGTTTTATTTCATAAGTGGAAAAAATCATTATCTAACTCTATAAATTTTCATACTCGGAGACCACGTGCTCCAAATTTCATCTCAAAATTTCAAAAAAAAGATCTAGGCTTTAATAGGTTAAACAGCAAATCATCGTTTTAAATTTTTTTAACTAATATCGTGGTAATTCAAAACTCTCGGGTTTATTTAAATTTGTCCATTTTGTCTTAAACTGTTAGTCGTATTACTACGTATTTCCTTTCGTACCTTCGCTCCATTCAAATTTCGTTTCTGGCAGGAGGGGTCATATTAAATACAATCTCTTTCAAAGTGAATGTGGGTGTTGAATATTTTTCTGTTCGTTCGTTCATAATTATTTTTTATTCTCTTTTTCGTGTGAATTTTAATATTTTTTTTTTCATTATTATTATTTATTTTAGCAATTTTATGATGATGCTTCTTCTTCCTGTATGTAATTGAAATTTGAGGCATACCATTTCATAAACGTGTGTATTAGGGTGTCCCAAAAACACTTTTGTTGAGCGTACTTATAATTATGAGAGAGCTCATCGTTCTTAATATATTGGTAAAATTTCAACATCCTACGACTACTGGAAGACGGTGCACCGCAATCATTTGTTTGGCGATTTCAAATAAAGTCTTAAAATTTTTTACCTTTCTATCGAATTGCTAATTATATGTAAATGAGGCATGAAGAAAGCATATCATCTACATATGGTCAAAGTTTCCAGATTTTTGATATTAAGGATATTAGGGATCTTGCATGAAAACGGATCTTATGAAAAATCGCTAAAGTTTTTTCTAAACTGTTGTTATTCAATGTAGTAAATAACATTACAATAATTATTGTAATGTATACATATAAAAATATATTTAAAAATATAAATATACCAAACATATATCTAAAACCGCTCTAACTTTAAGACCGCGTGGTCAAAAAAGTTTTTGATTTTGAAAAAAAAAATTCAAAAAAAAATTTTTTTTTAATATTTTTTTTCGAAAGAGCTATCTAAACTATTTAGGACAAATTTTGCTAAAAGCAATAGGTAATAAGTTACATGGAAGAGAAAAACACATGTTTGGCCAAAATGTCAAATTTTCACTCAGAGAGTTTTTGACCGATCTCGTTGAAAAATTGCGTCTAAACTACTATCCAATATGAATAACATTGGTGCAAATTTCATCCCGATCGGAAGACATCGATTTCAAAAGTTGGGTCACTTGACATGAAATGCCCCATATGTATATCAATTTGGTAGACCATAAACATTTTTAAGATTTTGGTTGAAATCGCCAACAGAAATGATCATGCTGTACCGCCTTCTAGTAGTAGTAGGATGTTGAAATTTTGCCAATTCGACACCATCTTTCATAACTTTAGATACAATTTACTTTAGGATTTCCATACAATTTTGGGACACACTAGTGTTTATGTGGGTGTGTGTGTGTAAAGTAAATTATTCCCATTAAATTTAGTTGTTTCTGTTGTTGTTGCTTCTACTTCTTTTCAATATTAATATTTCATAAAATTAAGTTAAAACGTAAATTTTCAGAAAACTATAGTTAATATGCTTTTTACTCATTAAAGTTAATGCACTTTTTTTAATTAAATTTGTGCTCCATCTTTATTATTTTAAATACAAATTAATTTGATTATAATAAAATTGAGGACATTTTGCACTGCTACCTTTGGCTGTATTGCAGTTTATATATGGATGGTGTAATATTGAAAGGCCCCACACAGAGAAAAATGTAGTTATTTGCCAACTGAAATTCAGTTACTACGACTCAAATTCGGTTATTACGTATTTGACTCGGTTGACACAACTTAACATTAGTTTTCACAAGAAAGTTCGGTTTATGCAACTGAATTCTAGATGGAACACCCAAAATATTCCGAAATCTAAGGTAAATGTCGTTGTATTAACTGAATTTATAAGTTGTTCCCATTAAAAAATACTTTTCAATTCGGTTGTCACTTTATTTCTCTGTGTGCCCAAATCAATTTTTAGTACGTATCAGTATAAGAAAGAAATATTTTAGGGTGTCACAGATAATAAATCGTACAAACATTTTTCGTTTTCGCATCGATTTCTGTGTAGATGTTGTTGAAAAAGGCGGGGTGGGGAAAATCAAAATAGTTGTCTGTGACATGCATGATTAAATATATAAGCTAAAAAACTTTGAATATACACATAGTCACAAAATTAGAAAAAGTCGATTTGTTTTGAACCGCAATATATATTTTTAACATATTTTGTCTCGCTAATTCCGAATCTGTTTTCCAAATTTTTCCATCACGTCACAATTTTGAGAAAAACGCTATTAAAAATGCGAAAAATTGCGTTTTCAACCATTTTTGAAGTTGTGTGCACAACTTAAGCATTTTTATTACGATGGTAGATATCGAACCCTAAAAGACGTAAGCAGCACAATTTTCGACTTTCGACTTTCGGTTTTTGATGAAAATCTTGGCGCTACGAAATAACCCCCAATGAAATAACCCCCAAAAAAATTGTGTAAAATTGTTTGGGGGTTTTTTCATTTTTTTGGGGATTATTTCATCTTACGGTTTGGAGATTATTTCATTATGAAGCAACCCCCAATGAAATAAAGCCCAAAATTTAAATTCTTTGGAGATTATTTCATATGCAATTATTTTGGGGGTTATTTCATATTTTTTGGGGGATATTTCATTTTGCTAAAAGTGAAATTTTTTTAATATTTGTTACGGTGGGGTGCAATAACGCCTTACGAAATAAGGCCTTTAAGGCTTTATTTCACTTCCAATTGAGAAATAAGGCCTTTATTGCGAAAAGGGCTTTATTGCACTTTGAAAGTGACATAAGGCCTTTATTGAAATTTAGCCAATGGTGTAATAAAGCCTTTATTTTGTATTTTTTGATTCTTTAGTTACACTGTTTAGTTTTTCTGCGTGGCGGCCTGCGGCCGATCTTAGGGGTGTTCTCCTCCATAGGACGCGGCAGGTGGCTTCGCTGAATACAGTTTTCTCATTATCTTCCCTAGTGTGACGCGCGCAGGGAAACTTTATTCAGCGAAGCCACCTGCCGCGTCCCATGGAGGAGAAAACCCCTAAGAGCGACCGCAGGCCGCCACGCAGAAAAACTTTATAAAGCAAAGATTTTCAATATTGTTGCAGTTAAATTTTTTGTTGAATTATTAATGTTCTATTAATTTTTGTTAATATGACATTTTTTTATAATTGTTCAATAAAATATAAGAAGAATAAGAATAAGAAATTTTATTGCTTCATTTAAAAAAAAATTTAAGTGAAATAAGACCTTTACGGCTTTATTTCACTTTCAAAGTGCAATAAAACCTTTTTGGAAATAAAGGCCTTATTTCACTTTCCATTGAGAAATAAAGCCTTTAAGGCCGTATTTCGTAAGGCGTTATTGCACCCCATCTAATCAAATATATAAAAACAAAAAATAAAAAAAATTTGGGACATATTTCATTTCTTAGGAGCTTATTTCATTGGGGGTTATTTCATTTTGTCGTTTGGGTGTTATTTCATTGGGGGTTATTTCGTATTATTTGCTTCATTCCTCAAAATTTCACAACTCTAGGAAGTACCGTTACAAATTTCAGTAAAAACAAAAAAGGCATTAGCGCCAATTTCTATATGAAAAACTGCAGTTTGTTTACATATTTCGTGACATCAAAGTGTCACTTATATTTTTTTTCGGATTTTTTTTTTATTTTTGGACTTGTTGGAAAGATCTTTGGGAGATCAAAGTAAATGAAATAAAAAGGAAATTTTTTCGAAATTTTTAATAATTTTTTAATAATTAAATTTTTCCAAAATGTGCCATTTTTGGACGTATTGCGGCACGGGTTAATGAGACATAATTATATATTGTAATACATATATATATATACTTATATATGCTCAGATGTCTAAGTTATTTTTCTTTAAATTTTTTTCATATTTTTATTAAAAATAATATATGTCATGGGATACAAACAAGTAAATCCACTTTAATCTTAAAATATCTCATTCTATCCATCAAGAATTATTTATCTTTTTGGATCTTATTAGATCCAAGTAGATCTAAATTCACCCCATAGAATATTTTGAGATTCATCAGGATCATAAATTAAATATTTTTGGATACCCCAATTTTGAGATACATTTGGATCTAATTTAAGATGGTAATATAGTTGAGGGATCTAATCGGATATTACTGGAAAATTTTTATATACACTTGGATAAGAATAAATATTGATCTATATTAAATGAGACAACAAACAAACTTTGTTTAAATTGCATTTCAAATATAAGCTGTCTTTAAAATTTTACGAAATTATAATTCTTTTTTCTCAATTTCGTATAAAAATTGTATTAGTATTTTTCTGTAGAAGGCATTTGATAAATTTATCTTTAAGATATTTTAACAATCAGTTCTAGAAAATGTCATTGCGGTGTCTTCAAGAGTAAAGTGTATTCTAAATATGTATCTTTATTATGAATCAATCGTATAATAAAATTCTCCAAAAGAGCTAACATAGCCATTTTTGGCAACTTTACCTGATGTTTTCGTAATGGAAAAAATTGAATGCCGGATTTGGAATCAGGGCATCAGAGAGAATATAAATCACATATCGGCATTCAAACTAAGGAAGCTTGCCGAGGTGTGTCATTGATAAAAATTGTTTTAATCAACCAATCAGAAAAATTATTTAACATAAAAAATAGATATTGTTTTTTTAGATAGATTCACGCATAATATTTTTGTTAAACCTATTTTTTACTATGCATAGACTCCGTGCGAATTTATTGACAAAACTTAGTAGGAAGATACGTTGGTTTCCCAGTATGTATTTTCAGTAAATTTTATACCATAATCGCGCCCTCTAGTGGTGGTATAATTAATTGAAACTTTGAAGATTTGTACGCACTTTAGGGGTTAATATTTTTCTATCAAATTATCTGTCGAAAAGTTGCACAAAATTTTTATTGTTGGTTTAGCACTATTTTTAAGAATTTTTTTTTAAAAATTTTGGCATTTAGACAGTTTTTGAAAATTGTTTTTTGGCAACTCTAATCGCTCAAATTTATATGCTCTTTGGCTGGCTGGGAGAAAATAACACGTTTTTTGATATTAAAAACAAAAACGGATTGATTTTCCGCATAATTCCATTTTTACAAAGACGGAAAAATCTTGATTAGATTAGTAAATTTTTCCAAAAAGTACAGGTTGAACTGTATCTGCTTTGAAAAGATACCAGTAAATCGCGTTTATTACGCCGGTCTTCCTTATATTTTACAATATATTGTGAAAAAAATACTGTAAAAAACAAAAAAACGTCTTTTTAATCATTATATGGTAACACTGGAATTTATTTTTTTTTAACTTAGCTTCAAGATTTTAAATTTTAATATGCTTTTTACTGCGTTGTTATATCATCTTCCTTTCAAAAGTTATAGGCTTTTAAAAATATGCGTGTCTTTAAAGACACGTTGGTAAAAAATTGTTTAACTTTTACCAATTTTGATAAAAATTCTATTCAAATAGATTTTTTTATTTAAACTTATTTAGATTTTATGAAGTTTTTTCTCTCTAATAAAATTGTCCAATATCGAGTTAGGACCTTTTTATATTAAGCCATTGATATGTACACTCAGGGAACTTCTGCTGTAAATATTTGTAGTTGTTTGAGTTGTAATCTTTATTTTTATTTGTAGAAAGAATTTAATTTTTGACTACATATCAGAGCTGTGAATGAATCAATTATTTTTGATTTCAATTCATTACGAATTTGAATTGAATTTTGAATAATTCTTTTCACATATTAAAAGAATTGAATGAAATTTGAATTAATTCAAATGAATTTGGTAAAAATAAATTGGAATTCATTTCCAATTCAAATGAATTCGGGAAAATGAATTGCAATTCATTTTCAATTCAAATGAGTTTGGCGAAATGAATTGCAATTCATTTCCAATTCATTTGACTTGAATTGATTTTGAATTAATTCAAGTGAATTAGAGAAATGAATTGCAATCCATTTGCAATTCATTTGTATTGAATTGATTTTGAATAAATTCAAATGAACTAGAAAAAATATTGCAATTCATATTAATGAAATGAAAAGTGAATTGCAATAAATCAAAGTAAACTTGGTGTTTGTTTCGTCAAGTATTACTTACATTAATTCAAATGAATTGAAAAAGAATTGCAATTCATTTTTCTAATTCATTTAAATTAATTCAAAATCAATTCAAGTCAAATAAATTGGAAATGAATTGCAATTCATTTCGCCAAACTCATTTGAATTGAAAATGAATTGCAATTCATTTTGCCGAATTCATTTGATTTAAAATGAATTGCAATTCATTTTGCCGAATTCATTTGATTTAAAATGAATTGCAATTCATTCCAACCAAATGCTAATGAATCGATTCAAATTTCAATCAATTCGTTTTTTGGCGAAAAGAATTAATTCAAAATTTTACTAATTCAGTGCATGAATTATTCGCGAATTAATTCAAAAATGAATAATTCATTCACAGCTCTGCTACATAGTTCCACCTCAAATTACTGTATTATGATTTTATATTCATTTTATAAAGTGGTTTCTTTTTTTTTTAATAAAAAATAAACGTTTGTTTATATTTTACTAAATATGCGGTTAATTTTTATTGCAATTTTGGTTAATTTTTTGAACGGTAAAAAACAAATGACAATGTTAGTTAAATTTACTGAAATTTAAGTAGTTCTTTTTTCAAGTGAATTTTCATTTGTTTTTAACTACATTTGCAGTGGTCTTTACCTACATACTCGTAGTATTCCAAGTGTATATAATTTTTAAGTTGTGTATGTATTGTGTAATAAAGGACATACATTTTGTTTTGTGTTTAGAGTATAGGTTTGAGTTGCTTCCACAATATTTTTGTTTTAAAATATTATTCTTGTCAGCTATATCAATTTATTAGTAGCAGTTATTTTCTATTATACTCTAATGATATTTAAACTACTTATTGAATATGTCATGCACAATAGGCCGGGTCGATTTGTGGGGAGGCAAAAAAATTGCCCAAAGCTCAGTGAAAATCGTATTCTAGGGATCAAAATAAGAAACTTTGCGGAATTAACCATACCTCTAAAACGAATTCTACTACCCCGAAACTGTTGACTTTTGTCCCGTAGGGTCAAGTTTTGAAAAATCCCACTTTGACCCATGTAGAGTGCCCCAATCGAGTCCAAATGTATGACCGACCCCCACTAACTTTGAAGGGCCGATCCACCCATGCTCGTGGCACACCCCCCTGGAACTCCCCTGGGGGGTTCCCCATACAAACATTTCAAAAAATCTCCATTTTTGGCACTTTATTTTATTATTTTTTATTTATTTTATTTATTTTTAATATTTTATTTATTTTTTCTCTTTAGAAATTTATTTAGTCCGAACATATGTAAATGAAAAAATTAATTTAACTTAGTAATAGAAAAGAAAAGATAAAAATTACTGTTTGAAGTCTTTTTTGCTTTCAAGTCTGGGCAATTTCGCACGGCTCTCTAACGTCGTCGCCATAACAGCCTCTACATTTTCCGGTATAACTCGTTTGGAAACGCTAGCTAGCAATTGAACGTGTCGTTCTGTTCCTTGTATGTGTGATGGAATTTTTGGATCATTAAACGGTGGATCATCTTGATTTAAATATTCTTTCAAAGTATCGTATGGAATGCTTCGAGTGAATGGTGGTTCAAATACGTCATTTATGTCATTCATATTGATCATTTCCGTGTAACTTGTGCAATAAAAGTTTATATCTGGTTTTTTATAAGCTCTAAGTCCCGTTGGGTCGTCAACATCGGTTCGATAGCGTAGAATTATCTTGATAGCACAGTCGCGCTTTTCTTTGCTATCATCAAACAACATTGATAACAAGATATTTTCCGAATGCGCATAATATGAATTATCTGTAATTACTTTATTGACAATTTTGCGTAAACGAGGTTCTAGAAATCTTGACCAACTAATGAATTTGAAAAATAATCTACTACCGTACACGACAGAGCTGTAATACTTAATATTGAAGTACATTGGCACATAACATGTAATTATAAATTCAACCAGTATTCTTAAATTTGCATCTGGATTTTCCGTTGTCACATATAATCGTAATAGTCTAGCGGCCTTGGTGAGCCACCGAGAATGTACAATTTTCCCTGGTTTGATGTTAGCCAGATCCACTGAAACCACGCCGCTAGAAATTGCATGGGCCATGTCGTATAAGTACTTGGAATCGGTGGAAAATTCAATTTTTTCTGGAGCAGGGGGCATATTTTTCAACTCAATTTTCTGAAAGCCGTCCACCACCTGAAAATATATAAAATAAAGCAATTAAAAACGGTTGACAATTATAATAAATGAGTGATAGCAATAACTTACCGGAAGAGTTTCACAAGTTTCGATTTGACGGCCTCAATTTTCCGGTTGCCGATCTTGGTCCAGTGCTGGTTGATTTATCCAAAGCTTCAAACAAATGCCGAAACGGAAGTTCGTTGAAGTGTAGAAGGCAAACGAACCAATGCAATGGTCTTTTTAACAGCAATTCGAATCGTCGTATAATTCCACCGTGTGGGCCAGTGTTTGTTGGCTCACCGTCAACGCATATGCCAATTAATTCATTCAGTGATATATTTTTATCGTTAAAAAAATCATTTAATTTGGTTGTTTTGTATTCAGCGGTTTCATGTTCCAGTCTTACGTAACCAATCAATTCAGAATTCGGTTCTCTCAAAATAACAAGATGAGGTTCTTTTACCATCCTAGTATGATACTTCTCATCAATTGCATCTCTCGTTAAAGTATCATCTTTTCTGCCATCGAATGAAAATGCTAACAAATTGGTATCATCTAACCGTTTGCGAAGCACTTCTTGTCTGCATTTCTCTTTTTCTCGGCGAACTTTCGATTTATCCATGATGAGAGGTTTGCCATGGGTATCTTTCATTTTAAAATCTTGGAAAAGAGCGGTTCCCATTGCTGATGCTACTCTATCAGGCACACCAAATCTGTCACATACCAAGGCAAAGTTAAAACAATCGTATCTCTGTGTGTATTGTGAACTTGTGCTTATATCCAAATCTTCTTGAACCGGTGGCGGTGCGTATGTTGAATCATCGGGATCTTGGTATGTTGGCATTGATGACATAGACGTTGCTCCTTGCTCTTCAATTTCCATCGCAAATCCATCCATTGTTAGTCTTCTCTGATTATGTTGATCGTGCATAAACTCTTTGAGGCGTTCGGGAACCAAACCGCATGCACATGGAGCTGCCTTCAAATCGCATTTACATGTTCCAATGAAAAAAATTGTTTCCAGAGATTTTACATACTCTGTAAATTCTTGGTGTTTGTTTCTATTCTTGATTTGCTCTTGATATTTGACAAGCAATCTATTCAATTTATTATATACACTTTTTTTCAGCATTATTTCCATACCAAGTTTTTTCCAAATTCCAATCAACTTATCTTGTACTTGAATAGTGAATGATTTATAGAGCAATTTTTTTTGTTCGCTCAAGTAAAAATAATATCTCAAAATATCCAGATGGGTTGGTAAATTAAGATCAGTCAAATCAGTAGACACACCAAAAACAGTAACATCATGCCTGGGTATATGACTCATTGGGTTTTCGATAGTTGTTGATGTTGTTATTGCTTCATCTTGCGGTGTAAAGGATGGTGGATTCATTGTAAACTTTTTGATTTGGAATGATTTTTTTTTTTAAATATTTTTTTATCTGAAATTAGAACTTCACACTTTGAGTTCTTCACAACGACTTAATGCATTCACAAAAACTGTTGCGTTATATATGGTCTACGAGGTAATAAAAATGAAATGGTAATTTTAATTCTACCTGTAACCGATTTTGTTGTTAAAACTGCCCATTAAATACTTACATGTAAATTAAAAGTTAATCTGACCACAAAATCTGTTAAGCAAGTGCGCCTTTTATTACTTCTGGAAAATCCTTTATGATAATTTTATGCTCAATTCTACCTGTAACCGATTTTGTTGTCAAAACTGCCCATAAAATACTTACATGTAAATTAAACGTTAATCTGACCACAAATACTGTTAAGCAAGTGCGCCTTTTATTACTTCTGGAAAATCCTTTATGATAATTTTATGCTTTCTGTTAAGCAAGTGCGCCTTTTATTACTTCTGGAAAATCCTTTATGATAATTTTATGCTCAATTCTACCTGTAACCGATTTTGCTTAAGTAAGTTTACGACATGCAGCTGTGTCTTGTGGTGGCTTAAAAAACCCACACAACCTATTTTACGACCTGCAACAGAACGACACGTTCAATTGCTAGCTAGCGTTTCCAAACGAGTTATACCGGAAAATGTAGAGGCTGTTATGGCGACGACATAAGAGAGCCGTGCGAAATTGCCCAGACTTGAAAGCAAAAAAGACTTCAAACAGTAATTTTTTTTATTTCTTTTCTATTACTAAGTTAAATTATTTTTTTCATTTACATATGTTCTGACTAAATAAATTTCTAAAGAGAAAAAATAAATAAAATATTAAAAATAAATAAAATAAATAAAAAATAATAAAATAAAGTGCCAAAAATGGAGATTTTTTGAAATGTTTGTATGGGGAACCCCCCAGGGGAGTTCCAGGGGGGTGTGCCACGAGCATGGGTGGATCGGCCCTTCAAAGTTAGTGGGGGTCGGTCATACATTTGGACTCGATTGGGGCACTCTACATGGGTCAAAGTGGGATTTTTCAAAACTTGACCCTACGGGACAAAAGTCAACAGTTTCGGGGTAGTAGAATTCGTTTTAGAGGTATGGTTAATTCCGCAAAGTTTCTTATTTTGATCCCTAGAATACGATTTTCACTGAGCTTTGGGCGATTATTAAATCGACCCGCCCTAATGCACAATATATTTAAATTATTAATAAAAAAACTTAATCTTACATTGTTAGAATAAAATAAGTAAAAATTTGTGCAAAAACTACTAAAAATTAGTTCAAAATGACATTTCAGGAAAAACTGCTAAATTTAACCGAATTTTTCTGCTAAATAATAGTATGATAAAAACAGAAAAAAAATTTGTTTAATCTACAAAAATTTTGTTAAATTTCAGCTAAGTTTAAGTAAATTGAAAGTAACAATTTGATTTGCTGAAATCGGCAAAAATTTCGAAAATATTAGTAGACAAAAAAAAAATCACAAAAAACGGAATTTTTTCAATCTTTTTTACGATTTTTTCATGCGAATAAAAACATGTCCTTCTTCAGGAGTCTACAATTTTTTTTAGAAAATATTTATGTTGCTTGTAGCAAAATTTATTGTTATTTGTCGTCACTAAATTTAATGTTGATATAGCAGACATTTTGTTGCTATCGCAGTTTTTGGTTGGTGATTTTTGACTACAAATGTTCAGCAAGAAAACTATGCTAATGTTAGCAGTTTTTGCGCAAGGTAACTTTTAATTAATTTTTTATAGCTTTTTCTGCTATCTGTGCTACAATGCGAATCACACAGACAAATATATATAAAAAAAGAATGAAACACTGAATATTGATCGGAAATAGTAAACAGTTCAATATATCAGTTTTCTGGTCAAATTTGGTCCTAATTGGTTTAAAGTGAGAACCAGAAGAATGGTTTATGTAAGTTAAAGACAAACTATCATGAAAACTGGCGAACACCGCTTGGAGACTTGAGCAACAACAAACGCAACAAATTTCAACGCCATAAGTAGGTGAAACAAAATATTATAAAGTTTTTCAATTTAAAAACAAGTTCGCCACTCTTTTCGAGACATAGTTAATTTTCGCATTCTCGGTATAAAAGTCCCTAATTTACAAATAAGAACAAATAGGAACAATTTGTTAAAGTTGAATAGTCGAAATACATGCGAGAATAACTGTTCAAAACCTTACAATGACTTTTATGGCGAGAATGCTAAAATTTTTTTTTAATTGAAAAACATGATACAATTTTGTTTCATTTGATAACTGAACTTTATTTATACTGCTTTTAGTTTTTCTATAATTAACATTTAAATTTGTAAAACAAATTTCGTTTATACCTTTTAAGTTAAACATGAAATTATTATTTATTAAAAATGACTTTATCATCATAATGACTTTATCATCAAAGATCAAAGATCATAATTTGTAATTTATTTAAAATTGTATTCACTCAACGGAAAAGTTTCATTAGTTCAGGTAAAAATTTTATTAACTATCGTCTACTAAAATTCACTTTGTGTAGTAAATGTGCACTGAGAGAATTAACTTCAGTTCAGTAATGAATTTCATTACAGTTTTAAGGAAATTTGTCACTGGAACTTGTCCGTTAGACGTTTAAAAGTCTGCAAATTTACACAGACAGAACAATTGCACGAAAGTGACTCTGAAAAACTGGTAAAAAATTTTAAAACTTTCTTGCCGGCTAATAGTTTTAGGTGTTCTCTATCGCACAAAAATATTTACCAAATTTGATTTGTTAATTCATAAGTCCCAAGTATGTACAAAAACAATAAATACACACACAAAAAAAAAAAAAACAATTGCCAACCTAATTGAAAAGTGTTGTTACAACCAATAAATTCGGTTAGTACAATCATATTAAACCATAGTTGCATTAACAGATTTTTGTTGTTTAAACCAATATTTAGTTGTTCCAACCTAAACAAACTTTGTTGTTTAATAAAATATTTAGTTGTAGCAACCTAATATCAGTTGGCAATCTTAAAAAATTTTCTCTGTGTGCAATTCAAAACTTAAAAAATACACATTTCATAAAAAACTAAGACGATGTCTTATTTTTAAAACTTTATGTACAAAAGACTTCGTTAAAACATGCTAAACTTTAATGAAATTTTGCGAAGAATTTGGCCAAAAAGTGCAAAAACTGGGTACACTATTAAAATCAGCATAGCCGATATATTTACGATCAATGGTCGGTACTATTGTTTTCGCTTTATTTGGTCAATTTTGTGTTATTTAGAAAAAAAAACATAAAGTAAATTTTTACTTACAAATTTCTCAGCAAGAATTTTTAAAACTTTTAAAACTTACCTAAAATGAAAAAAAAAATATATATATTAATTAGTAAATTGAATTTATTATATTTGCCAATAAACTAAAATTATGTTAGATATACAACATGTATTTATTAAAATAAAAAAATATTCCCAAGTAAATGTCAATAAAAGCACTTAAAATAAATTAAGGTTGTTTTATTAAATAAATAATATAAATTTACTAAAAGGATGTTGCTTATAAATACCGAACGTAAACTAAAAAATATCAATATTAAATATAATATTGTTATAAAATAATGTAATACTAACACATAATAACGACTACGAAAGCAATGACCAACCAAACTATCCCTTATTGATACCACTCCTTTTTAGAAAATATTAACCCTCGAAGGAACAAATTAAATAAAATACTGACTCTAATCAAATTCGAAATAATATTCGAAAAAATGATCATTAACTAGACTGAAATCGTATTATTCGTTTATTTAAAGAAATTCCAATAAAAAAAAACAGAAATTTCACTTAAAGTCTTAAATTTGCAACTACACTCAGGGAACTTCTGCTTTAAAAATATGTAGTTGTTTGGATTGTAATACAGTTTAATTTTAATGTAAATGTCAGTCGTTTGTAGAACAAATTTAAATTTCATTTAAAAAAACAAACCACATCAAATGACTGTTTTATGATTTTAAATTAATTTTTTACAGTTGTTTTTTGTTATCTATCGAATATACAAAGAATATATCATAGATATGGCATCACTTACAACATATGGGAAAACAGTGGACATTAGAGTAAGGTAATTTTCTAAAAATAGAACTGTTGTGTTGTTGGAGTTGTACTTCTGAGATTATGTATGCAAGAACAAAAACACCGTGTATTGAATAAAACTAGTTTTAATCACAACAAAACTCGACCTGACGATAGCTCAGAGGGCTAATGTCTAACGTGTAGTGCGAGTGCATGTGGCATTAGAAATCAGATTATCTATACCACGGTCAGTGATTGCACAGAAAATTTCATATAGACGCAATCGAACAAATAAAAACATAACAAATATTGCATTATTCAAAAACAATTCAAAAAACAGGGTCACTGACGAAGGTTCAATACCAGAAACTGCGCAGTCTGTTTCAGAAAAAATTGAAAATTTGCAATGTAGTTATGATTTTTAGAAAATACACTCATTCTTCTCTACCACGCCTTTCACAATTAAATTAAATAAAATTGCATATTAATTATAGTATTAATTGCAATTGTCTGTATTAATTGCAAAAGCTGTGATTACCACAGAATTTTTGAACCGATTTCAAAGATCTTGGTACCATTAGAAAGGTATTTAAATGAGTTTTCAAAAACATATACTGTAAATATTTTATATTGCACTGAAAATTTTTTTTCCCAAAAATAAAACTTAAAACTAGGAAAACACTTCAAAGACCAAGTGTTTTTTTCCAAAAAAAAAAATTGCTTAGAAAGGTCTATTTAATATATATAACATATCTAAAAACTAAAATGCCGTTTTTTTTTAAAATTTTTTTTAAGTAAATGCATCTCTTGTTAACTTCCTTATAGTTTGATATCATTGTGTTACAAAAAATAATAAAGTAACTATACTTGGAAAGTTATACAGATTTTTTTGTAATTCTAATAGAATCGTATTATCAAATTTTTCAGACACCCCCAAAATATGGACTTACATTGGTAAATTTTTTTTTTTATTTTTATTTTTTTAGATTTAATATATAATTTTGCACAGATCATACTGTTGACTTTCGGAATATTTGCTAACTTTTAGTGAAGTTTCATCTAAAGGTATAAAAGCTTTGAGTGTATGTTTTCAAAAGCTGACTTATATACCTTTCTAATGGCACCAATATCTTTGAAATCAGTTGAGCCATTATGTAGTAATCGATGCTTAAAAGTACCTATTACCGTAATTTTTCAAATATTTCGATACCTTGCCACGCCCACAATTTTTCGAAAATGCTATTTTTAAAAATGAGGTTGTGTTTGCATAGGTAACATGTAGCTGTATCCTAAATTTTATCAAAATCTGAGAGGGTCGGGTTCAAAATGTGCCTTTTTTTATAGGTTTTGATATGAAATTCATCATATGTGGCTCATTTTTACTACAATTGTTACTAATTTTTTGAACAGTAGTTTCTAAAAAATTTTCTATATACTCATATACAACTTGATGTCATTAAATCTGCTTGTATGTATGGCAATATGTTACGATATATGGTAAATTTGTATACTTAGTTTATGAAATCGTTTTAAAATGGAGTAATATATCATCATATATCATTGTATCTATCGTATGTTATATTATCATAACTTGTATAACTGATCATATGAAATATATACAGATCAATATATGACCATATATTTTACCACATATTATCATATCGCTCATTTAGTAAAAGACTGATATAACTTAACAAAAAAAACGATTTGGCAAAAAACGCGTTTAAAGTTTTCAATCCATATCTGCCGCGCTCTACCCTTTCTCTATTTATTTGGTCACGTTTTTTATAAATACGGGTTTTAATGCATTCTTCTCTTAGTGAGAGTTATGTGTGAATTCCATAATTATCAAGAGACACATGAGTACAGTTTCTCTATAAAGTACTAAATAAAATAAAACAAAAATAACGCGAAAAGTATACATGATATTAATATGAAATTTTTACTGATGTGAAGCTTGATATAACTAACAAATCTGCATCATTAACTCAAAAATGGCGTTTTTGGACTTATGACAGTCTTTTAGTAAATGAGCGATATGTCACTGTATATGATACAATTAATCAAAAATAATGCTATCACTTTTATATATAATTATATATGGCAAAACGTATCATTATATGTAAAGTAGGCTTATCTTCCTAAGCCAACTTTAGGGTGTTTTTTTTTAGCAAATAAAAAAAAACTTTGAATTTAAAATTCAACAAAAATAGGGAGGTTTTATTAGAAAGCCTCTGGCTTTCTTGATTATCAAAAGTATAATAAATTCTTATCTACAAACTTAAATCTACACAACCGTGGTGGTTGTTTTATAATGAGATCAACTCAAGAGAGAAAGAATAAAACAGAACTTCATGTTCTCTTATATTTTGACACCAATGAGTGTATCAAAATGGGAATACCAATACAATATAAATTTACAGTTATGATTTAGAGACAAATTCTTTAAAGAGGAGAGGTGAAGTTGGCGCGGATGGCCGTCTACCTCATCAATAATGTTTAAAAGAATAAATTCATTGAAAATAGAAAATTTAGCAAAAATTAATTAAAAACTGTTGAAGTCGCTTCAACATGCTCCCGCCGGAAAATGGCAAGAACATCTCTTCCAAGGCCCGGATATTATCCACCCAAATGTGGACTGCTGGATACGGGGCAGGTCAGCAGCTGGTTGTTGGATGTGTGGCAACAGGACTCCGTCCGCTACCTTTTTTCCCAATACACCGTCAATTTCCCGATATGCATGGAAGAGAGGATGAGCCAACAGGGAGTAATTGGCAAAGTGGCGGCTTAGGGCTTCATCTTTCAATGAGGGGGGTGCCACGAACCCCAGACGCTCGCAGAGAAGTAAGTCCATCATGAAGGACTCTCGCTCGTTGTGGGTAAACCATGGTTCCATAATGAATCGACCACATATCTTTCCATCATGGCTTGTAACTGGTGTTAATTCCAGGCAACTCTTGAGCCACCTTTCTGATTATGAACGAGCTGGCGGCGTTGACGTTGGCATATGTGGCATAGTGGGCGTTCTCTCATCTAAATATACAGAGAAGAAAACAAGAAAAGAAAAGAACGAAATATATACAGTGTTAGAAAAAATACCTAGTGCGAATTTTATCTATTTGTTTACTTAATTATTGGGTATTTGGTAGATTAATTGGTGGGTTTTGGTTTTGAGTATCATTAGTGGGTAGCAAACATAGTTTGACAACAGGTCGCAGGATATTACCATTTTTGGTGCGTACTTCTGCAACTCTGATTTTGCTATCGCGTCCGTATATGACTTTAGTAACGCGACCAAGGAGCCACTCGGTGGGTGGTAAAAAGTCTTCTTTGACGATGACGATGTCATTTTGTTTGAGGTTGTCACGTTCCTTTTGCCATTTGAATCGGCGTTGTAGCTCGGTTATATACTCAGTTTTCCACCTTCGTGCAAAAATGTGTTGTAACGCCTTTAATCGTTCCCAACGTTTTAAATACGGCAAGTTCTTAAGTGGAGGTTCCGCAGGGGCTTCTGGTAGAGCGGTGATCGCAGCTCCTCGAAGCAAATGACCTGGAGTCAGTGGTAAAATTTCGTTCGGGGTTTCCGTTAAAGGTGACAGTGGTCTTGAATTTAACACTGCCTCAATTCGAACAAGAAGAGTTGTAAATTCTTCAAAGGTAAAAGAGAGATTACAAGTTACCTTTTTGAGGTGGGACTTCATACTTTTCACGGCGGCTTCCCAGAGGCCACCCATGTGGGGTGCATACGGCGGTATGAAGGACCAGGTGAAGCCAAGAGTGGTGTATTTTTCGATCAGCCTCTTTTCTGCTGACTGGAGGAAGCTGTTATGGCTTTTCAGTAGCGCGTAGCTTGCGCCGAGGAAATTTCGACCGTTGTCGGAAAACATGGTCTTCGGGAGACCTCTACGCCCAATAAATCTGTCGAAGCAGGCTAAAAAGGCATCAGTTGAGAGGTCAGAACAAGTTTCTAAATGAACGGCTCGGGTAGAAAAACAAACGAAAACAGCTGCATATCCTTTTAGAATTTTGGTATTTCGCAAAGTCGAAGACTTTATGTTGAAAGGACCTGCAAAATCGACTCCGGTGTATGTAAAGGGTAGGGAAAAGTTTACTCGTTCTGGTGGGAGAGCGGCCATGATTTGGTGCTGGAACTTATGTTTGTAGACCGTGCACGCCTTGCATTCACGAATACATTTTCGTACCAAGTTTCGTAATCTTGGGATGTAAAATCCTTGCCGGATCGCTCGTAACATTATATGGTGTTCAGAGTGCAGCAGAATGCGATGTGTAAAATCGACGAGAAGTTTTGCCAGTCGAGAACTTTCTGGGATGATAATTGGATGACGTTCTTCGTAGCTTAAACCTGAGTTGTTTAATCTGCCACCAACCCGTAGAAGGTCGTTTTTATCAATAAATGGAGTCAAGGTGAGCAGTCTGCTTCTTCGACTTAAAGGTTTCTTTTCCTTTAAGCATTCGTACTCTTTGTTGAAATACGATTTTTGAGCCAACGAAATGAGTCGGTTTTTCATAGAGCTGATTTCTTGAGCTGTAATGAACTTTTCGGTTTCAAAGGGGTTTTTAAGGACGCGGTTTATAAAGCGAAGTCGGTAGCTGAGTACCCGTAACGCCCTTTCAAATGAAGAGAATTCTTCTAGTACATCTGTACTTTGTACTTCCAGGTGGAAGTTTGCAGACTTTTTGGTCTCCAAGTCTATTGGATCAAAAGTCCGCGGGATCGGCCATTGTGCTGTGGGAAGTTTCAGCCAGGATGGCCCGTGCCACCAAAGTTGGTTTTCTGCCAGTTCCTGCGGGGAGCAACCTCTCGTGCCCATATCTGCAGGATTTTCCTCAGTTTTCACATGCTTCCAGTGGGAGGTGCTGGCGATGCTATTAATTTGCGTCACACGATTTGCGACAAAAGTCTTTAGGGTATTTGGGGGTTTCTGTAACCAACCCAGTACTATTGACGAATCTGTCCACAAGAACAATTCGTAGTTGAACTGGCAGTTCGTGACTAAGCTTCGGGTCAGCTTAGCAAGCAATAAAGCTCCACAAAGTTCGAGCTTGGGTATAGTAGTCCGCTTTATAGGGGCTACTTTAGTTTTTGCAACTAGCAAATGACTATTAAATTGGCCTTCTGGACTTTCTGTTCTGATATATACAGAACCGCAGTATGCCTTCTCTGAGGCGTCACAGAAGCCGTGTACCTGGATGCGATACTGTGGTGAGAAATCTACCCATCTAGGAATTTTAATGCTGGAGATAAATGGCAAGTTCTTTATAAATGAATTCCATTTTATCAGTATGGGTGTAGGCACCCCTTCGTCCCAGTCAGACTTTCCTTCCCATAATTCTTGCATAAGAGTTTTTGCAACTATCACGACTGGGCCTAACCAACCTAGAGGGTCAAACAATCTTGCTATCACTGACAAAATTCTTCTTTTTGTAGTAGATGCAACAATTTCAATGGGTTCCACAACGTAGTAGAATGAATCCGATAAAGCATTCCATCGAATTCCAAGAGTTTTAATCGTACTGGAATCGTCAAATTTCAAAAAATCTTCATCTAGAAGATCCTCCCGGGGCAAATTTTCGAGCAGCAACTTATTATTTGCTGTCATCTTTTTTAACGGGAATCCAGCCGATTTTAGGGCCTTTGTAAGCTCACTCTGTTTGAGCTTGGCTTCTTCAATTGTGTGTCCACCAGACAGGATGTCATCAATGTAGACTTCATTTTTCAAAATGGCGGATGCCTTGGGGTACAAATTTTTGCAATCACTACTTAACTGCAATAGGGTTCTTATCGCCAAAAAGGGGGCGCAATTTACGCCAAACGTGACAGTTTTTAGTTGAAACGAGTTCACGTTACCATCAGCTTCGCTGCGAAACAAAATCCGTTGATAGGGACGGTCCGCTTCATGGACCAAGATTTGGCGATACATTTTCTGTATATCTCCGGTGAAAACAAACCTATAGTTGCGCCATCTTAGCACAAGCTGCATCAAATCATTTTGAAGAGTTGGACCTTGATACAAAACATCATTAAGCGAGAAACCACTTGCCGTCTTTTTTGAGGCGTTGAATACCACTCGTACTTTTGTGGATTTACTTTCTGGTTTGATTACTGCGTGATGTGGAAGAAAAAATGACGAATATTTTTCAGCTTTTGGCTCAAAGTGTACAACTTGTTCCATGTGATCCAAGTCTAAATACTCTTGGAGAACTTCTGTGTACTGGGACTTTAAATCAGGGGTTTTCTCTAAAGTTTTCTCCATTCTGTGGTACTGCGCGAGTGCCATATTTCTGGAGGGGCCCAAAAAAATTTCAGTCGGAAACTGCTCTTTAAATGGGAGGCGAACTATATATCTGCCGTCAGATTGTCGGCTTGTGGTACGTTGAAAGTAATTTTCACAAATAATGTCGCTGTCGGACTCAATATTGCTTTTTTCGGGCTCTTCTAATTCCCAAAACTTTTTCAAATCTTCATGGAGAATCTGATCGCGGGATGGCGAAACCATTGTGTGAAAAGTTTGGACGTCGTTAACAGGTTCAGGCCCTAACAAATACCAACCAAAGTGGGATTCTCTAGCTTCAAGGCAATTTCCAATGTTCATTCTAACGCCCTTTAAGTTGATGAAAGGCAAATAATCGCTTCCGATTATCATATCAATTGAAGCAGGTTTATAAAAGTATGGGTCTGCGAGTACTAAATTCTTGATTTCGCTTAGATTATGGATGGGAATAGGCCGTGAAGGCATAAAATGAGCCAATGTTGGTACCACAATTGCTCTGATTTTTATCGAGAAATCTGAAATTCTTGATTTCACTATGACGTTGCATCTTCCTTTAGAATTTCCTACAACTGTCTCACCAAAGCCTGATATTTCACTGCGATGGTTTTCCAATGGTATAGAGAGTCTTTGTTGAACACTCTTTAATACAAAACTCCTTGTAGAACCTGAATCTATCATCGCTCTAATAGTAAATTTTTCGCCTAAATGCTCCACATGAACTAGCACTGTGGGCAAAATAGTAGTCCCGTTATGCTGAGATAAGTTAACGTGAACGGTTTCCTTTTGATTTACATTTGCAGTATATACTTGTGAATTTGACGAGTTCGTTTTATTTTGAGTGCCGGACCCGGATGGTCTTTCATTATCTCGACGATAATTTTGCGGCGTTACCTTAGGAGTGGTAACTCTTTTCAGCTTGTCTTCGGTTTCAAGATGAAGCATGGTGTGATGCCTCTGATTGCATCTGGTACAACAGTTTGCACTTTGGCAATTCGATTTAAAATGAGTTGTCGAAAAACAATTAGTGCAATATTTATTGACATAAACGAATTTTATTCTGTCCTTAACTGACAGTGACTTGAAATATTTACAAAGTCTTAACGGGTGGTTCTGTCGACATTTTTTGCAGCTGAATGATTTTTTTGTCGGTTTCAGTGTGTGAATAAAATACTTGTGGTTTAGAATCATGATGTTCTTTGCCGACTGGTTTTCTTAAATTGGCAAAAGTCTCTAAAGTTTCAATTCTACTTGTGAGAAATTTGCTGAGATGTTGCCAAGTAGGCAGCTCTTTATGATCAACTAAAGAGTCTTCCCAAGCCCGAGAAGTTTCCTCCGGTAATTTTGCTGCGCAAAGATTCATTAGAAACGGGTCATTACTCGGTATATCGATCTGAAATGATCCTATAACTGAGAGACAATCATTGACCGTATTTTGAAAAATTCTCAAAAATTTTAAGTTTTCCGTTGGAGGAGTACGAATCGATTTGATTTTATCAATTTGTGTATTTATCAAAATTCGTTTATTCTCGTAGCGAGTTTTTAACGCGTTCCACGCGATATCGAAATTTGAATCTACTAGATCATAATCTTTGATCATATGATGGGCCTCCCCAGTCGTATTGCCTAGCAAGTAATACAGTTTGTGTGCTGGAGCTATTGATGGCTCGTTTCCGATCGCTGCCATAAACATGTCCCTAAATGCAGGCCAGTTGCTAAAACCACCTTCAAAATTCTGAATTTTTACAGCGGGTAATTTAAGAGCGGGACGACGAACGACCTCTTGATTTGTTCCTTGACCTGCTGACTTAGCCTTGATCATCTCTAAGATTCTAGCCTTCAAAACCTGAAATTGTTCGCTAGCCTCTTCGTACTTAATTGAAACCTCATCTTGGTAAATATCTTCTTCTTTTACCTTATCATCTCCTTCTATGTAACTTTCATAACTAGAGACCATTTTCGACCACCTTCTATCTAATTCCTCTTTTTTTACCTCTAACAACGAAATTGTGAAAGTATCCTGAGAAATTTCATCAAAACTAGTGATGAAGGCAGTTAGCTGCAAAATGCTATGTTTGCATTTCCTTTTAGCCATTTTGAGACTACTTCAAATAAAAACTTTTTGAAATTTAGTAGACTTTGTTTTAAGGATTCCAAATAAATTTGTCCCGTGGGGTTTTAACTTTGACTTAAAGTTATCAATCTCAAAATCAATAAAATATTTGAGATAAAAAATTCAAATATTTTTTTTAAGGTAGGACCTCGTACTTGAAGTACGTTTTTCCCGTTGGGATTAAAATTGCCAAGCAAAATTATAAAATTTCAATCAAAAATTTTCCAACCACTATAAATTTTCATAAAAATTATCAAATAATTTTTCTCAGTGTAATACTGTTTTAAAATTAAACCGCTTTTTTCTTAAAAAAATAAAAAAAACCAACTAATTCTTCACCAAAAAAAAATTCAAGATTTTTTCGTAAACAATAAAAAAAATTTTAAAAACAATTGAATATGTGCTTAAAATTCACAAAAAAATTACCCACTCTTTTCTCCAATCAGTATTGTAAAAAATTTCAAAATATATGCGGGCTTTGTGTATCACCCTTTCCGAAAAAGCGAGAAAAAATAAGATTTTTTTTTTTTTATGGGATCACCCTTTATTCAATATATCAATATACAAAAATTCTTTGTTAACCAACAATTTTGGCTAAGTGTAGTTCAGCTTTCAAAAATATTCTCAAAATATGTAGCCGCTTTTCTGGGTCACCCTTTCGTAAAAAGGGGAAAATAAAATTCTGGTTATACACCGATAATTTCACCAAATTTAACAATTTATAAAAATTTTCCTTGGGCCACTTTACGTGGTAGGATAATAAACAGGTTTTCCTTATATTGAGGGTTTCTTGTTGCACCACCCTTTATCATCAAAGATTTACAAAAAAAAACAAGTTTTTGTAAAATGTTGTAATCTCCTCAAGATTCACGATTTGACTTCAAATAAAATCTGGTTTGACGCACAAATTTTTTGACTACAGCTTTTTACAGCACTCTGTAGTAGAAATTTTAATAAAATTTATTTTTGTTTTCGAAATAAACTTCCGTTTCAAAATTTTGTAGTAAAAAATATAAAAAAAAATTTTTTTGAAAATTATCGAGAGCCTGTTGTAGCACCCTGTATAAAATTTTTCACTAACTTGTCTCGCGTCACGATTTTATTTCGTAGAAATTTCGGTTTAAACACTTTTCAATATTTATTTTTTTGTAAAAAAAAAATCGAGATAAAAAAAAAATTATGCCACCCTAATGACACACACAATACCAAACACTTTTTAAAATTTTGGAACTGCAAAAATTTTCTTAATTACTTCCACCAAATTATCACAATTTTTTAATTAAAATATAAAAATTCCCAAACTCACCGTTTCCCCGCAAAAAATTCTTCACCGGGTACCCTTCTTGTTTTTTCCTTATACGTTTGTACGCTATATGTTGTTGGTACTTGTTGACCACCGGCACTTTCTTCAAGGTGACTTCTTTTTTTTCTATTGCTGTTGTTGTAGCTGTTGTAATTTTTACAGCTATTTAATTTGCAAAAAATTGTAAATTAAAGTTTAAGTTTTTTTTGCTTTTTGCTGTTTTTGATGTTTTTGTGGCTGTGGCACTTTTACAGCAGGTTCTTTTCTTTTATGTGGCTGTGGCACTTTTTTCTCCAGAAGTGGTTGAAAAGAATATGATTTTTTTTCTTATTAAATTTTTTCGACACAGCACTTACACTTTAATTTTTTACCTTAAAAGTCACTATCTTTCTTTTTTTATTTTTAAAGTCACTATCTTTTTATTTAAACTTTATTTCAATAAAATATTTTATTAAATTTACACAATTTATTTATTTCGCTTTTCGTTCGGTTGTTAGCGTCTAATTTTTCACAATTATATCGGCAATTATGTGTGTTAAACGTTTACATGTTTTTTTCTTTCGTCGTGAAACTAACAACACTTATTTGCATTGAAAATGTATGGGGAAACGGGTGGAGTTGACTAAATTGAAACGTTGTTATGTCGTATTGTAAACTTTACATACATACATGCTACTGCGCATGTCAGAAAAATCCCGCGTTTTTTCTCTTCTTTACCAGTGTTGGTACTTTCAAACCAGTGTTGGTATGTGTGGTACGTTTTGTACTTTTAGGGGGATTTTTTGAAAAGTGAGGTTATGGTTGAAATTTCGATTGGATATGATTGTGTGTAATTTTAATTAATTTTTTAAGGCACTTTTTCTAAAAAATTCTACCTATTCGCACTAAATATAATTAATGACACTGTACATACCGATCTTTTCCTTTCCTTGATGACCCAAATGGATGATGTTGATGCTGTTAATGATGATGATGCTGTCGATCTTATGCCCTTGGATGATGGGTTACTTCCTGTTGGACACACTGGGGTAACTTCGTTATTGTGCCGGGATACACTTCAACTTCCGGGAGATGATTCTTTCGTGGGCCGGGATGCGCACTGAATTTACCTTCCTTCTGTTGTTGTTGATGCTGCTGTTGTTTCGGGGTGAACAACTTCTTCAGCCAATAAGTGGACAAATTCCACTGGGTTTTTTCCAGCCTTAGCTCCACTAAGACTCTTCGAAGGACCAAAATGTAAAGGAGGCTTATCTTCTTAAGCCAACTTTAGGGTGTTTTTTTAGCAAATAAAAAAACTTTTAAATTTAATATTTTAAATTTAAACAAATGTGGGGAGGTTTTATTAGAAAGCCTCTGGCTTTCTTGATTATCAAAAGTATAATAAATTCTTATCTACAAACTTAAATCTACACAACCGTGGTGGTTGTTTTATAATGAGATCAACTCAAGAGAGAAAGAATAAAACAGAACTTCATGTTCTCTTATATTTTGACACCAATGAGTGTATCAAAATGGGAATACCAATACAATATAAATTTACAGTTATGATTTAGAGACAAATTCTTTAAAGAGGAGAGGTGAAGTTGGCGCGGATGGCCGTCTACCTCATCAATAATGTTTAAAAGAATAAATTCATTGAAAATAGAAAATTTAGCAAAAATTAATTAAAAACTGTTGAAGTCGCTTCAACATTATATATAAATATATATAATAAAATTAAAACCAAGCTACTCAACATCTGTTAAATCTTATATGCCAACTGGTTTTAAGAGAAACAGTTTGTTGCATATTTTTTAGTATATATATACAAAATTTTGTGTTAATTATACAAAACATATGTCGATAATACATTAAACAACACAAATTATCTTTAAAATGTAATTAATTAATTAAAAGTACCACTGTTAACACATTTTTTTCGAAACTCTCTTAAAACCAGTTGAGGTTTTTAGAAGAGAGCGTTGGAAACGGGTTGTTTAAACAATTGAAACAGCCAGTCCTTTAACATGAGTGTTGGATTCTAAATTTTTAATTTTACCACTGATCCTGTTTTGTGGTTAACAAAATAGTTGTTTTGAACTATCTGAAATTGCTGAAGTACTAATTAAGGAGATGTATGCTTAATAAAAAAACCGCATTGATCCATAATACCGACCGTATAGTTATTATTTTTAATTATTTTGTATAACAAGGACGTCTAGAGTTTGCTGTTTATTTCTGCTCTTCAAAAATCTATAAGTGTTCTACTTGAAAATTTTTCAAACAAACATTGTATTTTTTTCTCGGTAAATGTTGCTTTTTTATTTCTGCTCTTCAAAAATCTATAAGTGTTCTACTTGAAAATTTTTCAAACAAAAATTTTATTTTTTTTCTCGGTAAATGTTGCTTTTTTTGGGTGTTTAATTTTTTGTAATTTTTGAATTAAAAAACTTATTATATAAAATTGTATCCGATTATATATGATTTGATCATATCTGATAGACACATATTTCGGATACAACTATATGAGATTAGAACACATGAAATACAATGAGATCAGCTTATGTATGCCATTTTTCGGAAGAGATGATACATGTGATTATGTCGGAACTTTTTTCGTCGGATACGTGCACTCGAGCTAACGTGGACACCCGGAAGTGTGAACGACTCGGAAACGTGAACAACTTTATTTTTGTACAGACTACTCTAAAACGTAAAAAAAATCTGATAGCTTTAAAACGTGAACAAAATTAAAGATACTTTTATTGGGTTTTTTTTTTTGGTATAATATAAAATTAAAACTAATGAAATAAATGCGAATATGTATAAAATATATTGGTCACAAAAACACTAGATTTTTAAATTTTTAGTGCCTTAAATTGTTTATATTAAAAATCGGTAAAATATTGAATTTTCAATAAAAAAAACTGTTTCACAAAAATTTTATAAGAACTATCAATTTTTTTTAGAAAAATGTGAATTTATTTGTGTAAACAACATATCGCTCATTCCAAGAGAGATCGTGATTTAACCCTCAAACCGGTCTAAGGTTTTTCGCAATGAAATTTGTACCACTTGTTCGTCACGAAAAATAAACAATATGTTCTTCAGCCGAAAATAAATAGCTTTAGGCATAAATTATTCCTCTTACCAAGATATAAATACAGTCCAAAAATTACATTTTGTGTATTTTCAGTAATTCAGATATGGCGATTTTCGTTTTTCGAAAAAACTCGAAATTGAATGAAAACGCACTTTTACTTCAACATATATTGATTAAACTTTGTCTTTGCGAATGGGCTTTGCTAATTATACTTAATAAAATTTTTCTACCAAATTTCATAAAAATCCGTCCAACGTTTTCAAGTTAAGACGATGTCCTTTACACGTATTCTTTTGTAATTCTGTATGTCCTTATACAAAAATTAGATCTTTTCTTTTAAAGTTTAATCTTACTTAGTGTTAAGTATCCCGTCAACATAAATATGTTTTCAAGTTTTTTGAAAATTGTGTTCCAAAATATTAATTTTTTGAAATTTTACGAAATTTCAATTTGACACTTTCTCGCTTCCGAACGGTGCCATGCACACAAAAATTACTTCACAAAATATTTAGTAAATTTGTTTTCTATCGAAATAGCTTAAATTCTTATTATAAATCACTCATTTGGCTCACTTATGACTAATTTAAAATATTCCGCCTTGAGGCGGGCTTGCCGGTTAGAGGGTTATATTATGGGACCTTCCGAATTTGATACACTTTATTGAGCCTCTTCGGATTTATTTAATTCCGAAAATTCAATTACCGACGTTTTTTTTTTTAATTTTTAATATCCAACAAAATGTTTGGTTTTACATAAAAATTTTAGTTTTTGTGGGAGACGATGTCAAAATATTTTACATCTTTTATTAGAAAGAATTTTGTGAAACAAATTTATATCGAATCCATACTACAATTGTCTTTATATTTTGAAGCAGCAAATTTAAATTTTTTGCATTAGAGTTTTTGAAAAACTTCGTTAGAATTTAGTAACTGCAGGTAAACTTTGCATTAAATTAAAACTATTTAAAAAATGTATGATGCGACAAATAAAGAAAGTTTTTATTCCATGAGTCAAAATTCCACCCTTTATTACATGTTTCTTTAAATAAAGATAAACTTGAATAAAATCAAATACTTTTTAGAGTTTATGTGCAGAATATTATTGAGATTGGAAGACTCTCGAACGGATTTACGCCTCATCCGATGTAGAAAAAATAATGATAAAAAAATTATTTTTTATGCAAAGTTAAAGAAATGAGTGTGTAAAAAATAATGTTTATTGGTATGACTGTTTATTACTGAGGTTAAATTGTGATTTTTTATATTAAAATTTTGACAAACGAAAACGTGAACACTCTTGGTAAAAAATAGTTCACATTTCCGCGAGATCACAGATTTAGAAAAAATACAAAGTCGTTTAAAGAAACAAATTTTTTGGGTTAAAATATTACATTTCTGCATAAATATTTAAAATGTCTATAAATAAATATAAATGTAAGCCGTAAGTAGTTTGGCGAAGGACAAATATCGGGAGGAAAATACTATATATGTTTCAACAACAGTAAAAAGACTGTTTAGAGCTCCACAAGGCTGCACATGTTTTAATCGTGCGCAGTAAAGCTAGGTCCAAATTTGAGCCAAATCGGGCCATGTTTAGAGATCGCTATAAATGAACTATTTTTCCGGGGTAGGCCGAAATTTAATACAAATTCAAATATTTCACATATATATATTTGTCTAACCATGAATCTGAAGTAAAAACACCGAAATTAAACCAGCTTCCCGAAATATAGGCATAGTGTGTACGTCAAAAAATATTTGGTTTAAAACTTTTGCCTATTTTCCACATATTTCTGGATCTACTGAATGGATTTCCAAGTTTGACTCCTCGTTTTATTTATTAAAGTAAATATTATAAACATGCTTTAATTTTTTTTTTAACAAATCTGAATGTTGTATGAACAATTAGAGAAAAAAAACTATTTTCGAGATCCCGCTGGTGTTCCAAAATAGCTTTTCAAACTTCCGGACATAGTTTTATTCAAATTATAATTATATTTTTATATTCAAATCCATAAAAAGTAAAACAAATCTCCTTGTTTTTAAACTTTTTAAAAGCTTTCAATGTCTATCCATTGTTAAAAGAAAAATATTTTAAAATTATTTTATTCAGTTTTTAAACATTTTACATTATTTTATAAACACAAAATCCAGTTATAAAGTCCTTCAATTCAGAAAAAATCTTTCCCTTTTTTAGAAAACTCTTGAAAAATTTGTATAGTATTATTTTTAATTAGTTTATTATAAAACATTTGCATAAATGTTTTTAGATATTTTTCTAATACAACGTGTTAACTCCACTTGTCTATTTTATACTGACATAATGTAACAAAATACAAAAATACCAAAACGCAAACATCGCATTAAAACGACCACTGCTGGTTTTGATTATTAAAATCATATGTTTAGACTTGGGTAAATTCAGCAAAAAAAAATTAGTTAAAAATTAAGTATTTCATTAAGTCAAAATAGCAAAATTTTTAACTTCAATCTCAATTTGAACTAAAAATTAGTTTAAAGATTGCAAAATTGCATTACTAAAAGCTTTACCAATTTTTCTAACTTACTTTTTTCTATGAGTGTACACAATATTATTCTGTATTAGCAGACTAGTATATTAATGTAAAGTTATATTTTTCATTTAATTTATATGATAAAGCTTATATTTTTGCAGTTTAACCTTCGCTCTCCTGAAACCCACTAGCGTAAGTTTCGTAGATTTTTAATCATTGAAAATTTCCGGTTTTAGGTCAAAACAAAAAATGCTTTCGACTTAGTGACTAAATTTTTTTTTGTTTTAACAGAGACTGTTAAATTATTCAAAATTCGAATATTCTTCTTAATTTTTTTTTAGTTTTTTAGTTTTTCTACATCGTTTCCCTAACCCCACCCATGTGACTTGTTTCAGAATATTGTTTTTTTATCACTATTTAGTATAAGAATTGTATTTATATATTACAGAAAGCATAATTATTTTTTAAAAATGTTGATTTTATTAATTTATTATTAGAAATACAATAACATTTTAAAAAAGTTATCTAAACTTGTAGCGCGAATTAGATTGGCCAATATAACAATGTTCGCATTTGGTTGAACAAGAATTGATTGATTTCTCTAATACATATGTATGCACATTTCTGATTATGCTCCATTGGTACATTCAACAAAAAAAGTTAGTAAATTCAGCAAAAAATGTTGTTAAATCAGCAAATTTTTAGTAAATTGGAAATGTCAGCAAAATCTTTTGCTGAAAGTTAGCTAGCTGACTTTTACCAAAAAATTAGTAGATTCAGCAAAAGTTTTGCTAACACTTAGTTGATTAAAAATTAAAAAATCCTTGCTAAAAGTTAATAAAATTTTTGCTGAATATCAGTAGACTAAAAAAAACTCAAAAAATTTAAAAAAAATTATACTTTGGTTAATTTATTTGCTAAAAAATTTTATTTTATATATTGTGATTTGTTTTAAAATAATTTAAAATACGTTAGAAAATATAAAAATGTTTATATCCCACATTGACGACATGAATTAATTTAATCTTTGAAAATATATAGAAATAATTATATATAACATAAACCAAATTACATCAATGATTTCCTAAATAATGACATCTTTTAAAGGAAGACAAATGCAGTAGTTCAAGATATGAAACAAAAAAAAATATATAACAAAATATGACATATGCCACCCTTTTTTGCAATAAAATAAAAGAAAACATAAAAAGTTACCTAAGACATGTGTCCTTGTCTTTCGCTTATGTGAGTTTACTCGAAGGTCTATTTATTTAAACACACTACACGAATATCACTATAAATGAATATTACTTAAAATCACTATAAACATTTTGTTTACAAATACACATTTAATATTTACTAAATATAAATATTTAATTTTGTCTTTAATTTTTTAATAGACAATTATTTTGACAAGCCAGTGACAACATAAAATTAAAGTCTATTTAATCCACTATGTATATATACACATTGTTGGAACCCTTTTGTCTTATATATGTAAAACAGATACAAAAATCTTCCATGGTTGATTTTTGTATATTTCTTACATGAGTTGTACTTTCTTGTATCATTTTCTTCGTATCTACTACATCTTGACGTGCCGCTGTATCTACTTCGTTCTGCGTATATTTTTCAATCTGATTTTACTAACTTTTATACTAACTTATTTTTTGAGTGAATATATTGTTAATCCAATAATGACTGACTCCCAACAGCATTGTCCAATATCGATGAAATTTCACTCATTCAATATTTAATATCTTAGCAGTTATTTGGTATATTTTCCCCATACTTGGGACTTATGAATTAACCACTGATATAAAATAATTCTTCCACGCTTTTTGAATAAAACATTTATTTTATGATCTTAAATGTAGAACTCTCCATTTTCACTTGAAAATAATCGATACTACAAACAAGAATATCTCATAAAACTGTAAAATGCGTATTTTAATGGTCATGTCACTAAATCATACATGTAGCCCAGGTGAGCGGTCCTAAACAGTTAAATATTTTTTAGTTAACAAGTAAGTTTTCCGATATTTTACTTCCCCAATTTTTCAGAGGCATTTAAGTACAATTTGTGCGACTATGCAAATTTGCTGACTTTTGAACCGCTAATTACACCTTAAGAAGGTTGTGAAATTTTACAAAAACATTTTCCTAAAGTAGTTTTATCTTTTCCTGTGGAATTCAATTTGATGCACCTCTTCCCTGTATTTAGCTATATTTTTTTAAGATGGCTACTTTTTGGGTATTTAAATACAAAATAGGCAGGAATGGGTTAATGGATACTGGCTATAGTTTTTTGTTATTATTCGTTTTTTCACCTCTTCTTCATTAACCCATTATGAACTATTGGAGTAAATGCATTTTTTATTTAAAATATGTGTAAAATATGAAGAACCCACCCGGGTAGGTTTCAGTACACTACGTATGTCAACAGCTTTGAGAGTGCGAATGTTAAACACTTTTATTGTTAAGTTGGCATTATTATGATGTATTGTTGTTGTTACTGTTGTTGTTATTGTTATTATAATAATGTTGTCGTTTTAATAGCAACTTTATAGTAAACCACAATAATAGGAGCGGCGGCAACAGCAATGACATTGTTACAAAGGGGTTTACATTGAGCTACAATTTATGTAAACATAAAGTTGTATTAAAAAATAATAACAACATGTAAAAAAACATCACCAACAACATAATAACATCAACAACAACAACATTTCTCAATACAAAACTTTTGTTGTTAATATTGAGAATATTGTGAACATTTTAAACAACAAACAAAAATACTATAAATACAATTTTCCAAAATAAATTAAATATAAAATGAAAATAAAAATAAAATAAAATAAACTTTTAAAAAAAGCTTTATATATGAAATCAGCAATATTTTTAGAGTAACGAAGCATCAGCAATATCATAAAAATGAGCAGTGTTTCTCCACAACAGTTTTATATAATCAGTAACATACTCGTAACAAAACATTACAGTTTTTAAAATTCGTTTTAGTTAATTGAAATTGGAAATTTACTCTCCTAAAATCAGCAAAAACTTTTGCTGACTATTAGTAAACAAAAAGCTGCAAACAGAATATGTACAATAGAGGTGTTCAACTTTGTATGGCCGTTTTTCAAAATGAGTTCTAAGGTCAAGATATGGGCTAGTTTGGTTCCTTTGTATGTAAAAACATTTAATATGAAGTTTGGAGCCGATTGGATAAAGAAAACACGAGGCGGAAATCGATTGAAAATTTAACGTGTGTTTTGTATGGGGGAAAATTTTTTCTTTTTTGGGTTTTTTCAAAAAATTGTTAATATTGAAGCAGTTTTTATTCCATATTATAAATTAATCGAGATGAAGACAAAAAAGTGTTTTCAAATAGATGTAAAAATCCAAAATCGGTTGAGAATTACCCGAGTAAAAAAAAATACCCCAGACTACTAATGTGCCAAATACCACTTGATCAAACATTTCGAGCCCACATCCTAAACGTTTTCGAAATTAATACCAAAATATTTTTCATTTTTGGCCCCAAGTGCACAATAGGGTTAATTAATTTTTTTTTTTCTTTTTAAATAATAAATAACAACTACGGAAAATAATTTAGTCAACTTTCAACGAAGATACCACATGATTTTTCGTTATCAATTTCATGAAATCTTCAAAATTTCGAAAAAATGGACTTTGACCTTGAAATTTGACCTTTGCCGTAGTTCGATTTTGACCAAATTTTCAGAATATAGTGCTTGTAGTTTGTTTCATAAAACTCTGAATAGCATTAATTGGTACTTGTTAAAAGTAGATAAATTTTACCTATGATCCAATTTTGTGCAGGGCTTTTTTAAAATGACTATACATCCGTTATTTGCCATTAAGAGAGGTGTATTTGAGAATAATATACGAGAAAACGTTAAAACCTCGGTTTCAATTCATTGAAGTTCAAAATTAATAAAAGGCTACAGTGAAATAATAGAGCACTTTATAAAATATTTTAAACACTTGACCAATCTTTAAACTAATGTTTGAAATGTATCAAATTAAGGAAATTATGAAATTTTATGAAAAAATAAAAAAAATAAGTCTGAAATAATTTCATAGCTGTAAAGAAAAGTTTCATTAAATTTATGAAGATCTAATTTATGAAATCGAATGAATTTTTTTTTTAAATCTATGAAATTTTATGAAAACAAGTTTATGGACAATTTTTTAATATTTATAAAATTTCTTGGAGATAATAAAAATATGTGTATTCCAAAATTTATTCCGATTTCACTTAAAACACAAAAAGTTAATGGTTTTGATTAAAATACAACAAACTTTTAAAAATTATATCGTCAGGGTTGCCATATGCCAAGTTTAAAAAATGGTTAAAAACCAAGATCTTTTTTCAAAATTTTTAAAAATTGGTTAACTTACAAGACAACTGCAGCAGGGGTGAATAGATTTTAATGAAACTTGGATATGTTGTTGAGGATAAACAAATATTAGACACGCATTTTTTTAGGTTCGCAATCACACATTAAGGGTTTGAAACTATGTCTTAAAGAAATTCACATATTTTGTATGCAGTATTAAAGTACTCGAGAAAACAAAGACTATGATTCCTACAGCCATTAATGGTTGTTCCAATTAAATTATTATTGTATCAATCATATTTCATTAATAACATGGTTGCTTTTATCATGTTATAGTAAAAATCTCTCTTTTTTAGTTATCATGTTATTATCTTGTCTGCAATCATAACATAGTATTTATTATCATATTCCTCTCTCTAACTGCAACCATATAATAGTTGTGCCAACAATAATATGATCAGTCTGTTTGAGCGTATTTGTTCTTTTAGTGCCATTCTTGCATAAGTTTTTGCGAAAAGAAGTTGTGAGAATCAGTCAGTCCGAACAAATTAAAGAAAATTAAACAAAAAGACATAAAACCAGAAAAACAACGCAGTGGTGTTAATAGTAATGGTGATATTTTTAGTGGAAGAAGGAATAATTTGGTAATCCCAACCCGGTCTACCTTGGGAGCCTAGGCAAAAGGTAAATTGACACATATCCCTTAAATGAAGTTATTGGTTACTATACATAAAAGTGTTATGAATAAAGTAAAAAGTGATAAAAACGTGATTTATTTTTAAATTTGTTGTACTCGCGGAAAATAAATTGTAAACAAAAAAGATTTAAATAAATATGAAAGAAAAATTTAAACAAAATACACGTGCTTTAAAGCCTAATCATAATATGTTTGCAATAATTATAATATGGGAATAAATGCTGACGAAATTCTTTTCCATGATCATAATATGATAACTAGGAATATAATATGCTTTTAGTGCAAGTATTATGACTGCTGCAAGAATGTTATGATATTTATAATTTTTTTTATATTCTTAACACTTATTTAATGCGTATTTATGGTGTAATTACATGTTTCTGCTATTTCATTTTTCCTGGTAAAATAAGATTTGTCGTGAAAAGGTGAAAGCTTTTTAGATACTTATACAAATTTATGTAAATATCGCATAGCTACAAAATAATGATTTATGTAACTCTTTAATAACACGTCAACGCAAAGACAATTTGGTTTCTTAAATTATTTTACAATAATTTTATTTAATGTCATGTAGGAAATATACTATGATAAGTGATAAACATTTCCATAACTATAATAAGATAATATTGAGATCAAGTAATAATGGTAATTTATAAACATAAACATTAAGTGATAATATTGCGATCACTTGGGAACAATAATATGGTAATCTAATTATCTTATTATGATCAAGAAAGGGTATGGTTGTCACAGCCATTGTTGTCGCAATCATAAATTCAAAAATGTATGAAGCTCTGCGAATGCTCTTGTGTACGTGATCAACAAGTTCCCATACAAATGTGGTATTAGAGAACTTTATTTTTTTAAAAACAAAAAATTTCGCACATTTTTTATACTCCACTGGACGCATCGTTAAAATACCTTTCATTTTATACTCAATTTGCCTATAGTTTAATAACTTATATAAAAAATATATTAAAAAAACTTCAAACTGTGTCATTTATGACCACACTTTTAAACCCTAAACTTGGATTGCGCACATAAAAAAATTAGTGTAAAATAGTTTTGTTTTTTACAGCATATCCAAGTTTCATTCAAATCTACGGATACACACATGTGTAGTTTCCTTGTTAGTGTTTTTTTTATATATACCAAACACCAGATGTACGGCCACATTAGCGAACATTCCCTTAGTAATTGATAGTCCCACAATGGAATGCCGATTTGACTGAAACTTGGATAGGTGAAAGAGAATTAAAATTTACGATATACGGGTTTATTTTAATGTGCCATCTTAAAGATTTATGGAGTCAAAAATTACACATTTTTTTCCTAATTTTGATGGTACTTTTGCTTAAAAAGCTGCACTCAGGAAATTTAGAAGGTAGAAATTACCAAAAATTACAGTTAATATTACTACAAATGCAGCCAAAAAGGCGATTACTATAATTGTCATAAAAATTACTAATTGTTCAAACAATTACAGTATTATTAAAACGACTAACGAAGCGTTCAAACACAACTAACCTTAAATGAGAGCATAAACCAGGGGTGCCCACGGCCTATGCGCTTGGTACTCAATTGTTTTTGTAAAAACACTTAGCTATAGGCTGTGTGTTTTAATACACATATAGAGCGCTCAGCACTAGCAATACGAAATACACAAACAACTTTGTCTTATTAGTTTTTTTGTCGTTCTTGAGCACTCCTGGCATAAACCATAAAAACGCGAAACAAAATAATAAAAACAATGAACATTATTATTTGACCCTTTCAGGAATGTGTTGATAGATCTATTTCGGGAATTTTTTAGGTTCCCATCATCAGAACACGTTTTGAAATAATAAATTTGAAAACAAAAAACTATATAGATTATTTGTTAGGACATTATCCTAATGAAGAAATATAGAGTATGGCCTCGAACTTGAATAATTTTCATTTTCATTGCACAATTAAAGGTCGAAAAAAAACATAATTTTTATTTTTAATAAAAATTATAACAAACTTATATTTTTTTTTATTTAATTGCAATAAAAAATTTTATTTGCTAAATCCTTTATCAAATGCAAAGTCAAATTTACTACCGGTATTCCAGTTATGACGTTTTTATGCATTGGAGATACAATGCAATTTTCTAATTATTATTTGCAACTTTGAACATATCAACAATAACAAATATAAACTAAACGAGAATTTTTAAAAACTCGGCATAATTTTCAATTTTTAAATAACTAACAAAAATTACTGCTTTGGGAGTTGTTTATAAAAATACTAAAATAACTCCTCAAAACAACTGTTACAGGAGTATTTTTGAAATGCCTGTCTAAGATAGTCGTTTTCCATTTTGCTCATAGAAAAATTACTACAATAGCAGTTAAAACCACGACTACTGTTTACTACCCGAATGACTTAAATGTAGTTACTTTCAGAATATTCTGAGTGTAGTTTTTAATACATTACCGGTAATAATCGTTTTACTAATACAAAATATTTTATTATCCAGTTTACCTGGAATTCGTGTGATATATGGTTGATTGTTGCATGGGGAGTTATTCACATTTCATTTTAGTTGTTGGGTTGTGCAACTTTTTGGTTTTAATTTTTTACTGGTTTTTCGTTTTGTTTTTAGCAAAAAAAAAGTACATTTGAAGTTATAAAAGATCCATGCTACAAAAAATAAAAATAAAACTTAAACTCAAAAAAGCTATAAAAACGTGACCGGCCATTTTTCAATGTCAGACAATGATATTTTTACATATTGTATTTTTATTTTATTGCATTGTTGGTGTGAGAATTTTTAGTTATTTTATTTTTTTTACTTTGCCATTTATAATGATAGTTTTGTTTTATTTATTTCACGTGGTGATTGGTATTGTTTTAAAATTTTACCGTTTTCCTTCCTGGTTGGGAAATGAAAATTGATGTTGTAATTTGTTGTTGAAAAACAGACGAAAATGTGTATATTTAAATAGACCCTAAAAATATGCTTCTGTATGTACACATATTTTATAATTATGATAAACAGTGTAAAGTATTTTGTATAAAATGTTTAAATATATATTTCTTTCAAGCCATAAAATACTTACGCTACATAAAATTTACCCTCAACAACAAAAATATTTTGTATTTATTTATATACACACACAAACACATTTTTCACAAAGTTTTTAAGGAAAACTCTTACACTTACTCATACATTCGTATTTTAATGTATTTTTTGGTGTATACTTTTAGGCTGCTTTTATGTTAAAAATTATTATCAAAACTTATATAAGCTTATTTTGCAGAGGTTTTATATTCAACTTTTTCGTATTTTGTTTTTACTACTACTGCTGCTGTTGTTTCCACTAAATGTTGTTGTAGTAGTAGGTACATATATAAGTTTTATTTATGTTTAATGGTGCATTAAAAAATTTATGAAAAATCAATGCTATATATAGGGTTGGAAAGTTGCTAAGTTTAAAGAAAAATATTTTCTTGAAAATATAATAACAAATGTGGAATATATTAAGGTTGAACATTTGAATGGTAATTCACTGGGTAGTTTAAAAATTAAACATATTTTTAGGCGAATTGTTTGATATAATTGAAAGTGTGAACTAAGGTGCATATGTACAAATTATCTGCCAAAAAAATCTCAAAAATAGTTTTGTTTAGAGGTCGTAGGTAAAAATTGAAGTTTCAAAGTTGTACTAGGTCTATTAGTTTTGAGTTTAAAAATGAGAAAAAATTAAAAATAGTAATTGTGATCGCTGCACATCAAATCTAATATATTTTTAGGCGCACATTACAAATATGTTATCCAAATCAAAATCGTAGTCGCGGATCTTGAGACATTAAAAAATTTCATAAAAATGGTGTCAACTTTGATCAAAAAGTTTTCTAAGATTTACCGCTGTGAACATTTCTTTTTTGCAAGATTTTATTTCTGCGAAATATCCTTTTTTGTGAAACAAAATTTTTGTTAAGAAATAAATTTTAATAAGCTAAATATTAGGGAAAACCTAGAAAAGATCCAAAATTTAAGTTAAAGTGCAAGGATATTTGTTATGCTTTCTAAAATAAAAAACAAAATTATATATGATGAAAGGCCTTGGTAAGTAGAGTGTTAAACTATAACAAGTTTAATTTTTCAATGACATCGTTTTCAGATAATTTGAAAAATACCAAAAAAAAAATTTATTTTTTGAAATCTTTGAAAAACGAGAATAATTTAAAATCCACTAATTTTTTTTGTTTTTGTTCTAAGTGCTAGCAACTGCTGATCCTGAAATAACCAAAACCTACATATAGAGGTAAATAGAAAAAGCTGACTTTTAAAGCTAGTAATAGATATTTTATAGTTTGTCGATGTCTAAATCAGAATTTCTGCCTTAAAGCAGAAACCCAAGAAATAGTTTTGTTTGTTGACAGGTGTAATTTTTAAGAAAACGGCGAAAGTTATATTTTTTTTTTAATCTTGATTTCATATTCCTTTTGTGCACAGGTACATCGTGTAGGTTAAGAAATAATGCAATTTAAAATCAATTTCTTCTAGAGACGAATTACTAATTCTTAAAAGTTAACTTTTTCTGAAACTTGGCATATCGAGTTTTTAGACATCAAGGAATTGGGGAAACATTGTGGAGATCGCAAAATCCAACATCCACAATTTTTTGGACCAATCTAGTGTAAACTGCAACTTGTGGAAAATGAATAACAAAAAGAACATAACTTAAGCTTGAAATAAGAAAACAGTTTCAAATTATGCTAAGGGTTAATTAGAAAATATGAATAAAAGCGAAAATTTTAATATATTATTAAGTTTTCCGTTTTACAAATTTAGAATACTCAAAAAGTATTACTTTGTGTAAGGTTTATTATTTGACAGGCTTCTTCAAAACTAAAGCATACTTTCAGGATTCGTACAGTATTGCATATTTTTAGGACTTCTTGCAAATGTTATGTATAATTCTATAATTTGTAATGTTTTAATTTTAAAAACATGTTAATTTAAAATAAAACTTATTAACATTTTTAACGAACAATTAATTACAAAATAAATTTATGTTCAAATATGCCATTATCATTTTATAACTTTTTGCTGGCTTTTGTACAACTCAACAATTTTTCAATGTCATCATTTAACATATAAATTCACTTTCATTTGTATACATTCGCATGTAGCAAACAAAAAACGAGTAAAGGCCTACAATAACTGGTTTCCTCCAATTAATGGCTTAAAGGTACTAAAAAACAATCTAAAAAAAAATTGGTAATAAAATCATGACAATGGAGATGAAGCAATGGCTATGTTAACAAAAATACAGAGGCTCGTCTGTAGCCGCCATACCACAACGCTACAGGGCAACAGGAAAAAATATATAATAAAACCATAAACAACAAGAGAACAATTTTTAAAACAAAAATCATATAAAACTACACCACAATATACAGTGGTGGTCTACAAATTAGTCCACCCAGCATGGAATTTCCTTTGTCATATTAATTTTTTAAAAGAGTATTTAATGTTCTTATTACAATGTACTAATTATACTACTATCAAAAAAAAATCTGTTAGTCAGCAACGTTTTTGCTAGAAGGATCATTGCAGAAAAATTGCCAATATCAGCAACAAAAAAAACTTACTAAACTCAGCAAAAATTTTCTGATTTTAGAAAATTTTCATCTGATATTAGCAATATTTCTGCAAGGATCCACGCAGTAAAAATGTTGCTAACTTTATTGACCTTTTCTAGTGTAAATGACTTGCCCCTTATCTCACTTGTTAGAAGAAGTGTTAAATTTTGCCCCTTAAATAAAGATTTGTTTTACCAACTTGGAGGCCACCTAAAGGGAAAGTGGGACCAGATTGAGATTTACCGTCCTCCACATTTTTGTAGCCTCAACTCTTCCTTACAAATTACCTTTGGACACATTTACTCCATATTTGACCTAGACAATTATAGGTGCCAAAAACGCTTGGGCAAGCATACTAGCCTGTGATCGTCAAAGGGTTAACAATCAATATAAAAATATTATGGCAATTAACAGAAACATTGGCAACATTGTCTATTATAAAGGGTGATTTTTTTTTTAGCAACTTTCTTTATGGCAACACTGTTTTTGGCAGTTCAGCTGTTTTCGTGTAACATGTTACTGTTAAACATGTTAAGTTTGGTCTATAATATAACCATGAATCGACTTACAAACGAACAACGCTTGCTGGTGCAAGAATTGAAGCCACAACGACTAACTTTTGGTGAATGGGCGCTGGCAAAGTTGGATGAAGACCCACTTTTTTACTGGAAAATTGTGTTCAACGTCGAAGCTCATTTCTGGTTATATGGATATGCGAATAAGCAAATTTGCCGTATTTGGTGTGAAGAGCAGCCAGAAGCATTGCAAGAACTGCCAATGCATCACGAAAAATGCACTGTTTGGTGTGGATTATGGGCCGGTGGCATCATTGGACCGTACTTTTTCAAAGACGACGAAGGCAAGAACGTTACTGTGAATGGCGAGAGCTACCGTGCTATGATTACAAATTTTTTTTTGCCCAAAATGGAAGAGCTGAACCTTTGTGACATGTGGTTTCAACAAGAAGGTGCCACATGCCGCACAGCACGCGAAACAATGGCCCAATTGAGAGACAAGTCGGTGAACAGTTTATTTCACGTTTGGGGCCGGTCAATTGGAAACCTAGATAGTGAGATTTAACGCCTTTAGACTATTTTTGTGAGGCTATAGGGACAAGCCCGCAACGGTTGACGCACTGAAAGCCAATATTGAAGAATTTATTCGTGAGATACCGGCCGATATGTTGGAGAAAGTATGCCAAAATTGGACCCAGCGTATGAACCATTTTAGGCGTAGCCTAAATTTCAACATTTAGATGAAATTATCTTTAAACATTGAATTATATAGATCCTTCTATGGACTCAAATAAAGATTTCATACATTTCTCTAAATTGTATGTGTTTTTTTAAATCAAATTCGAAAGCTCCTAAAAAATCACACTTTACTAAAAATTAAAAGGCTCTATTTACAACTTAATTGGTCTTTAATAAGCAAAATACAGATGTGACCTCGGATTTGATAGCGATTATAAATAGAGAATAAAATTACATAAAAGTTGAGATATATTCGTTGGTATGCCAAGATTTTTAAATTTTTTTGTTGCAAAAATATTAAAAAAAGCTAATTTTGATGACTTTGACGATTTATTAAGGATATAAAATAAATGACTTTCAAAAATCGGCTATAAGGAATGGATCTGGAATTTATTCATTAATTTTTAAAATTTTAGCTTTTCACGTCATTTCAAAACTGCTGCGGGTAAATTTGATCTAAAAAAATCCAATTTTCCCCACTGAGCTGGATGGGCTAATTCGATGACCACCACTGTATGTGAACATGAAAAACTCATTATTTTTCACTTAATTAAAAAAATATTTTTTTTTCAACAAAAAACTGAAAAATAAACATAAAATAATATTCTGAAACAAAACTAAAATCAGAGAATATGTGAAAAAAATTTGCTATAAAATGGCAGTTAACGTAGGATCTTTGAATAATTATTAGACTCAAGAGAGAGTATGAAATTATCTTACCCGTTCGAAGGACCGCGTAACAAATTTGGTAAGAAGATAAAATTTAACTAACTTTAACAAATATTTTCTGTCGGAAAAGGTCAATAATTAAGCTACTGCACAGAGAAAGAATTTTCTTGGGCGAGTTTTAATGAAAATTTTCACAAAACTAATGAAGTTTCTTTTACATGGTGAATGAAAAATATCCTAATCTTTATAAAAAAGCTACACCTTCGGTGTTCCCGTAGCACTTAACCCCACCGAAGTAAAATAATGAATGTTCATGAAAAACTGCATTAATGAAAAGTTTAAATGGACATATTCCAGTGACACTTCATAGAGCAAATACAAAAATTAATTGACAGATTGCAAAAAATTCTGTCTGTGTAGTAAAAAGAAGAGTTATCATAGTGCTATGTGGTTTAAGGAGAGTGAAACTTCTGATTTATATAACCATTTTAAGATATTTGATTCACATCATATGCGTTTATGATTCACGATCTCATTTACTAAAACACTGTATTAAAAGGAGCCGTTGAAGGAGACTTTAAAGGAGCCTTTGAAGGAGCTTTTTTTCAAAATATCTTCATACCGGTTTGTATACATAACACTTTTTGTTCATAGAAAAATTTTTGATTTTTTTATGAGTTACACATAACACTTTTTGTTGATAGAAAACACTTTATTTTTTTATGAGTTATACATATAGCACTTTTTGCTATCTTGTTAACGAATTAAGATATCACAAAACCGCTTGGAAGATATATGTATGACCAATAGAGCTTCTCAATGGTACAATAAAAAAAAAATACAAAATAACACATGGCATTGGGTGGTTAAATTAAAATATTATTCACGTCTACTTTGAATTGAAATGCACCAATTTGCACTCAACACTTAGAGGTACACTCCCATTTTGACTCAAAGATATTGAAAGATAAATTTTTTAACAAGGAAATTTGAGAAATTTTGAATCGTGAAAACTTATAACTAGGGCAAGGAATTTCATGCAAATGCATGTTTGTAGTCAGTAGCCCAAAATCGATTTTGACCAATTACTTTTACGAATCACAGAATTTGCAACAAAATGGTATCGATTTGTTGTTGCATAGTTTTCAACATTTTGTTATAAATGCATAATTTTGCATATTATTCTAAAAAAGCATATATTTAGTAATTTTTTGTTGCATATTTTTCGTTTCTTTAATTTAATTGCATATTTTGGCATATTTTGTAAAAATTTAAATAAAGTTTTAATTAAAAATAAACAAAAGAAAGCATTTGTGACCCTGAACATAGCATATGTCATTTGTCAAACATTTATATTGGTTTTAATTTTAAAACTAAAAAGCTCGAGTAAAAATTCGATTTTTAAAAATCCAAAAATTGTACGTGCATATTTTTTTAATTTGTAATACATATTTTTGGATTTTTAGTGCATATTATTTGGATTTTTTGTGAATATTTCGATTTAAATGCATATTTTAATCGTATAATATGAATTCTTTACTGCATATTTTAAGCGCATATTTTTCTTTCTTAGTTGTATGACATTCCTTGCCCTACTTATACCCAATATTTTTTTTTAAAACAGTAAGAGTTTTCATCTTTCATTTTATACTGATATTGGCATCCTACAACGAGTATTTTAACCCCTGGTTTCTACAACACGTTCGCCTCTACACGAACGGGTGACTACATGTATTTTGTTTTTGCATTGCATTTATTTTGTTATTGTTTTTAGACGAACGTGAAGCAAAACGTGTTCTAGAAACAAGGCGTAAGTATTTTAATATTTTTTTGGAAAAATTAAAACTTTAATTTTAAAAGAAATTTTGGCTTGACAGAAAACGCAGCTCAACTATATTAGGTCTTTAGTTTCCCGTAAATATTCATTTTTCCATGTGTGAGAAAAAAAGTTAAAATTTGTTGCAGGGTGTAACTAACAATATTCCGTATATGTGGTTAAATTTTTATGAAACTTTATATAAATGAAACTAAAAAAATCGGTAAAAGGTAGTTAATTTTTTTGAATAAATATACAAAAAAAAAAATGGAATAAATATTTATTTAAAAACTAAATGCATATTCCTTTATTTTTTAACTCAACTGAAAACTTTTTTAGTACAGTGCTATTTTAACGTCATATAGACAGTCGCAATTAATTCTTAATTGATATTTAACTACAAACAGAAAACAACAAAATATTCTGAGTTGACTAAACTCAAAACGTTAGGGTTGCTATATAAAAAATTTAAAAAAGTTCGAAAAAACACGACATTTTTGCGAAAAAATTTAAATTTAAGGAATTTTAAAAGCACAACATTTTTGAAATTACCAATGTTTTGCCAACGGTTTCCAGTTTGCTAAAACCAACGGTTGGCCACTGTTATCAAAGTGGGACAATACTGTCAAGATTGCTAATCCCACGTTCTGCCAACGCATAACCAACCGTCGTCGACGCTTTGCCAATACTGTGCCGATTGTATTTTTCTGCTTGGGTGTTCACAAAATTATACGAAATTTAAGTTTTTTAAATATCTTCAGTCGTATAGGAAGTATATTCTGTCAAAATTTCTACTTTGGTTGGTAATATTTTCACTAGAGGGCGCTTTAAGGCAATAAACAAAATATTAATGATTTATATGGCTACAAAGTTTGGTTAAGAATAGCCAACGGATGTATGACGTGCCTTTAATAAGTTAACGGCCTGTTTTTGTAAGACGTGTCAATCGAAAACTTCGTGTAAATGAGTGAAGAAATTAATTTTGGGGTTCTGGTTTCCACATTGCGATTTGAAACGTCACAAACGTCAAAAACGGACGTTCACAAAAAAGTATTCGTCAAAGAAAAAGGCAACACAATTTAATATTAAACAAAAAAATAATACTTTTTAACAAAAAATTGTAATAAAAAAAGAATAGTGATTTTTATTTTTATTTTCATTTATATTTATATTTATTTCCATTTGTAAATGTTTTTGTTTTTTTTTATCACCACTTTTATTATTTTCTAAACAAAATAAATAAATTTTTTTTGAAGCAAAAATCAGCTGTATTTGTTTATATTTCATTTACAGTGTTGGGTTGCCATCTAACAACGAAAAATGAGTTATTTGAATATGGAAAAGGCTAACAAAAACCGAAAAAGAATATCATGGCAATCTCTACTGTTTGACATAACATAAAGCTTTGCGTACTCAAACGTAAGTCAGACGAACGAATTATAAAAACTCATTTCCTTACGTATTCGTTCGGGTGCCATACGTTCGTCTGAAATTATACACGTATTGTAAAAACAAGCCGTAAGTATAGTCTACCTAACCATGTTCATTATTTCTCTCAATTACAAAAGTGTCGACTATTTTTGTAATTACACACAGAGAAATAAAGTGCCAACCGAATTGAAAAGTGTATTTTGGTGGTAACAACTTATAAATTCAGTTAGTACAATGATATTTACTTTAAAGTTCTGACTATTTTGGGTGTTGCGACAAAAATTTAGTTGAATTAACCGAACTTAGATGTGAAAACCAATGTTCAGTCGCACCAACAGACTGAAATTCTTAATAACAGAATTTGAGTCGTAGTAACCAAATTTCAGTTGGCAAATAGCTAAATTTTTCTCTGTGTGTACTCATATACAACTTACTCGGCACGAAGTTCCACATAATACATTTAATATTTTATTAATTTAAACTATACTTGTTTAAATAAATTAACAATCAGTCAGTCATCTTCTTAATATTTAAGTATTTGCTGGGTTGTGTGGTACATTTAATCTAAATATCAATGATACAGTGTTAGGCTCATTATTTATCAAATAACCCACTATATAGAAATGTATGCTAGCCATTAAAAGAAGTAAAAGCACACAAAAAATGCAATATTATTTGTTTTTATGGTCATGCAGCGAACTACCATCATCATCATCATCACCATCATCATCAGTAGCAGCATCATAAGCATTAGCATCATCATGATTATGATCCAAAAATAAGCTGCAAACTCCGATATGCACATACTGTTTTGCCCTTATAGAAGTTATAAACTAAAAAAAAATGTTTGGTTATTATGTTTTTATTTTACTACTCTGGTGTATGAGTTTTTATTTTTTTGCAACACAGAAAAAAAAATATCAGCCATGTTTTGTCTGGTAATTTTTTTTTTCCTTCTTTTCAACTGATACTACTAGTTGTACTATACTTTTTTATGTATTTTAACGTGTATAAAAGACCAACCGTTTATACATATCCATATGATTGTTTGTATACTCATACATACTAAACTCATACTCTAGTAGTAAAAATCCTTTCGCTTTCAAACATTAAAACGTCATGTTATATGAACACGGATTGTAAAACTAAAAACAAAAAAAAAAAACAAAGTTTTAAAACAATTTTTTATGGCTCTAACAAACAAATACAAAAAAAAAATAGCAAACACATCCCGGCAAATGGAGTATAAACAAATGCAAAAATGAAATAAAATTTAAAACAATTTGAATGGCGCGCATTTTCATATTGCGTGTAACTAGGGGATACATACATACATCCATACATATGTATGTACAAAATATTTTATGAATATTCACATAACCATGTTGTAGTATTCAAATGAAGTATGGGTAGTAGTAAAGTTTATGCAAAAACCAAATTCATATGGATCTATAATAAACTAATAGTTTCAATTCATGTTAACTTTTATTTTTTTGTTTAATTGTTTACTATAAACAATAACAAAACTATTTACATAACAACTTTATACACTGCGTTGCAAAACTATACCCGACGAAAAAAGTTTATATATAGTCATATATGCATTGATGTAATTATATCTAATTACATGTGTTTACATATGTAACGATATATATGAGGGTTTCTTCATCAACCGGGCCACCCTCTCTCCAAAATTGGTATGGGTTTGAATTTTTTTTTAGATTTTCAAAATTATTATAAAATATTTACTTATGAATGCCGAGTGGCGGCTTTTGAATTTCAATAGGGCCGATTCAGTATAGCACCCAATTTTTTAAAAAATTTACAAATTCGCTTAAAACTCTTTATACATGGGCTTTTGGGGTCGCTTAAGAAGAATCTGAAGTTGGATTTTAAAAATTCAAAATAGCGTTATATATCATATTATCTCGTTATATCTTATGCTATATATAAGTTTATATTGTGTATCACATCATATATACTTGATATAGCTATACTTCCATATATAAATATATAAATATACTTCCATATATAAATACTCGTATATAAATAAAGCGTGTTTTTTATACAGGTATAGAACTTTACGTTGACACTTTTTTAACTGGCGGCCATTTTGTAAGCTGCCAAATGACTTTTGTTTAGTTTTTTTCAATTTATAACGAGCTTTCAACCTCCGTATATTTACAAAAATAAAGCAAATCAAACATATTAGCTAGGTTGATACTAGTATTTCGATCTGGCTAAATATCTCATCAAAACCCGAAGTTTTAGAAAATTTAGAGCCTCCATAATAGGCAGAACTTTAACAAAAAACCTATTAATAATCAATTTTGCTCCATTCTTGTCTTCGTAGTAATCAAGCACGTGGTTAGGTCTTTTCCTAACAAGCATCATGACGTTACTAAACTTTGAAGACCAAAAATGTTCTATTTATATAAAAAAATTTTAGTTTGGTTTGGCATTTCAACATGAATAACGCTTTCAAATTGTGCAAATTTATTTTGAAAATTTTGCATCATGACGTTACTAAACTTTGAAGACCAAAAATGTTCTATTTATATAAAAAAAATTTAGTTTGGTTTGGCATTTCAACATGAATAACGCTTTCAAATTGTGAAAATTTATTTTGAAAATTATGGTTCTGTTTGAAATACGTATTGCGCACGAATTTTGTTTAGCGATGAAGCTCACTTTTGGTTAAATGGATACGTCAATAAACAAAACTGCATCATTTGGAGTGATGATAATCCTCAAGTATATGTTGAGACACCGTTACATCCAGAAAAACTGACTGTTTGGTATGCTTTATGGGCTGATGGAATCATTGGTCCGTACTTCTTTAAAATGATGCTGGTCAGAACGTTACAGTCAATGGTGACTGCTATAGAGCCATGATTATTGACTTTTTCGTTCATCAATTGAACAACCATGCTGTGCAGAAGCTATGGTTTCAACAAGACGACGCAACATGTCACACAGCTCGTGCCACAATTGAGTTATTGAAGGAAACGTTTGGTAACCGCATAGTTTCAAGTTTCGGACCCGTAAATTGGCCTCCCAGATCGTGCGATTTAACTCCGCTGGACTATTTTCTTTAGGGATATGTGAAGTCGCTAGTCTACGCAGATAAGCCCGACACGATTGACCACTTGGAGGAAAACAATGGGAGAAGATTATCTTTCGAATAAAGTAAATTTCATGTCAATTTAAAAAAATCATCTTTGTTTTATTCCATTTCAAAGTTCTATAACTCTATAAAAAAAAAAACGTTTATATATGACACAATAAAACCAAATAAATTCAATTCAATCACTTTTATATATAATAGTTCAATGGCATCACATTTAATTATATGCAAACATATATATATTTTATTTTAACATATATGGTAAAAATGAACAAAAATATATCACTTTTATATATAATTATCAGAAAAGACAAAAAAAAAGCAAAATTCAAAAAAAAAAAAAATATTGTAAAAAAAGTAAAAAAACTTAAAAGGAAAGGTTTAAAGTTGTTAGAATAAATAATATTTCATGAGTGTAAAAAGAACTTTAAGTCAGAAAATCTTAAAAAAATGCAAGGGAAAGCCCAAAAATATTAAAAAAAAACTATTTTAATGCTCCAAATCGGAAAATCCAAATGAATCAAAACAGAAAATAAAAAAAGAATTTTATGAAGTTACTTAAAATGTTATCAAATTATATATAACTTGATCAAATTAGATAGACATATATGTATTTCGAATCAAATTATATCAGATGATATCCCATGGAATCTCTTGAGATAAGGTTACGTAACTAAGACATTTTTCGGATCAGCTATGATATGATGTGCTAATTAATTATATACATGAGTATATATGATTATATATACCTATATCGGAACTTTTTCCATCAAGTAAATTGTCTTAACTTTAAACGTGAGTTATTATTTAACAAAAAAAAGCTAAATGGGTACTGATATAATTTAAAATATAAGAAATAATTCTTTTAAAATTCTGCAAACATACGTTTTTATGTTTTTTTTTTGGCATTTATGGCCATAATAATTGCTCAATATGGATATTTTGTTGTCGTTTTGATTGTATGTGAAAAAAATATATTTATATATATTTCTGAACTTGCATGTATCTATCTGTTGAATACTCGCATTTGTATATTTTTAGAATTATATGGGTGACAATACATTATATCATTGAATGATAGTATGTGATATAGTATAAAGTTAGTGATGATGTTGTTGATAGTGATAATAGTGTTATTTTTATATATTTTTATTTTCTATTGTGGCTTTCAAATGAAAGTAAAAGTATGCATATATTCAATATGATTGCACACATCATCTACATATGAAATGTTATGGAAAATGCATTTATAAATTTTATTACTACAATTTCACAAACAAAATAGTATGAATTTATTTGCAAACAGCTGTTGAAAAAAGTGAATGTGGCATATGCTTTTCATAAAATTTAAAAAATGTACAGATGTGTTGTAAGAAGACTCTCTAAAGTATGCAATAGTTTTTAAAACTTACAAATACCTAAATGTATGCAAATAGATTAAACTAGTTTTTTATACTTTGTTATTTAAAATGGAAAATGATTGCTGGTACTTTAAGGGTATTTGTCTTTTTGCCAATATATTTTAAAATATGCATTTTACGTATATATTGCAGTTTATATATTTTCGGTATTGGCTTTAAAGTTATTTTTATAAAAATTTTAAATGTTTTTCCACTGAAGGCTTTTTTTTTGTAAAGATTTTTAATTATTTCCTTTTTTGCTTCCTTATTTATTATTTTGTTAACCCTTTTTATGTATGTTAATTTTAATTAAAAATTATTACCATAAAAGAAACAACATTAATATAAATTACTTTGCATCATATAAAAACATCCTTATGCATGGCTTAAAAAAAGTAATTAAACTTTATATATTGTAGAATGAACAAGCACACATTTTACAAAAATTCATTAAGGTTCATATATATTATTTTGAAAAACACATTGGTAACATTTTTAAAAATGTTGATTTTTCGTTTTTATATTTAAAAGTAAAATATTTTTAATTAATACTAATATTTAATGGTGAAGTTAAACAAAAATTGATTTAGAAAATACTTTTCAGATATATTTTAAGAAGCACTTTGAAATCTAGTAATATTAAATTAAATGTTTTAGCGCCTTGGTAGACTAGTTGGTTGCGTGCTAGTCTATCATTTCGGGGGTCAAGGGTTCGATTTGCACCAAACTCTGTGGTCTAGCTCTAGTGGTCGGTTAGTGTATTAGGATACTGAACTTAGACCTAGCACAGCGAAAGCTGGCTTTAAAGTGTTACCCTAATAAATATGTACCCTAATAAAAAAAAATTAGTAGAACTGTTTGCTAAAACTACTCAAAATTACTGCTAAAATTAGCATATTAATAAAATAAGAATAGCTTAAACTAATTTGTTAAATCAACAAATATTTAGTTAAATTTATGTTAATTGAAGGTAACAAATTAATCTGCTACATCGTAAAAATATGTGAAATTTTTAAAGTTTTTATGCAAATAAAAATCTGCTCTGTGCGCCCCAGTAGGCTAGTTGGTACCGTGCTGGCTTATCAGTGCGGGGGTCGTTGGTTCGATTCCAACCAGAGGCACTGGTCTGCTTTCGCTACAACGCGCCGAAGTCCATAGTACCTAGTGCTCGGTTAGGGTAATACGATATAATTTGTAATTATATGATTAATTAATAAAAAAAAAAAAATCTGCTCTTCTGAAATCAGTAATCTACAACTTTTCAACAAATTTTTTTGCTGATTTTAGCAAAATATACTGTTATTGCTCTTCTACTACAGTCTAATTAATTTGTGTTGAGTTTTACCCAGGAAACTGTACGAATACTAAAAGTTGAGTAAATTTACTCTAGTGTGTAAACTGGTACACACAACATGTTTACAAAAATTTAAAACATGGTTCATAATACATAATATATGTAAATTTACTCAAAATGTGTGTAATAAATTTTTCAGTATTTACATATTCACATAATTATTTTCATATGCAAAAAAGTAAATATTTTCTGCAATTTATAAAAACAATTGTTTTTATTAATTTATTTATTTTTTTAAATATTCACAAAAAATTACAGTAAAATCTTATGCCAACCAAAGAAATGTAGATATAAGGCGTGCTTCCGCGACTCAAGATTTCTTTTGAAAGAATTTGTGGCCGGAGTTCAGTATTAGCTATTCTTTGAAACAAAATTTTTGGTTTCATTGAACTTTTATTGATGGTTTGGTATATTTTTTACTCATTTTTCAATTATAATTATGAAAAAATTTTAATATGTTGGTTGTTTTCAATTTACAAAAAATCAAATGTTCTAGTTTTTTTTGTTATTTTCTATTTTGACAATCAAAGTTTATTACTTTTTGTAGATAAAAATGTTTATAAATTAAAACAATTAAAATGAGAATATGTTTAACAACATGCAAATTACCTTAACTTGCGTGCATATTTGCAGACATAAATGTGTAAATTAGTTATTTGAGCATTTTTTTGATTTGATACATAAAATTTTACTCACTTCATAGCAGTAAATTTACATGCATTTTTTTTTAGAATGTAGTGTTTTATAATTATAATGTCATTTTACGAAAATTACGGTTAAAAATAAACACTTTGCGTAGAATTGAATCGGAGATTACCCAGATTAGTTTAAATTTAAATTAGTTATTTAAACATTTTGTGTGTATATTTACTAGTGTCCGACCGAACAGTTCGGCCAAAAAACTATATTTTGTCGATTTTTTGATATTTAGAGGCAATGATGACAAATTTTGGTACTGGAAACATGTTTGTTGAGTCGATTTAATTCGATTTTGTGTATAAAATTTAAGAGAAAAGCCGAAGTTTAGCTATAAAGATAAAAGTTCGGCCGCCGAACTATTTTCAATTTGGCGAACTTTCTGAGGCCGAACAGTGAATTCATTCATAACTACAGACTTTTCTTCAAATTTGACACTCAAAATAGCATATACTCAGCCCAATAAACATTTTTCTATCCGCCAAATTTGTCCATAATGCTTTAAAATACCGAATACAGACCAAATGCATTTTCTGGCCGAACTGTTCGGTCGGACACTAATATTTACCCATTTTATGTGATTTTACCCAAAATTTTTATTTTGCATTTTTAGAGTGTAAGTTTGAGGAAAATTTATGAAAAATTTTGCTGATATGTATTACAGTTTTATTATTTAGTATAAGTTGTTGCTAATTTAAGCAGAGTAAATTTTAGCAGTTTTTTCTGCAACGTCATTTTAAACTAATTTTTAGTAGTTTGGTTTTGCTATTTTTACAGGTTTATTTCTATGAGTGTACAAATTTCTGCCTTAATAGCAGAGAAATTATACATGTATAATAAATAACTAAAAAGACACGTAAAAACAATAAAATTATAGCAAAAATAGCAACAACAATATATAATCATCATCATCATCACTAGCAAAATACACTGCGTTGCATAACTATAATTACAAATGAGTTTTCTATTTTTTCTAATATTACAAACATATTTAAAAGTTTTACTGTTTTTAGGAGTGTGATAACTGATCTCTTAAAATTTTAGAGATTACTTAATCGATTTAAGAGAAAAATTATGTAATAATATTTTGTTGGTGTTTCATAACTTTTAATTACATGTAACGTTAAACAAAGAATAATACCAAATAAAGAAAAATTAAAGAATATTTTTTTTTATTCAGCAATTTTAATAAATTTTTTAATCAAAATGGCAAATTTCAGACTATTTAAAAAGTGGCTTACGTTTTCTGGAAGTTGCCCGAAAATTAAACCGTTCCCATGTGGATGTCACAAATTTTGCAAATAACCCGAGTGCTTATGGGCGGCCTGAAATCTGATCGGGAGCGTGCGCAACTCAATGAAGAGTCTCAATCAGATAATAGATGAATTTATGGTAAATGTGTCCAAATCATCCATAAGTATGCTTTTAAAGGATTCCCAGAGAATTATTACCCAGCCACAAAACTGATCGTCTTGAATTCGTTAAAAGGAATTTACAAATTTTTTCGTATGAGAAAAAGTTTAATCTTGATATTACAGTTGGTTTTAACAGCTATTGAAGAGACCTACGTAAAGAACCACGATATTTCTAAAAATGGTTTGGGGCGTTTTTTGTTTCGACGGTATGGTTGATTTAGCATTTCCAAACACCAACATGAATTCTTCTGAGTACATTACAGTATTAGAAAAGATAAATTGGTGCCATTTATTGAAAATAACTTCGAACAAATCGGGTAGACAGTATATCTGATCGAATATTCGATCTTGCTTTAAAACATTTTTGCTTTAAAACATTTTTCTTAAATTTTTGAAAATATTGATGTATTAAGTTAAGTTTTGTTATAGTTTTGAAACACTTATTGCATTTGTTATTCCTTTTTAAATAGTAAACTAAAACAATATTTATGGTTTTTTGTTAAAGATTATTAGTTTTCAAGTTTAATATTATTTTTTATTAAAAATAAAAATTATGTTTTTTTCAACCTTTAATTGTGCAATGAAAATTATTCAAGTTCGCGGCCATACTCTATATTTCTTTATTAGGATATTGTCCTAACAAATAATCTATAGAGCTTTTGTTTTCAAATTTATTAATTGAACACTTTCCGGAATGTGTTGATAGATCTATTTCTTGAATTTTCTAGGTTCCCATCATCAGAACACGTTTTGAAAGAGGTAATAATACCATGCAAAACATCAAGTATTCATATAAACTAGCTTGCTCACTAACTGAGAATTAGTTTTCTATTGGATTTACATTTATGCCGGTTAAAATCTTCCACTTTATTTAACTTACGAAATTTAGTGAAATTAATGTGTTATTATAGTTTTGCAATGCAGTATATGAAAACAACGAATATATATATATAAAAAGGATACAACAATTTATGAGCCCTTTGTCTTTTTTATTATTATTTTTTATTTTGTTGTTGTTTCTCAGTCAAAAAGGGCAACTGTAATGAGAATTTTCATTTTTAACACCATTTCTTTACAAAACCTTACTACTCGTATATTTACACATATGGGGTATTTCATATATTTAAGTAGTAGAAACAAGGAAGTTACTGTGGAAAAACCGTTATTTAAAAGTTTTAAATAAAAGCGATATATTAATCAGAATTAAAAACGTAAACTCCAATTTATGGCTTATCGACTGTCATAAAATGGCGCAAACCAAATGGGAAATATTGATTGTGGAGCTGAAACAAAGCATTTTAATTACTGTTACGAATAATCGCAGTTTGGAACCCCTTTATCAAAAAGTATATTACAGACATATATACACTCACAATATATTTTCCGGAAAGACTACTGAATATACACATTAAATTAACTGAAAATCAGTTAAAAACAGGACTACTGACTTTTCGTTTAAAACAATTGTATTTTTTAGTTTATTTTCAACTGTTGAAAAATTAACTGACAAAATCCATACAAACAATAGATTATTTTCGTTTATTTCAATACTCAATGTAATATAACAACTTTTTGTTTTAAATAGAAAATTTTAACTGAATATTTTAACTATTACCGAAAGTCCATTTATTTGCTTATTTTGATTATTGAATAACAGACAGAAAGTTAAAAAATATATTTCTTTGGTAGTTTAACTGTATATTCCATTGAAACAACTTCAGCGATTAAATTTTTAAATAACTGTTGATTTTTTATGGAAAAGTTCTTGTAAGTGTATATGTATATTCAAATTTAGTTTATTTTAAAGTGGAATGTTCAATATGCAACTACACTTTTTGTAAAAAATCAGTAAACTTACTAGTTAAAAAACTAGTTAAAATTGACGTTGCAAAAAAAAACTGCTAAGGTTAGCGGATTTTTTTTTTTGTTTTGCTAAATTTAGTGAGATAAGATTAGCAAAATAAATTTGTTGAATTACAAATATTGAGTGATATTTGAGCTAAATTTTAGTTAATTGAAAGTAACAAATTAATCTGCTAGTCTCTAGCGCTGATGCCCACAAGATTTTTTTCATCTTCTCTTACATTTATTAACAATTAGTGTCTTCTATTTGTGATAGTAACATTTAATTATGATCTCAAACCTGACAATTCAAAATGAAATGCAGTTTTTTAGATTTTTTTTAATGCGAATAAAAATCTACTCTTCTCAAAGCAGTAATATACAATTTTTTGCTAAAAATTTCTGTTGATTTTAGCAAAATATTTAGCCTTATGAAATTTAAATTTAAACAGCAAACATTTTGTTAATATTACAGTTTGTTTTTGCTGTTTTTAGTCTACACATATTTAATAGAAGTTTTTGCTAATTTTAGCAAAGAATATTGCTATTTTCAATTGACTAAAACTCAACACGAATACAACTAGAATTTTGTCGAGTTATCAGTTTTATTTTTTCTGTTCGTATTTTATTAATATTTAGCAAAAAAAAAAAAAAAATGGGCTAATTTTAGAAATTTTTTTTGCAACGTCATTTTACCAAATTTTTAGTAGCTTTTTCAGCTATTTTTACATGGGTATCTGTATGAGTATATTTAGTAAAATAGTGGGTTTGAAGTGGTTTAATTTTTCCCTTGATAGCCTCCCAAACTGCTACACTGATTGCACTATCCCTCATGATATTTTTTTTTTTTTTAAACAATTTCATAGATTGTTGTTCGTAGATTCAATGAAGAATTCCATTACATCCGAGATATTTTATTAATATTAAGAAATTTTTGATTAACTTTTTTTCATAAAATTTCATAGTTTTATAAAACAAATTCATTTGATTTCAAAAAATATTGCTTCATAAATTTAACTAAAATTTTCGTTAGAGCTATGAAACTATTTCAAAGACTTATTTTTTTTTTTATTTTTTCATAAAATTTCATAATATCATTCATTTTCATACATTTCAAAATTTAGTTTTAAGATTTAATTCTCAAGTGTTCGGCTTATTTTTTAAAGTGCTTTATTGTTTCAATATAAACTTTTATTAATTTTGGACTTCTATGAAATTGTTTAAAAATCATACGAAAAGGGTTCATTGGCTTAGTTGTAATACATTTTTAAAGACATTCATGAAGAGTTTTATTAATTCAAGGAAACTTCTTAATATTAAAAAAATTTATGAAACTGATTCATAAATTCTATAAACGCTTCAATGTCGGAATGATTCATTAGTTTAATGCAGAATTTCATTAACTCTACAAACATTTCATAAATATTGACATTAATGAAACCTGTTTCATAGATTCTATGAAAAGTTTCAATGGACGAGTTCCAGTGACAATTTTTATTGAAGCTATGAATAAATTCATTACAGAAGTAAGATAATTCTCTCAGTGCATGGTAATAGACTTACAATAATTGTAGGATTGTTATAAAAAAAAAAATAGACAATCGGTCATAATTTGGCCGATTTCCGATTATTACCCAAAACAACCCGAAACAGCCCAAACTAGAAAAATGTATACAACATTTTCAGTACTGGAGCGCTTTTGTTCTGTTTTGATTTACGGCGGTAAAGTATTTTAATTTAAAAATATGGCTATTTGCAGTTTGGAGCACTTGTGAGTACATGTAAGTACTTTTTACACCTAAAGATTCAGGCCGAAAAATATGTGACACTAGAACTAAATACTTTTCTCAAAGTATAAGGTACGCTGAATGTAAATCTGTTCTCAGAATCACTCTCCGACATCAGACGTTCGAGCTATATTAACGGGGAAAAGTGTCGTTTTTGATCAAAATGCTAAGATATTTCACCTTCACACTACTCTTACCGTTTTTCAATTTTTGAATTTTTAAGATAACTTATTTCATTACGAAAATATTGTAAATTGAAATTGAGGTTGAAACTGCAAGTCCCGCAGTGTAAAATTAACAAAAAACCGAATTTATTATCAAGTTAAATAATAATAATTTCAAGAAAAAGTAAGATATCTTAAAAATTAAAAATTGAAAAAAGAGTAAGAGTAGTATATTCAGACGCCGTTACAAATATTATAAAAAATATATTTCCAGGGAGATGAAAAATCGGAGCATTTTGATAAAAAACGACACAAGTCGGCGAGTGATTCTGAAACCAGATTTGGATTCAGAGGTACGCACTTTAAAAAAGTATACTTTTGTGTCAAATATTTTCGGCCTGAATCTTTAGGTGTAAAAAGTACTCACGAGTACCCCACTGTACGTACTTAAATAAACCCGAAATCGTTCTTGTGCTAGAATTTTTTGTGTAAATTGTTGTTTGGGCTGTTTTAGATATAATCGGCTTTAGCCGATGAATATTTTTTATATTTAAGTCGCATCATAAATAGAAGTATTTAATTTTTTTTTTGTTGGAAAATTTAAAGTTTAAAGTCTAAAGTCATTTTTATTGTTTGGAGTCCTTAAATTATACCGAAAAAGGTTGATATGTATGCCCCCTGCCCCTCCTAACCTACAAAAATTGGGTCCAAAATTCGAATTTTTGAAACTTCTCAAATTTTGTATATTTTTTAAAAAAAGTGCACACTTTATTGTACAAGGGTAGTCAATGGATTAAAAGGAATTTTGACGTGATGGCAAGCAACCGAAAACGCAGTTTAACTAAACATGGTTGTTAGTTTCACACATATATTGATTTGTCCATGTGTTAAAACGACTGTTGCACAGTGTAATCGATTAAATAACTCTATCGATTTTATTTATTTTTTTGTTATCAATTTCTTACAAATTGTTTTTTCTGTGTATTTATGGAATATTGTTTTGGGAATGATTTGTTTTTGATAATCTTCCATATATCTATAATTCTATATGTATGTCTGGACATAAGCTCTCTTCTTATTACGTTATTATTTCATACGCTTTTATATGCAGGAATAACAGCACACACAAAATGTTTGGAACATTATTTATTGGTTGGTTCTGAGTTTATTATACCAACAGAGAATGTTTCCTTATGGGTACAAAAAAAAGTTTTTCTGGTTCTTCAGCAAGCATATTTTTCTAAAAGATATAATGTGTAGCATTTAGGTAATATCGAACTTTAAACTTAAATTATTCCCTAATACAGCCAACGCAAGATCCAAGGCATACAAAATAAAAATTAAATTTTCTCCTTTCTCGTTATTATTAGAAATTTGTTCATATTTTATAGCTACATTGTAATGATGAAAGATCAAACAGACAAATAAATTAGTTTTATATGATGAGTGTTAAAACTTTTAATCGTGGATTATCAAAAAAAAAAATCTTTCTCTGTAGAACGAAAAAATCAAAGCATACAGGTCAAAGAAATTTCTTTTATATGTCAAACCAACAAAAAAATTAACCAAAAGAGTTTGTTGAAAAAATACTTCTTAATAAAAACTGGTTTGTATAAATTTTTAAAAATCGTTAGTACAAAGTTTAATATAAAAAATAAGGATAAAATAAATATTTTAGCATGAATGCAGTCTGCCATTTAAAGATATGTGTATTGATAACAAAACAGCTACTTTGTTCACAAAAAAAAATCTGCAAGGATATTTAAAGGACGATATATTAAGAAGAATTTAAAATCTGACTGTGAGAAAAGACATTAACAATTTCTCCAACAAAATAAAATGTCGTCATGTAATGTTTGATTATTTAGAACCTACGCGATTGTACACAACGATTGCAATACATTTTACGATACACTCATAAAAAAAGCCCGTACAAAGTGTTGAAAATTTAGCTACGACAACAGATTTTCAATTAAGTTTAGAATCACGGTCTAATAAATTTAGGTAACCTAAATTTTAGAAGAACCCAATTTGAGTTAACATTTGTAGTTAAATTAACTAATAATTTAGCTAAATCAACCGAATTTTTATGCTGAATCAGCAGCAAATTTCTGCTAAAAAGATTTTTCCGAATCTGACCAGAGGCAGGTCAATATTCATTACCGGATATATAATAGTACCTAATAGATACGGAGTATCGATTTTTGGTCCATTTTGCTTTATCTCGCTTAGTTTCTGAGATATAGCCTATTTAATAATTATAAAATAAAATAAAAAAAAAATAACGACATCTTGTAGCCGTCGTTGATTAGATTGATAGCAGAGACACAAAAAAATAATATTTTGAGAGCAATTGTGGTTTAAATTAACTGGAAAAAATTTGAGAATTACGCATTAATAAATTTTAGGTCGAAATATTAGTTCAAATACTAATGAAATTTGTTTTTAGGTAAAATGAGTTAACTAATGACTTTAGCTAAATAACTAATTTAAACGAAAGCAGCAGACAAAATTTGCTCAACTGAATTGGAACCCGTTTAACAGACGTTTACTTACTTTTTTTATGAGTGTAGAACCAAGTCCATTCAAAACATATCTTAACATTTATTTTTCTTTGAGCACTTATACACAATATATTATTTTCCATTTTTTAATTAAAAATTGGTGAAAAATATTTTCATTTGTAAAAATAAGCTTAAGTTGGAGGATGAAAGAAGTTTCATATACAATAAAAACAAACCTTACAAAAATCGCAAAAAAGACACTAACTCTTTTCCTAAATTTTCTCTTAATTTTTCTCTACATGGTGAAATTTGAGCAATAACACTACTCGAAAAAATTTACTCTCTTTGAAATGCATATTTTTTAATAAATATTTTTTAGGTACGCTAAATCCAAATAAGTCAAAATTTTTTTCTCATTTTTTGCTCATTTGCGGCTTTTATATTTATTAACATCATTTATTCCATTTTGCGTATATTTTGTGTAAATTTTCGAAATTTAACCTTAAAGTCATGAACTTTTTTTTAGAATATAAGTGTACACAAAATTATTTTTGATTTGAGCATATTCATGTCGGTATTTGTTTCATAATATTTTACCGGCATTGCAAGGAATTGAAAATTTTCCTTGTTAATTTAAAGTATGCTAACAAGTTTTAAGTTTTATTACTATGCCTAAACTAAACATTCCACTAAACTAATTTTTGCATTCAGCGTACATAACTAGGTATATTAAAACAGATGTGCTTCAAAGCCAGGTGACTAACTGATTACAAAAACTTAAAAATTAAGATTCAGGAGCACGTAATTAACTGCCATTTCATTTATAAGGATATTTTATAAGGATATTTTATCAGGATAACATTTGAGATCCTAAAGGTTATTTTCACAAATTTTATTTTCGAATAAAAAAGTTTTGGTTTAAAAATGTTAACAGCAGCATTCCAGTATTAGATACCATAAGATAATATGGTAGATATCCATTTTTAAAAGCTTTATGAAAGTCATATAAAGTTTGACCATGCGGAATTCTTAAATATATTGGATTGAGAATGGAAAAGCTATGATAGCGATTTTTTTTATTAAAAATTTCCCTTATTTTTTTTATTGCGATATTTGATAAATTGTTATAATTTCAATAAATTGCTGATTTGTACACAAAACAAATGAAATTTCACTTGAAGAAAGGACGACTAACATTTCATTAAATTAAACTATTGTAACATTTGCCGTTTGTTTTTTACAGTTCAAAAAATTACTAACAATTGTGAACCAGATATTAGTAAAAAATGAACAAACATTTATTTTTTTTTATTTTTTTAAATAACAAAAAATGACTTTTAAAAAATTGTAAAAATCACAAAACAGTCATTTGTCGTGGTTTGTTTTTTTTTTTAATGAACTACAAGATTAGTAAAAAATTTAATTTGTTTTACAAATGACAGACATTAAAAATAATAAAACTGCATTATAACCCACACAACTACATATTTTTAAAACAGAAGTTCCCTGAGTGTATGAGTCGATAATTTCATTCTGCACTTATTATATAAAACGTTTTTATGTGGTATTTGGATCTTATATGAAGACAGTATAGGGTAGAAGTTGGAGCATTTGACCCTTTTTTTTTTTGAAACACTAAGGTACTCAACTAACATTTTTTTTTTTTGGAAAAATACTTTTTTACCTAATATTTTTAGTACCCAAAATAACTAAATGAGGATTGGACGATTTTTGCTTTCAAAATGATGATTTTACGACAATAGTTTATAATTGCCATGTTCATATTGTTAGGCATTGCAATCATAACATGATGCTCTTAAACTATCATAATATGATGCTATTTTAAAGAATTTCCGAACTTTGTTAAGGAATTAAAGATTAAAAAAAACTGTGCTACTCAAATGTTGTTCACAGAATTATGATTAACAGTTTAAGTGGTAACATGACATCGTTGTAAAATATCATGATTTTCGAAGTTTAAGCCATGGAATTGTCCAAAATCGTGTTATATTACAAGAATATCACGTTATCCCTGGAAATGTGAATCACATTGTTGTCTTTTGTTTTTTATTAAACATTTATTCCACTTATAACAAATATTATTTTTAAAATTTTTTGACGATTTTTCAAAATATGATGACGTGTTTTTTTTTTGTTTGGAAAATTTGACGATTTTACGCTCAACAAACCTGGCAACACTGGGTGTAAGTGCCCCATGATCAGCCGATTATATAATATTATTAGAAATTGATTTTAAAGTATTTGCGTTCATATTATAAATTAATATCAACAATTATGCTATAAACACATAGACCACAGCAGACTGCAGAGCTACACGACTGCAAATGCCGTTGACTGCAATCGTCGCCGTGTGGTCAGCTACTTATTATTTTGGAAACGACAGCAGCATAGTAAACAGCTGATCACGATTCAATTTAAAAATATCAATAGCTGTTTTTTATACAAATCAGGGATGTTAAAGTTGGTACAATTGTACTTTGTTTGGTACATTTTGACCTTCTAAAGTACCGTGGTACTACCGCTACTCATTTGGTACAATTTAAACATTTTTAATTTTTCCCCTTTTTGAATTTTTAGTATAGCAAACAAATTGTTATTGTGTCCTTTTTCATTGCATTTATTCGTTTTATGTAATGAGCTCTTAAAATATATGCGACTATATCCGCCAGATTTTACGATTTATCATCATTTTAAGGATTTTGAAGAATAAAGTTGGCAATTTTTTTTTTTTAATATCGATTAAAAATTTACGATTTTTTACAAAATTTATCTGGCAGCTCTTACATATATTGACACTTGTTGCAGCCAACTTCACTTTTATTTTGAATTTATTAAAATTCTGAAGAAGTGAAAATTGATATATAGATATGGCATCACTTATAACATATGGGAAAACAGTGGACATTAGAGTGAGGTGAGTTTCTAAAAATAGAACTGTTGTGTTGTTGGAGTTGTACTTCTGAGATTATGTATGCAAGAACAAAAACACCGTGTATTGAATAAAACTAGTTTTAATCACAACAAAACTCGACCTAACTATAGCTCAGAGGGCTAATGTCTAACGTGTAGTGCGAGTGCATGTGGCATTAGAAATCAGTTTATCTATACCACGGTCAGTGATTGCACAGAAAAATTTCATATAGACGCAATCGAACAAATAAAAACATAACAAATATTACATTATTCAAAAATTCAAAAAAAAAACAGGGTCACTGACGAACGTTCAATACCAGAAACTGCGCAGTCTGATTCAGGAAAAATTTAATATTTGCAATGTAGTTATGATTTTTAGAAAATACACTCATTCTTCTCTACCACGCCTTTCACAATTAAATTAAATAAAATTGCATATTAATTATAGTATTAACTGCAATTGTCTGAAAAAGACGTTAAAATTCAAACTCAAACGAAAATTAAATTATTGTTAAAGAAATGAAAGAAAATTCCAAACAATCTTATATATGTTTAATTTAGAACGAGCTCTCAACCTCCGTATATTTACAAAAATAAAGCAAATCAAACATATTAGCTAGGTTAATACTAGTATTTCGATCTGGTTAAAGATCTCATCAGAACCCAATGTTTTAGAAAAGTTATAGCCTCCATAATAGGCAGAACTTTAACAAAAAAACCGATTAATCATTAATTTTGCTCCATTCTTGTCTTCTTAGTAAAAATATTACTTGAGCCAGAGTAAAAACTAAAATTTTTTTAACTGAAGTCGTTAAAAAATTAAAACGTTTGTAGTTTTTGGTCGGTAGTAGCTAATTTTCAAAATGAACTGAATGTCAATATGTTTCCAGACATTTCTAGTCGTTGCTGGAATTTTATCCATTCCACACTGGTCTGCAAATGTGGAAAGAGTTTTTTTCTTTTCAAAATATAATAAAAACTAAGGAAAGAAACAGACTATATTAGCCAACATTATCAAGTCTCATACAGACTAAGGATTGGTTAAGAGCGACAAATTTATGCTGCTATGATGTAGAAATTCCAAATAGTTTATTAACTAAACAAATAATTCCATGATTTGGTCTCATATATTCATAAGACTTTTTTATGCCTTATTTTATTCATACATATAATGTATGTTATTGGAAGGTTTTGTTTTTTTCTGTACAAGAGAATTTTTATGTATTTTTTTTTTTGTTGTTTTAATAAATTTAAAAAAAATGGTACCGTCAACGTCCAAAAAGTACAATTTTTTTTGGATGTTGGTACAAAATTGAAAACTCCATTTAACATCCCTGATACAAATACATTTTTGTTTCAGTAGTGCCAATTACATCTTTTTTTTCTTTATTAAAATAGAACAACATGCTTGGTTGTAGACACGTATATAAAGTTCACTTAAAAATACAATTACTTATTTATAATACATTATTAAAACGTGAAAATAAATTTATATAACCCCTCTTGAATATTAATGCAATTATACCATTTGATGTTGCGACGTTTTTTGTGTTTAACAAAATAAAATATTTTTAAGCACTAATTTGTTACATATTTTGTTTTATTGTCAACACTATTTTTGTTTTGCAGCCAACAAAAATAGAAATTAACCTAAGTTGACTACAGCGGCAAAAGTAGTCGGGTAGCCGTGTAGTTGTGTTGGTGCCAAAATAATCGTTTTCATATAAACGTGTGTATTTTATTCTTGACAGGCTGTAGTCGTGTAGCTGCAGTCGTCTATGTGTTTATAGCATTAGACTTCACAAAAACATATATTGTTTGAAGTACAAATGTGAGATTTTTAGGAATGAAAGATGATCAATAACTGCAAAAATTATGGAAAGGAACTCGTCTAAATACAGAGAAAATAGGGGGGGTGGAATATGTGCCCCAATGGAGAAACCTCCCCCTTCTACCCTGCACATAAAATATTTGCAAATTTGTCAATACTACGAACAAGAAAAACTGTGGTCTTTTATTTTGTATTCTTTGGTACTTTCGCGCACTGCATTTGTTTTGGTAAACGTTTAAAAAACGTTCAAAGTGTAGCTTATTATCTTAAAACTTTAAGTTTTTTTGTGGGTAAACCTTCCCCTAGTAAGATAAATGACTACCATGGAGCTTAAAAAAAAAATAAAAATAAATGCACAAATATTTTTCTCTCTTCCTAAAACAAAAAGGTAAAATAAATGCATTTGTAAAAAATTGCACTTAAATTTCTATTTTTTTAAACAAGAGATAAAAAATAAAACAATAAAATAAAAACATCTACTTAAAAAAGTAAACAAAATAAATATTGAAATATGTTAAGCAAAAATGGCAAATATATTTAGGTACAATAGTCGTTTAAAGTTATTTTTCCACACAAAATTTACTTTTGTTCAAAATTTTAAAGTTTTTCGTCAATATAACAAGAGTTGTAAGCTGTTTTTTGTTTTATTTTTTGTATGTATTTTTGTTGCTCGTTTTTTAGGGCTAAAGCCATTAAATATATGGAGAAGAAATAAATCATGGATGTTAAGCTGTATTTTTTAAAAAGTTTTTTTTATGTATTCTTATGTCTACTTGGGCTTTTGGGTTTTGAATTTTTTTTTCCATAAAATATTTATGTTGTTGTCTTTAGACTTTATAATGATTTAAAGTTTATGGTTTAAATTTTTAAGATAAACAATATTTTAAAATATTCCTACTATATATAATATATTTTTTTTAATATTTATTGCTATCAAAAGAGACAAAAAACTAAATGTGAAAAATCCTTTTAAAATCCCGATTAAAAAAAAATTATGTGGAGGTTTATCTAATTTAATATGGCCACATACTTAATTATATAAAATTTCATCTGAAAAATTACCCGATTAAATTGCATCAAATTAGATTTAATTGTATCATATACGATTTATTTAGATACAATTAGAAGTGATTTGATACAGTTTCATCCGAGTTTGGCCTCATCCAATTTTAATAAATTATTCGTTATAACATAAGCTTACATCTAATTTAATATAATATGGTATATATACAGGGTGATTCAGTTACGACCCGCCGAATTTCACCAGCGTATTCCTTGGCTCATTTCATGAAAATATGTCCACTACCACCATCCCCGAAAATGCAAGTGTACAAAATGGCAGCGGTTTGAAAATTTTCGGAGTGGTGCACACATTCATTTGTTTTTGTTTAGGGCATTTTGGAAAGTTAAGAGTTAGGGCTATCTTTTAAAAGAAAAAAACATAAGTTACCTGCCATCTGGCTGAGCAAATTGAGGTTATGTGCACGTTCTTATGTCTTTTTTCCAATTTTTTTTTTTAAGCTCTGTATCTCGGCGATTTCACTTTTTTTTATTTTTTTTATTGGTTCTGAAAGTCCTTTCCAACAAGCCCAAAAACAAAACAAACCACTGGTTCAGAAGTTAGCAATTTTACCCTACTACCCTCTGACCGCCAATTCGAAAATTTTCAAAACGTTTCCATTTCGCACACTTGCATTTTCGGGGATGGTCGTAGTGGACATATTTTCATGAAATAAGCCAAGGAATACGCTGGTGAAATTCGGCGGGCCGTGACTGAATCACCCTATATTAAATAATTGATGATTAATAGGTTTTTTGTTAAAGTTCTGCCTATTATGGAGGCTCTAGCTTTTCTAAAACTTCGGGTTCTGATGAGATCTTTAGCCAGATGGAAATACTAGTACCAACCTAGCTAATATGTTTGATTTGCTTTATTTTTGTAAATATACGGAGGTTGGAAGCTCGTTATAAATTGAAAATAAATATCGTATGGTTTTTTTTTCTAAGTTTTAAAATAATAATATTAGGTATTCTCATATATAACTTGAAAACTTCGTAAAACTAAAGTGTGCCCCCAAATAAACGTTCACACATTTTTCTTTATAACTTTTTTTCAATAGATTTAAGTATTTTTAATTCGTCAGACTACGTTTGAAAAATGTATCAGATAAAAAATTTTTTGATTTGTCACAATTAATTGTACACGATGAAAAAAAACGCCCTGCTGGAAATATAAATGTTTGGAAAACATTTCCGTTTCCCATGTTTCTAAGATAATATGTTTGCTTCCAAATATTATTATGTTTGCCTGCAAAACATATATATCTTTGTAGCGAGTGAAAAACGTATACCCGCAATACATATATGTGTGGCTGCAACCAATCCGGCATCCAATTTTTTCCATCACGTCACAAATTTGAGAAAACCGGGGGTAAAATTGCCAAAAATGGCTATTTTGGCTCTTTCTGAAGCCTTTTATTATACGATTAACGCTTTTTAATAATTCAAAATAAAGATTAATATTTAGAATATACTTTACCCTTGAAGATACTGCAATGAAATTTTCTAAAACCGATTGTTAAAATATCGTAAAGATACAATTATCAAATGCCTTCTAAAAAAATAGGCAAATAAATTTTCAATATGAGATTTGAGTAAAAGAACTATTATTTCGTACAATTTTAAAGATAGCTTATATTTGATATGCAATTTAAACAAAGTTGGTGTAATAATTTTAAAGTTTTTCGCCGACATTAAAAAAGGAAGGTTCAAAGTTTATATCGTGACCCTAACATAAATTAAAGCGGTCGGATGCATGACCTAGGTTACTTTTAAAAATGTAATATTTGGTCTGTTTTTTGATAGAGTATTTTTCAAATGCAATTTTTAACCATTATAATAGACAAATTTTAAACGTATGTAAACTCATTATAGAGAATAAAGTTCAATATATCTACCGTCGTAATAGAAATTATTAAGCTGTTCGGATGTGGTGTGTTCACAACTTCAAAAATGGTTAAAAACGCAATTTTTCAAGTTTTTATTTGCGGTTTTCTCAAAATTGTGAAGTAATGGAAAAATTTGGAAATCATATTTAAAATCAACGAGACAAAATGTATTGAAAATACACATATATCGCGGTTCAAACCAAATCGACGTTTTTTTGAGTTTGTGAATGTGTGTTAGAGTGTCCCAAATAGGGAACTTTTTGAATTGGTTAAAGGAATACCTCTAAATCGGTACATATTAAGGAACTGAATATGGAAAAAGTAAGTAAAACATTTTTGAAGTGGATCTTCATTTCCCTACCAGAGATTGAAGTTGCCGGTTGTAGTTAATTTTGACCAAAAAAAAAGTTTCGAATTTTATTCGAAAGAGGGCTCAAAAGTTTCTAAAGTTTGGGCTTAATACTAGAAAAACATATTTAAATTTTTTGAAATATCAAAGGAAAACAACAAAAAATTACCGAACTTTAGACTATTACAAAATTAAACACTTCAGATTCTATATAAAACAAAATTATACCAAATATTATTATACGTAACATTGTATTAAGCCATATAATATTATATATGAAGTCTAGCTAATTAATATATACCATATGCAGTATGCATATGGCACATATACGTTAATATCAATCGATATAATTTTAGATATTAATATGTATGAGACCTTATCAAAAGAAGAAGAATTAAATGGAAGATAAAATTATATATCATCATATGCACCATCACGTGTATCCATATTAAGCTATATAAAGCAATATGTTTTACTATAATATTATATTAAATAACATATGATTTTGTATGAACGTTTTTACTCGGGATGTGTTATTTTAATTAAATGCAAATTTTATTAAAAACGATATTGATTTTTTATTTTATGACTAAATTTTGTTCCTTTTATTAAACTCAAGGGAAGAAATATGCTTTTTTTTCTCAAAATATGTATTGGTTGTTGATAAAAAAAAAGTAATGAAATATCAAAAAGGGTATTGACGAATTTCAACCTTTTTGAATTTTGTTTAGGATATTTAATGCATAGATAGTAATCATAATTTTTATGAAATTTGTTTTAAATAAAACTTTTTTATTCAATGTATCGAACTTTTAGTAATACGGGTAAAAACAGTTATATCTAGAATAACATGATTAACCATTTGAGGAAGAATGGTTAATATATGTCCCATTTTAATTTTTTGTTGTATTATCTACATTTTTGAACCGATTTTTTGAGTGCGATGTGTATCGACAAAGGATAGATGTAGATTTTAGATCATACGTAAAGCTTGACCCCAAAGTTAAAAAGATCTGAATTTTTGTCATAATTTTTGGTACATATTTTCTCGGAAGCTAAAGTGTGCGCACAAGTAAACGTTAACATACAAAAAGTTACATTAATAGAGACTGAGTCAAGCTATAGTTTCAAATACAACATTTTATTGATTCAAATTTTTTTCAGATTTATATTCTGCACCCTCTTAATGCATCAAAGTAATGCGTTTAATATATAAAGTTGGAAATAGATTTGAGAACTTTTTTTTGGAAGTTTCGATTATTTTTTTGTTTCCGAGACGTCTCTAAGACTATCAGCTACATAAAATTTCGGAACGGGAACCTGCGAATAATCCACAAATACATAACTTCTGCCGTCCTTTTTTGGCTTCAGTACACACAGAAAAGAGAACCAATTGCTGCAACCGAATTTTTTGCCAACCGAATTTTGATAGTTACATTTACTAATATATTTTTAACTTAGAAATTCAATTGAAGTCATTAAAATTTGGCTATGAGTTCAATAATACCTACGGAATTAAAAAAAATGTACTTGTTGTCACAATTGAACTTATTATCTACTTAACCGAATTTATTTTATTTTTTATTTATTTGTTATAATTGTGTAATATAAAAGCCATATGTGGCCAAAATACATATTACAATTGAAAATAATATGATAAATTATACAGTAACCCAAAAAAAAAACTTACAAATTAACTATAAACTAATGTTTTGTAAACAGCTTCAATTTGCAACACTACATACCACTCATAGAAAACAAGAACATAAGTAATTAAGTAATACACCGTATCCAATGCTTTTATTTTTATTTATTAAAATAAATATTACAGTCAATATAAATAATATAGAAATAAAGACTAGGGCGGTGTACCCGTAAAACCCGGTCAGCGATATTAAAACAAAGTACTTCTTGCATAAAAACATACCCTTTATAATCGCAACAGTACCTTTTCTCAAAAAAATGCCTTTTCCACAAACAAGTACTCTTTATCAAAAAAGAAAAGTATGTTGTTTTCAAATAGTATTTTTTTTTTTTCAAAAAATACCTTTTTCAAAAATCTACCCTTTTTCAATAAAATATCTTTTTCACAAAAAATATCCTTTCTCAAAAAAGTAACTTTTGGAAAACTACCCTTTTCCAAAAAAATAAATTTTCACAAAAAACTACTCCTTTTAAAAAGAAGTATATTTTTCTGATAAAGTACATTTCTTCAAAAAAACTAGCCTTTAAAAAAAACTACCCTTTTCATAGTAACTTTTTTACAAACAAAAGTATTTTTCTAAAAAAAGTTTTTTTAAAACGTACCCTTTTTCAAAAAAGTCCCTTTTCCAAAATAGAACCTTTTTTCAAAACAAATACCTTTATAAAAGGAGCACCTTTTTCCAAAACAAGTAAATTTTTCAAAAAAGTGCCCTGATCCAAAAAAGTACGTTTTCAAAGCAAGTACATCTCACCAAAAAGTATCTTTTTTAAAACAACAACCTTTTTTAATAAAAAATATTCTTTATAAATAAAATTTCTTTTTCAAAAAGGACCATTTTAAAAAAATGTCTTTTTTTAAAAGGCATCTTTTTTACAAAAAGTTACTTTTGTCAAAAAAGTATCTTTTAAAAATGTACTTTTTTATTGAAAAAGCAAGTATTTTGATAAAAGCTAATTTTTTTAAAAAGATATTTTTTGGATAAATTTACTTTTTTGAAAAACTTACTTTTTTGAAAAAAAATGTTCTTTTTTTTGAAAACAGATACTTTTCCTTAAGGTGCTTTTGATAATTTATTTTCGAAAACAGGTAATTTATTTGAAAAAGGGACTTTTTTGTATTATTTGTAAGGGTAATTTTTTTGAAAAAGATACTATTTTGAAAAAGATAATTTTTTAAAAAGCTTTTTTCAAAGCGTAAAAGATACTAGTTTTTTTTGATAAGGTTTTTTTTTTAGAAAAAGGTACTTTGGTTGAAAAAAATGTTTTTTTTTAATGAAGGCTGTTTTTTCAAAAAGGAACGTCTTTGAAAAAGGTACTTCATTTTGTAAAAGATTTTTTTTTTTGTGAAAAAATTACTATTTTTTGGAAATGTTACGGTTTTTTGAAAAAACGGACTTTTTTTTAACTAAATCTAATTTTTTTGAAAAAGGCCACTTTTTTGATCGAGTATATTTTTAAAAATGGTAATTTTTTAAAATAAATGTACTTTTTTTAAACAAGATACAATTTTTTTTTAATAGTACTTTGTTTTTGAAAAAGGTACATTTTTTAAAATTTACTTTTGTGATTAAAAATCATATTTTTTTAATGCAAAAAGTTCTCTGTTTTAATAGCGCTGACCGGATTTTACGAGTAGACCGGTCTACGTGGTTTTCGGTGTTGCCAGGTTTTCTGCAATTCCCGGGTTTTCGTTCCACCCGGTCTTTCGGTCTAGTCGGGTAGACCGAAGACCGGGAAACCCTGGATACCGGTCTAGACCACAGGTTCTACTTAAAAATTATAAATCATGTTTGCGCAACTTCGCTAGATAGAGCAATGCCGCTGCTAAGTGAGTGCTGTTAACATGTTAGCTTTCTCCAATTTTACCCCATATTTAAAGTATATTCTATCCTCCGTCTTACAAATATGTTTCAAATTCTGAAAGAAAATACAACAATACAATAATTTTCGTTTATATGTACACAACATTTAAGCTTACCACATTAGCATCTCCTTCATTTCTGCTACTATTCTATGGTGTTTGTTTAATTTTATTCCATATTCTCCAAGCATTTAAAATTTTTGTACTTATAAGTTTTACTAAATTTTTTTTGTTTAAATTTTCTTTTTGTTATTTTTAAATAATTGATTTGACACAAGTAGCAAATAACAATTATTTTGTTCGGAACAAGGTACGATAGTTACGGCAATTGGGAGCAAGGGTTATGATTACAATTAAATAGCTCTGTTTACTGAAGATTTTTTTTCTATGGTTGCACAGACTAGTAGTTTTTCTAACCTTATTTAAAATTGTATAATTAGGGAAATCAACCAATTGTCTGTCACTAAGAAAATTAGTTTATTAAGAACATTTTTAAACTTGCACTAGACAAAATAACTGGTCCTGATTAACATTTGTATGCACACACAGCTAAAATATTTGTTTAACAACTTAAATAATGTAATATCGAACGAATTCCAACTGATCTTTTCCCTGTGTGTATTCTTCTTAGCTTTGCTGGCCACCATGTTCCCCAGATTTGACGGGTCCGATTTTTTTTTTGTGTGTTTTTTTTTGAAGGGTCGGGTTTGTGTCAACAAGACTCAAAACATTCAGAAACTTAAACAGAATATTCACACAGAAATTGCAGAATTGGAGTCAGAAACGTTGCACAAAGTAATGCAAAACGTATTGAAGAGAGAAATTAAATGCCAACAGAAAAATGGACGACATTTATTGGATGCAATTTTTCATACTTAGCTAAAATAAATTTTATAAGTTATACTTTCATTTAAAAATAAAATAAAAAACTGTTAAAATAAAAAAGTTATAAGCAGTTTAAATCAGTCAGTCGAAGTTGGCCCACCGTGTATGGTACTTGATATCATTATATGTCTCCAAGTTTTACTCCATATATAACATAAGCCATATAATAATAATAATTTAAATATATGTAGTGATTTTATATGGTCTCATGATAAGTTTTATTAAACTATATGTGGCGTCATACTCCAAATGTTCTTCACATAATTTCATATAGTTTTATTTATAATCCAATAAATATTTTGTATTGAAATTTTTTTCAAGTGATTGCTTTTATATAATTTCAAATAAAAACATGCGTATATTTTATAAGACAAAACCACTTAAATATATATTTTCGAGACACTCCGTTTTTTTTTTTTTTTTTTTGATAATTTTGAAACATTTCGTTATGTTTTATTTTAAAAAATTTGGGTCTTTTAAGTTGTGTATTTTTTGAAATTTTAATGTTCTACTTAAATATTTTTGAGCTTAACTTCAATCACAAAAATCATACCTACCATCAGCTAAAATTTTATAAAATCAGATATACTTATATGTCCCATATATGTAGTAGATATAACTTAATGTCCCATATATGGACTTAATGTCCCATATATGGACAAAACTCGGATAAAATTATATCAAATTATATCTGATTTGATATAGTATTATACATGTAGATGACCCATTTTTCGGACGAATTTGTATGTGGTTATATATAAGAACTTATCAAATGAGATATAATTATATTAGACTCCACATTAAAATTTTTACCTGGGATTTCAAAAGAAAATTTGCATAAAATTAAAAACAAACGTTCAGTATATTAATAAAATATTTAAAAAAGGGGATTGAACATCCCTAAGCTATTTAATATATTTTATTTTTAATTTCCTTCAAAAATAAAATGTATGCCGTTTGATCTTAGAATTTTCACCCCTTAAAACTCATTAAAATAATGTACATTTTTTTTTCTCAAATAAGGAAAAATATCAGAATAGATGTCATAAATTTTGAAATACACAAAATTTGCTTGTCTATCGTTAGCTTTGGACCCATTGTACACCGGTGTCAAAGAAGTAAATTTCTAAACTATAACAAGAACAAAACAAAAAAGACGAATGAAAAACAATAAAGTTCATTGTCCTTTTTAGTTTGGTCAAATTTAAAGTCAATAACACTTTACCGAAGCAACAATAACACTATGCGACAAAAAAAAAGTAGTCCAACGGTACATAACAACATAATATTTATGTTAAAAGACTATGAAATATGTCTGTACAAAAGTTATGTTGTCATACTTTCCTACTAAATTTGATATTAAAACAAAAAAATCAGTTTTTTGTTAAAGTGGGCCAGATAGAAGGGGAACAAAATTTGCAATGAGTTAGTTTGGGTTGGTTTTTTTTTAACTTTTGGAGAAAATGTTTACAAATTTTGCGTGATGGATATCTGAATGACTTTTTATAGACTATTGAGTAGTAAATTTATTTTTAAAAAATTTCAGAATCAGTCTGAATATTATTTATATATTTCATATAAGGAAAAACTACGATGTGTAGTTTGAAGACATCTTTCGGTGTCATAGACAACGACGCCCTTAAATCTAAGACCCCAATCCCACAATAAAATGCATATATTTAAAGTATCCAGAAGAATTGCAAATACCTTCAAGTCACAAAACCATTCTTGGAGAATAGTTTTTAATGATGGATGAAAAGTCTCCACTCATCCGCATTGTAACTAATGTCCATTTTGTTCATTAGTTAGGCAATGTCCTTGACTAAAGCAGTTGTTGGCTCGTTGTTCATATCAACACATTTTTGCAGATATGATTGGCGATTTCTATATGAGAAAATTTTTGTCCCATTTAAATTTAAATATCTAAATTTGAATCTTGAATTTAAGAGTCTAGCTGGTTTTTTGTAATAAAAATAGGATTATGGGTTCAGGCGCATACAAATATAAATCATCATTCAATCAGTTATATGGATATTCAAGATGTCACGTCCGTGCTCGGAGCCTTTGTGACTGGAATGTTTTCTAAGCATTGTAATGGAATTTGAACACAAACTTTACGCTTAATTTTTCTTTAGTTCATAACAGTTACAGAATCCACTTTTGCACTAACAATTTTTTATGAGTATAGTACTAGTACATGAAATTATCAGATGCAATTTCTTATTGAAACTCCTACACAGAGAGAATTCCTTGAACGATTTTTCATGAAATTTTTTCACTAAACAAATGCAGTTTTCTTCACAATATGAATACAAAAATTCTTATGACGTGTTCCACGATCTCGAACGAAAACATAAGCGAACGCAAGCTAGTCACTCGAATTCGAATCAATTTGGGTTTCTCTATTTCGAAAGCTATCGTTCGCCTATACTTACGTGTGTCAATTTTTGTGTTTTACGTATTTACAAATCATAGTGGTGCCAGACCGGATATTTTAAACTTCTATTACAATTTCCTTTAAAAATGCCAAATATACTACTAAATTGTTTGAAGACAAATACAACATTACTTTACAGTGATCAGCTGTATATGACAAATAAATAAATAGAACAAATAAATAAAACAAAAGAAAAATTAATAAATCAAAAGAAGAAAATCAAAAAGTACACCAGCGTTTTCAGCTATTCCATTGTGAATTTCATTAAGCTGAAATTTAAAGTTCTTAAAAAACTACAAATATTCGTGTTATTTTATTCTTACCTTTTGTTATCCATTCTTTTTTTTTAAATATTTATAATTTTTTATTATATCATTCATTCCAGCAAAGAACATTGAAAAATGAGGATTTTTTTTAGGTTCTCCGATTTTTTTTAAATTTTCTACATGAATACTCTATAGTCCCACTTGCACATAGCCTTTTTCAGATCTCGAAACTCGCGATTTTATGCACGTTTTTAATTTTCATAAAATTGATAAAAATGCTAAAAGTGCTTCATAAAAATATTTCCATTTTATAGAATAAAAAAAATAATTTTTTTTTAAAAAAATCATTAAAAATAAAAGACATGTTTGTTCCATAAAAATCAGTATTTTTATAATTAGCTGATATTCCATATTTTAGTAAACTGTATTTTTTTTTTGCGTTTTCTAATGGAATGAATGATATATTTTTTGAATATATTTTGTTACTCGACATCAAAAAAGCAAGTGACTGGTTTTGACATTTACGTTCGCACTGTTGACAACTCGTTCGAAATAGAGAAACCAAATTTTGTATGAAAACTGTTACGTTTTCATTCGACTTGTACTTCGAGTCATCGTTCGCATAGAACTTTAGTTAGAGAAACCCAAATCAATTTTCATTCGCTTAGAAAGCGAAAGAAAGCTTTCTTTCGAAATCGAGAAACAGGCCATTAAACTTCACTTTACTGAAACTATTTTAAATGAACTATTTTCATTTGTCTATGTATGAAAATTTTAATAAATAATATGAAATTCTTCATAAAATTTTATGAAAAACAGCATGAATGACATGCAAAAATTCATTGATATCAGAACATTCTCTCAATGTAAAAAAAAAAATTTACATTTTAAATTGTGTTTTTCTTAAAACATTTTTTAAAAATATTGCACCACCACCGTGCACACGATAGAGGGCGCAATTTTAATTTGAGTTGAAAAAATAAAAAGCCTGTCATTTTAAATAAAATTCTTTACGAAGTTTTTTATTTCATTGTACTTTTTTTTTAATAAAAAAAAATAAAAAAATAATTTAATCGAAAATGTTAATGAAAATTGTATCAAAGTACCTGAAACACACAGAAAATGTACCAAAAATTATCTAAAAGTGAAATTAAAAACACAAAATATATAAAAATAAATAAATTTGAATATTATAAGACTTAAATATATAATTTCAATTCTTAAATTTATATATTGATTTGTTCCATTGAATTGTATATAAAAAAAATAACCGAAAAATTTGCCTCAAAATAGCTCAACTTCAAAAAGCTATAAATCAATAATACGAGCTAACTTTTTATAACCTTTTGTGGATTTTGCTCTCATTCGAAGACCCAAAATTTGTTGCACAGTGTAATTTGTTGTAGCCGTTGCAAACAAATTTGCACTATTCGTTCGACCGTTCAGCAATAAGAAACTAAAAAAAAAAATTACCAGAACATTCAGCACAAAATTCAAATAAACACCAACTAAAAGTAGTAATCAAATATAATTTCCTAAGAAATACTTACACACTACAAAACAGAGATGGAACTTTAGTGTTTTTCGCTATAACATAAATTTTTTCAAACACAAAAGTACTCAAATCAGAGTTTGCGGAAACGTGAAGGAACAAGACTTTAAGATTTTTTCAAATTTTCGAAAATAATTCAGTCGACTTTGATCATAGATCTAATGCAAAAATTCATTGATATCGTGCAGAAATTTCACTCAGTGTACCTTGTTTTCTTTGTAAATGTGTAAACTCAACGTAAAAATATATATGATTTTAAAAAAATAATAAAGCAGACTAATCCTTTACGAAACATCGAGCGCTATTCGAAAAAAATACGAAAGCACTACGATTGCCGATTTTCCGTTTTTAATGAAAATCTTCATTTCTTGATCATTTGCATCATTCCTTAAAAATATTATAACTCTAGAAAGAACCGTTACGAATTTCAGCAAAAACAAACGTTAGCGCCAATTTCTATAGGAAATTTTTTGTGACATAAAAGTCTAGCTTACTTTTTTTTGATACACAATTCTAAGGACTTTATAGATATATGTATAAAAAAAATTAAAAAAGTTTCTCCTGTCTATTCTTACACTTACGTCCTTTCGACGAATAGGGCTCGATATATCATCTTACTTAACCCATTTTTTTTTACCAAATTGTCTTTAAAGACGCGTTAATTTTAAGCGCCACTAACTTTTGAGGGGAAACGATATAATGACGCAATAAAAGGCATGTGAAAGTTCGATGTCTTGGTTTAACATGGTTTAAAAAATTAAAAAAAAAAATTTTATTCCAGGGTTCCCATATAATGATTTGAAATAATAAAAAATAACCAAAAATAATCTCGATGTATATAAAAACAAAAAACTGTAAAAAAATATTACTGGAGCCAGAGTAAAAATTAAAATATTTTTTTTATAAATAGAACTTTTTTGGTCTTCAAAGTTTAGTAACTTCATGATTCTTGTTAGGAAACGACCCTAGCCACGTGCTTGAGTACTAAGAAGACAAGAATGGAGCAAAATTGATAATTTATAGGTTTTTTTTGTTAAAGTTCTGCCTATTATGGAGGCTCGAACTTTTCTGAAACTTCGGGTTCTGATGAGATCTTTAGTTCAATGGTCGAATCAAGATTTTTTGCGTAATTGTAAAAATGGGGGTATGTTGAAAATTAATCCGTTTTTGTATTTAATATCAAAAACTAGCTATTTTTTCTCATCCAGCCCAGAAGCATATAAATATGATCAATAAGAGTTCCCAAATATCAATTTGAAAAAATGTCTACAAACACCAACATTTTAAAGATTTCCTAAAAATAGGGCGAATACAAAATTTTTTGAAATATTTTGATAGAAATTTAACTTGATAATACATAAAAATTAGAATTTTAAAAAATATTAAAATATAATAATTTTAATTAGTTGTACAGCTATGTGTACCGATTAGGTTATAGAATTTAATGAAAATAATTACTGAGAAACCAACCTGTCTCCCTAACAAGTTTTGACAACAAATTAGCAAGGAATCTATTCTTGGTAAAAAATGGATTAAGCCATTAACAATACGTAATCTAAAAAAATACTTAATTTTACCAATTCTTTACTTTTTAAATAATTGTTCTCCTAAAAACTCATCAAAATAAGTCCAAATTTAAAAAAATATATTCATAACCATCACCCTACAAGTCCATTCCGGCTTCAACTAGATATATTATTATTTATAAAAAATTTTAACAACAATGTATGTAAAATTGTTTACGAAATGAAAAAAAAAAATGGTCATTAAGTTAAAAACCTTCTTTAAAGAAAGAACCCTTTGCAGATTATTTGAAGAAAAAATTAACAAAAAATGGGAGTTTCTACTCTAATACTACACTTTTTGCACACATCTAAACCACACTATGTTTAATGATCAGGAACAGGAACTTCATGCACTAAAAAAGTGTGTTTTAGGTGCAAAATTTGAAAAACATGCATTTAATTTTTTTTTTTTTTCATACACTGATAAAATTTTCTTCCATAGTTTTAATGAATCGATTTCAGCAAAATTCATTAACTGAATGAAAACTCATTAATATTGATAATTCAGCATTTCATTTTGAATTGTCAGCTTTGAGATCATAATTTCGGACCCATTTTTTGGAGAGTGAGGGTTCCTACACGCAAACCTTTCTCTTTTTAACTTAAGGACCCTTAATACGAGTCTAAATTCCAAATATAAATACATCTATAAACCAAAAATCGTTGGTGAAAGGGTTAAATAAAACTTAAAAAAAAAATTGTTTTGGCGTATCTTAAAAAAGTTTCTTAAGTCGACATAAGCGCTTTTGTAAAAAGTTAAAAGATTTTAATTTTTTTTAAATTAAAGAACAAACTGCAAGTAAATTAATTTCAAAACTCTGTTTGTAATATTGATAATAATAATTTGTAAAAACAAACACTCGTTTGTTGATTTTTTTGTAATATTGAATTTTTGTTTTTAACGAATTTTTATTTGAAAAACTACAATTTACAAACAATTCAAATAAAAAATTTGTTGGAAATAAATTTTAATTTAAAAATGAGGGTGTTTGAATTTACAGATTCCATTGTTTGTGCCTACTATTTTTTCTGTGTGTTGGGCTAATTTCAGCACAAAATAACCTGGATTTGGTGAGCAGTAACAACATTTGTATGCTTCCAAAAAAGCGCTTCACCGCCTTGAATATAATAAAGCAATTAGGGAAGGCATTCTGTTGTGCTTCCCAAAATGCCTTCCTAGAAGCAGTGAATAATGCTTACAATGAAGCAATAAAGAATGCATACCATGAAGCAATAATGTTGTCAGCATACAAAAAAGCGCTCCTAAGAAGGCGTGAATTTATTGCTTCTAAGAGCACATGAAAGAAGCGCTTTTCACTTGCTTAAAAGAGACATACCAAGTGGGACATCGCGAACAAAAATCATGAATTCCGGAAGCGCTTCTGGGTAAGCACTATTTTTTGCTGGAATATCTCAACCACTTTAAAAGGTGTGTTACAGAGAAATACATTTTTTTGTAATAAAAATTAATGAAAATATTTCATAAATGAAAATTATTCATTGAACACATATTCATTAAACACATAAAACTTCCCAGCAAAAAATATCCAAAAAGGTAAGCGGGTTTGTAATCAAGCATTTTGGGCAGAACGCATTCCTTACTAGATTACCTACTCGATTCTTTTAACAGGGCGTGAGACTAAAATAATTGATTCTTTAGAATTGATTATTTTTTTTTACCAAAGAACCATTTACTTTATATTTTTAAGAACTACATACATTTTTTATTAAAGAAATAGTTCCATTGTAAAACTACGAAGTACTTACGCAAAATAAATAAATAAGTAGTTCCCTAGAAAAAATAAGAAGTACTTACATTTAAAAAAAAAAAGAAGTAGTACCATAAGTAAATTCAACTTTTAGTCACACGTGATTCTCCTAGGTCACTCAAATATAACGATCTAAACTCATACGGAAATAAAATCCTAAAAAGTGAAACATCGAATTGTTATGATAACATGGGTTTCTCATAATTTTGGAGCTATAAACCACGAAAATATAAATTTTTCAAAAAAAAAGAACAATTCAAAATTGAAAAACAAAAATATGACTCACGCACAATCACCGTCAAAATTTTTTTTACACTCACTCAAGATAGTCAGTAATTTCAACTTCCATTTACAATTTTCTGCTCACGTGCGCTTCCCTAATTTATACCTAACCACATTTTAACAAAATTGAGGCAACATTCAATTTCTGTTTTTAGTATTATTTTCCTGCAAATAAAAATTTGTTTGAAAAAATATATGAGATAAATTCTTTAAAATTGTATAACTTCTTTTTTCAAAATTAGGAACTACTTCCAATAACGTCCTTTTATTAAGAAAAAGTATATGATTACTTCTTGAGTACAAAAAGTTATACATATACATAAGTTAATAACATTGTTATTTTCTTTTAGGTAAATAATTACTTTGTTATTGAGTTCATGCTTTCTGGTTTAAATTTAAAGAATTGATTACAATACTACTTGCTTTTTTGACTCTATCGTTGGAATGAGTTTGGTATTGCAGTTACTAAATTTGGCAATGAGATATGTAAGCAAGTGTGGGCATCACCTTCTTTTTGGAATGTGTAATTTTTTCCTGGGTTGTATAACGTTTATGCTAGTATTAATGAAAAAAATTCACATACTGTATGAAATTTTCATAGGTTCAAAGAAACCATTCATGAAAATTGTGTTAATGAAACATGTTTCATTGATTCAATGAATTCTTTGGGGACTTTTTTAAGAAAAAAAAACATTGTATTAATGAATTCATTACTACTACTCACAAATTTCTATCAGTGTATAAGTATTGAATAGTTAAAAAGTTTTGTTAATTGTGAAAAACGTTTGCAGATAATAGATTAAACAATACAAATTTCATTTAGAATTTAATTGAAATTGTGCCTCCCTTTTCAAGTTTTTTTGTCGATTTGCTTTGAAACTATCAAAATCCCAGTTCAGGGTGTTAGAAGAGTTAGGTGGGGATAGTGCTTGATTAAAATCACTTATAAAAAACTTTATTTGTCAATGTTTACTTGTGCAGTACAAAATAAAATTAAATGTGATCTTTTTACGAAAAACTAAAAAATATGCAATAAAAATATGTATTTTAAGCAAAAATATGCAATGAAAATAGGCCTTTAAAGCAAACTATGAAAAAATATGCATTTATGGCAAAATATGCAAAAAAAATGCATTTATGGCAAAATATGCATTTATGGCAAAATATGCAAAAATATGCATTTATGGCAAAATATGTATTTATGGCAACATATGCATTTATGGCAAAATATATGCATTTATGACAAAATATGCATAAATATGCATATTTTGCCATTATTTTCGTCATTGAATCGCAAAAATATTTTGTTCTCAGATTTAAGGAAAAAACATGAACTTCCTGTCCCTGTTAATGATAACTACAATGATGCAAATGATGAGTGTGTTTGACTATATATTGAGCTTGAAAGGATTGAAGTCTTTAAAACTTGTTTTTAGAATCTTAAAAATAATTTTACTCCTCATTCTGCAAAAAAAAACATTTAGGGGCCAACTTTCCTAACATTTTAAAAGATTTTTTTAAAACTTTTACAGTTTAGAACTAAACAAATTCCAGTTTATGTTTATTTTAACATAATTAAAATTAAATAATATTATATTAAATTTTTGAAATTATATTTTTGTTATAGAATTTATTCTATTAAATCACTGTTTTAGACTTGGGGTGATGTGTAAAGTATGTTTTCAGGCTGTCAGCATTAGTGTTTACAAAAATTCTAAACGTCCAGCTGGTCGCAAAATGAAAAAAGTAAAACACATTTCTCAAAAGCCCTTCATCAAAGTTAAAATGCAAAAGTGCTTTTCTTATAGATGAGATGTTGTTTAGTAATAGTGCATTTTGTTCGTGACTAAGGCCATGATTTAAAATTAATACAATACATTATTTGTTTTGATTTTGAAATCGTTACTTCAGATGCAGGTTCTTTTGTTTAAGAAAAAGCATAAAATTCTATGGAAGTTAACATAAATACTTAAAATAAGCCAACCTCATATAAGCCAACATCATAAAAGCCTGATAGTTCTCACTTTCACCAGGCATCTCAATTTTTGAATCTTGATTCAATCTAAAATTCTTAATTTGTTTTTCTAGTCAAAACGTTTTTGATATATACACTGAAAGAATTATCCTTCATGAATTTTTTTTTTCGTAAATTCAATGAAGGATTTCATTATATCAAAGAAAGTTTATTAATATAAAGAAATTTTTTATTAATTTTTTTTCATTAAATTTAATAGTTTCATCAAAAAAATTCATTCGATTTCATAAAATATCTCTTCATAAATTTAATAAAAATGGTCTTTTTGGTGCTATAAAATTATTTCAAAGACTTAATTTGTTTATTTTTTCATAAAATTTTATAATTTCATTAATTTTTCATACATTTTTGACTTAAGTTTTAAGATTTAATTCTCAAGTGTTCGACATATTTTATAAATTATTTTAATGTTGCATTTAATTAATTTTGGACTTCAATGAAACTATTTAAAAAATCATATGAAGCGGTTCATTGGTTTAGTCCCAAGGCATTTTTCAAGACATTCATTAAGAGGAAACTTCTTAATATTAAAAACTTTTAGGAAACTGTTTTATAAATTCTATAAATAAATAAATAATATAAAGCTTTATTGTCGAAATGATTCATTAGTTGTATGAATAATTTTCATTAATTTTACAAACATTTCAAAAACAAATGACTTTAATGAAGCCTGTTTCATAGATTATATTAAAATATTCAATGGACTAGTTCCAGTGACAATTTTCATTAAAGCTATTAAGATAATTCTCTCAGTGCATATAGGTGCAAATATTAAGAAATCACAAAATAAAAATTGAAATTTGAGATAAATGGTGAATCCAAGAATTCCAAGCAATATATTGCTTGCTAAAGTACAATTTTTGCACTCAATCAAAAAAGTTAGTAAAATATTTAATTTAGCAATTTACAGTTTTTGTACTAATTTTTAGTACAAAATAGTGTTTTCGAAAAATTATATTATTCTCTAAGTTCACAAATTAGAATTTTTTTATCAAAATTTTCATTCGGAATTTTTTTACTCCCAGTTGCTAAAATTAGCAAAAATCGTTACTGATTTTCTTTTTTCACAGTTTGGAGCAAAGTTTTTGTGTTCAAGTTGAAACTTTTTATTATCTAAAATAGATAGAATATTTGTCGGCTTACCTGAAAGTAGTGCTATGAGTTTTTTATGTGTGTTTTTCAGGAGAGTGGAAAAACTGATTTGTATTCAATGTTGCCAGGTTTGACCATAGCATAATGAAGATTGGACGATTTTTGCTTCCAAAATGATGATTTTCGGAATAAAATGTTAATATATCAGAAAAACATAACTACCATGGCAGAATAATACAATCGGCACAGTGTTGGCAAGTCGTCGGCGACTGTCTATTATGCGTTGTCAGAACATGGTATTCACAATCTTGATAGGATCGTATTGTCCTGTTACCCGACTGATAACAGGCGCCAAATGTTGGTTTAAGCGACCTTGCTACCGTTGGCATAACGTTAGTAATTCAACAAATTTTGTGCTTTTAAAATACATAGGTTAAAATTAATAAAATTTAAGAAATATGTAAAATAAAATACATCTAAAAAGCAGCAATACAGTTCGGTCTTAGCATTATACAGCATTCATACTAGACTGCAAAACACGTGTTTTGCCACAACAAGTGGAAAAGAATAAAGAACTGTTGGAATAGAATAAAAAGCTTAAATACGTGTTTTGGTTTTAAGCTATTTCAAGGTTTAAGCTATTTAAGGTTTAATCTATCAAGTATAATATGTCTCGTTAGTTCAGTGTTTAGAGCTGGCTGCTGTCAATCTGACGGCAATGGTTCAAATCCCGGTAGTACCAAAAAAATTCAGCATGAACTTTTTTTTAAATTTTATTTTGGAAAACAAATTTTTAGACCACCCATTTCTTGGTTTTACCAACATTTTGCCAACGTTGGAAATTTTAATGTTGTTATCATTTTGGGATTAGGAAAACACTAGTTGCCAGCACTTGTACCACTTGTTAAGTGTCTTGTCAGCGGCGGTCCGTTAGTCTTTTTCTGATCCGGTAGTTTTAACTAGAAATATTATAATTTTAAGTTAAGAAATTTAGCTGTGTTGTATTAAATAATCTTATTGCTTACCCTTGGCTTGTGGTGTATCTCTAAACATAATACTCTTCGTTTTACCTCACCCCCTTTCTCGAGCACTCTAATGCCATCTCTTCTTCTTCTTTTTAAGCTTTTAAGCGGCATAATACTAAAAATAAACTTACATTTATATGAAATATACGAATATACTCGTGCGTATGTACACTCAAAAAAAAAAAGTTAGTAAAGTCAACACATTTTTGCTGGGAGGATCCTTTTTGTTTTGCTAAATTTACTATTTTTTTTTTGCTGATATTAGCAATTTTTCTGCAAGGATCCTCCCAGCAAAAATGTTTCTGACTTTATTGACTTTTTTTTTTTTTTTGAGTGTATGTTTGTATTTTCATATACATCCATAGTAAATTCGCCTACAAACGCCCACCAGCAAAACATTTAATTATATTTACTTTTTTTCTGTTGATTTTCATATCATTTAATTAAAATCGTTTTTATTTCCCTCTTCTTTTTTGTATATATTTTTGGAGAATATATTTCAATAAAGTTTTGTATGTATATTGTATTTAAAAAGTGTGTGTGAATGTGATATATTGTTTCAAAAAAAAAAAAAAATTACAATATATGGGTGCGATTTATAATCTTTTCTTTAAACAAAAGTAGGTATTAAAATTAAATTTAAAAAAAAAAAAATTGTTCTTTAAAATTATAATACTAATATGAACAGGTTAACCCATTATTGGTAATAGAAATTTGAGAAAAAAAAATTTTGCGTTACAAACATAAAAAATTTAAAAATTTCGCGGTGTATTTTTTTTAATTTAAATTTTTTTCGGTTTTTAAGAGATTTTTTTTTTTGTTGACCTAGTTATGACAAAAAGTTTGTCAAAAATTGTTTCCGATTTTTTAAAATGCTTAAAACATTGTTTTGGAGAGCTTTTTTTTCTAGCTGCACTAGTTATGACAAATAAATAAAGGTTAGTCTAGTTTCGTTTAATTTAAAAAATTGTGTCAAAGTATCCGGACCATAAAGGGTTAATACTGTTAAAATTAAAAACTACAACCAAAACCTAATCTTAAAATCACGACATTAAAAAAATACTTTTTATGCAGACATAACTACAAAAGGGGCGTAACTCCATTAAATATTGCCATGTTAAAAACGTGGTTATATTTTTTAATATGCATTTTTATGGCATTTATTTATTTTCTTTTCTTTTCCAAACACAAAAACAGGATTTGAACTTTGCTTAGCTGGTATACGAATTTGCATTTTCTTTAAAAGATTTTTTTTAATTAAATTTTAAATTAGATTTTAATTTTTCCATACCTCATTTACAACATTTTATGGAATATTTTAAGGATTTTTAAAACATAATTTTTGCAGAATTTTATATACACAATTTTGGTTAATTACTAAATATATTAAACAAAAACCTTCTACCAAGGACTATATAAAGGAGGAAGGACACTCGTAGTGTTTGGCGAGATGTTTCGCGAATTGTGGTCTTTCTGGCGTTGTTGCTTCTCTTTAGTTGTTGAATTTTTGCTGTTGATGTGGGAAGTTGGTTACTGTTTATAAGGAAGTTCCAGTGCTTGGAAATACTAGTTACAGAGCAACTACTGCCGATGCCAAGGAATATGACATATTCCTTGCCATTACTACAAACACTGAAACTTCCATATAAACAGGAACCAACTTCGCACAACAACAGCAAAAATTCAACAACTGAAGAGCACAAAAAAAAGCAGAAAGGCCACAAGCCTCGAAACATCTCGCCAAAAGCTACGATTGTCCTTCTTCCTTTACATATTCCTTGATTCTACTACATAGAACACATTTTGTAAAATGTTTTACATTTTCATTAAAATTTTCTAAAAATATGTTCAATATAGAAAATAAAACACAAAAAAAAAATGTTAAAAGCTTTCAATATTAAATAAACATTTATATGAGAAGAGAGTATGCAATCATGATACAAAAAAAAAGTTAAGTAATTTTTAAAATTTCATTAAAAGTACAATTACACCTTGTGCCTTTTGAGCAAACTACAATATAGAAACTAATTTAAAATAACCCAATAAATATTTGGAGGAGATCATAAGGAGGCTTACAAGATGATAGGTAGGCATTTGGGCTAGTCAATATATTGTTGAAGTATTAAGGCTGTTTATGATTTAATTATAATAGGCGTGGCAGTAGTGGGTGTAAATGGCGAATAAAGTAATTCTTTTGAACTTTCACTGATAGGAAGAATGATAACATATGAAATTCTTTATAAATTCTCATATGAGTACTTAACAGACTTGGGCGCAGTCAATTTCATTTCACATTCATTCACTGAAAGTGAAATTTATCTATATCATTAATAATATCAGACTTACGCTCACACTTGTGAGCTTAAACGCTTCCTTGGAAAATTTGATAAAATTTTAATACCAAACATTGGGATTAGTAGAAATATCTTAAACTCAATTACATGTAATTAGACATAAAAACAGTAATTGCCTATAATTAAATATACAAATATTGATATTATGGCCCATGTCTGGTATTGACAAATTTGAACATTTTCTAAAGCGGCGTTTACGTCCACAAGTTTGAGCGTTGGTCTAAACTATTAATGATATAGAAATATTTCACAAGTGAATGATTACTGAATGTAATTGAAGTCGCCCTAGTCTGGTACTTTAAATGCAAGAGTGGATCACAATTGAAATTATGTCCACTATTTTGACTAAGTAAGTAGTAGAAAATAATTGTCGATGGGCAATTTAACCCTTGGACGATGAATGTCAAATTTATACTTTTTGGTATTTTAAGAAAACCTGCCGGAAGATTTGAACAAAACTTGTTGTGAGCGACAACATAGAGATGTGTCTTTTTATCGATGCCTTTATAATGTAGCCTAATGGTTTTAGAGCATAACAAGGTCAACCCAAAGTTAAAAAATTTGTTTTTGTTTTTTATGATTTTTTTTTCTACATTTTTAATAATTCAGTTTTAAGTTTAAAGTCCCCTGAAGATTTCCTTGGGCAGGAATGAAATCCGGATAGGGACAAGCCTACAGCAGATTGTTTTTCACAATTTGTTAAATAAGTTTTGGGACTTTAGCACATTTAATTACTATAAATGTAATTAATGTTTATCCCGATGAAAATAAATTTAATTAGCAAATATGCAGGTGCTTGTGCAAATTTAAATGTAACTGACACTAATAGAAAACATATGATTTTCTATTGTTGATTTACTTGAATAAACGTCACTACGTTGCTAGGTCTGTCAAAAAAACAGAGTAGTATTTGGAAGATGACAAAGCCAATTGTGATAATATTTTGTTGTTGTTTTTGTTTTTTCTTTGATATTTTAAATTTTGAATCACGCTCCTAGACGAGGACAAGAAATTCTCATTGAGTTTGTGATTTAACATAACAAATATCTCTAGAAATTCTAATAACAAAGTCCCCTGAAGATTTCCTTGGGCAGGAATGAAATCCGGATAGGGACAAGCCTACAGCAGATTGTTTTTCACAATTTGTTAAATAAGTTTTGGGACTTTAGCACATTTAATTACTATAAATGTAATTAATGTTTATCCCGATGAAAATAAATTTAAAAATGGTTATTATTTTCAGCAAAATACAACATTAAAACTTTGCCAAAATACAAAATTAAAACTTCGATCTTAACCCATTAACGACAGCCCATTAACGATTTGACTTAAGTTATAAAGAGTGCGTTCGAAATCTTAACATGCGTTTTTCCTTATAACTTTTATCATAAGCCATTTTTAAAATTTTTTTATCATATTCCTTTTAAAAATACGTCAGTAAATAAATTAGTATCAATCTAGAATTTGTCTGTTCAATCCTTCACAAAATGAGTGATGAGATCTATTTCATTTGAAAATAATTAAATATTTTCAACAAAAAAAATAAAAAATTGACAAGTTATCAAAAGTAAGACGTCAGTCTGTTTCAAAAGTAATTAAATGGTTTAAGGGAGACTTGGCCAATGAGAGAAAATCTGGCTCAGGAAGAATAAAAGGTCGCCATGATAAAAATATTCCCTAAAAAGCTCCAGGTAAGGCAAGCAATATGCAGTTGTGAAAAAAGGAGCAAGTCTTTTGTAACAACAGGAACAATAAAAACCGAAATTTATATAAAAGAATGTTTGCAAAACAGACTACTTCCAACTACTTCTTTATACACCAACACAATATGTCCACATACTTCTGAAGAGTCCTTGAGTGGTATGAAGCAAATAAAGTTGTTTTTGTACCAATGGAGTCAAGTCCCCCAAACTGCCCTGACCTAAGACCAGTTGAAAGATATTGAGCTCTTGCTGAAAGAGAATTAAAGACCACAAAAAGGGTAGTTCATGGCATGGACGATTTTAAGAAGAGATGGAAAAGGTTAAAGTACTTAATGGGAGGGTTTCCCGGAGAGGTGAATAAATTTAAAAATGGACATTAAAACTGCTTTTTTTGCTTTCGAGGCTAGAATATAATAAAAAATGTTTTAAAGAACATATATTTTGTGTTTAAATTTGTATTAAATATTTTCCATGTTAACATTTTTTCGAAAGCACACTTTTTTATATTTATCCGTTAGGGGGAGCAGTAAAATGCCACAAGCAGCACAAAATTTATTTTTAGTCGTAGACCGAAGTCTCCACGAAGTTTTCAAAAAATCTTCAGCGGTTTAAGCTCGGTCGTCAAAGGGTTAACATCATGTTTCGTCTAAAACATTTATAGAGATTGGTGTGCCGGTTCTTTAACCCTCAACCCGCCCTAAGCTTTTTTTTGCAAAATTTTCTGAAATTTATACCACTTGTTCGAAAAACCGGAATTTGAGCGAAAACACACATAAACTTTCACATATATTAATGAAACTTAAAGGCTTTGCTAATACTACTCAATATATCATTTTTGCCACATTTTATAAAAATTGGAATATTGTATCAACTGAATCTTGGAAAGGTTCCTCGTACTTTTTAAAATATCGCCCAAACATGCATCAATCAGCTAATGCGTCTTTCGATAAAAAAAAGAAATCCAAAATGTACCAAAAAAAAAAAAAAATAAATTACAATTGTTCCATGTTTACCGCCCTGATTCTGTAAGTTTACTATTTCCACTACCGTTTTAAGGCAAAACTGTGTTATCGACATAACCATATCCGTTAACTCTGAAAATAACGCAAAGTTCACCAAAATATGTATTAGGCGAAAACTTAAACTAAACTTTTCTTATGCGCGTTAACTTTCAACTTGGATAATTACCAACGTTGAAATCTCTACGTTTACACATATTCACCTCTTGCGTAACTTCTTTGCGGTATTTACTAAAAAGTTCAAACTTAATCGCTTAATTGCTTTTTTAAACTCTAATCGGTATTGCGTAGATTTGCTTTAAAACCTTAACATTGATAGGTATGAGACAAAATACATCTAGTGTATCTGTAAAGTTTGTTTGAAAAATGAACAGCGGATCATTAATGTCCGAAATACCCAGGAAAATAGTAAAATCAAAATAGTTGGTTGCAGAGAAACTTATACTTTATAAGCACAAGTTCTAATTTCTGTACTACAACCGATTCTTTTTATATCGAATGTGTTCTATTCTTCTTTACGTCCAAACTATAACAGCTTGCTTTATAAGCGCTGCCAAAACCAGTTATAGAATTGGTTCTGGGATAGTGAAACATGGCATTTTGACTCCCTAAAACCTAGAGCCGGTTCCATGTAACTGGTGACAAACAAAGCTGTTATATAACAGGTTCAAAGATAATTATTTCTAAATAATTTTGGTGGGTAATTTATATAGATTTACAAAATACTTACGATTTCTAACTTCAGTACATAAATTTCATAAAACTTACCTAAAATGAAAAAAATTATATATATATAAATTAGTTTAAACAATACATTGAAGATATTAACTTAGAATTTAAATAAAAAATTTATAGGGGAACATGGGGTTATATGAGAAATAAATATATATACTGATTCATAACTTCCTATAAAAACGAGTTCGCGGGTAATTAAAAATTTAGCTCAATTAAAATTAGAGACATGCTTTATTTTAAAACACTTTCAAATTAAAAAAAGTATTCACTGTAAAAAAAAACAAGTGTAGACATTAACCCATAACACACTGTAGTTACATGTTAAAACATACATGCACAATTGGGGTGCCTGTGTTTAATCTAAAAAACAATACCGTTAGAAATGAACACGGCTTTTATAAATTAAATTTGTAAATTATTGTAAATTGCCACTAAAAGAATTTTTACGACAGCAGCTCATTGATTATAAAAGCTACATAACATCAAACTTACAAGGAAACTACACAGAGGTGAATCCGCAGATGTTAATGAAACTTGAATATGTTGTTGAGGACAAAAAAATATTAGACACGTTAATTAAATTATGTTAATTTGTACTTAAACCAACAAAAACTATCCATACAAATGTGTTATTCGAAAAAAATTGTTTTTGAATTAACAAAAATATTCCAACATGCACATGTGCGTTTTTTTTTTGCACACTAGAGTAACAGCTTTTTTTTTTTTTTTTTGCTAAATTTTTGCTACACGTGATGGGCAATCAATCATGTATTAATAACAGAAACCGCTTTCTCAGGTCGTTTTGAAACAAAAACCTCCCGCATAAAGTGCATTTCCTTAAAATGCATTTTTTCATTTTTTACTTATTGTGTTCTTTATTTTGCGAATTTTGATGTCAACGTTTTAATCTGTTTGATCACAATCCGCGAAACACGTAAAATTTGAAAACGTTTGTGTACTTCAAGTTGGATATGCATCGTTATTGTCTAATTACGTTAAATTTTTAGTTTTATTAAATAAAAAAAGGATTATGCGGAAAACTTTTTAAAAATCGCGAAAAATAAAATTACTTTATATTTTTATGTGCTAGTATACGTCTAGGGTAGCTAAAACTTTTTAAATGTAAAAAAAGTAAAAAAGTTTCAACTTCTAATAACCCGATTAAAATTAATATGATGCTTTATATAATCATACGAAATTTAATATGAGTCTTAATACAGTTTTATCCGAGAAATGGGCATAATAATTAAATAACATCCGAATAATGATGCGATACAATTTAATACGATTTTATATAGCGGTATAAATTTCCAGTTTTTGATTTTAAAACGTCATGAAAATTTGGAAATATTTATTAACCCTTTTAGACTTTAGCCGCTTGCAAAAGGTTTACAGCTTTATAATTTGTAACAAATTCCATAGCATTTGGAAATTTTATTTAAAATAAAATTGTGTTTTTTTAAATATGATATAATATCAAAATATAGATTATTTTGCAATGTCTAGGTATATAAAAATAACGTAATTATTAATTGGATTAGTTTTAGCGTATTCTAAATGTAATATACAATTATACGCAACTATATATGACATCATATTAAATTTTGTATACGAAATTAATTTTATATATGAATTTATATAATTATGTCCGGTTAAATGCACTGGCAGACAAAACCTTATAAGTGCACTCAGGGAACTTCTGCTTTAAAAATATGTAGTTGTTTGGGTTATAATACAGTTTCATTATTTTTAATGTAAATGTAAGTCATTTGTAGAACAAATAAAATTTTTAACTAACCTTGTAGTTCATTTAAAAAAAACAACTCACATCAAATGGCTGTTTTATGATTTTACATTCATTTTTTACAGTTGTTTTTTGTTATTTAAAAAAAAAAAAATAAAAAATGTTTGTTTATTTTTTACTACCATGTGGTTCATTTTTACTACAATTGCTAGTCATTTTTTGAACATTAAAAAACAAATGACAATGTTAGTTGAATTTAATGAAATGTAAGTCGTCCTTTTTTTAAATGAAATTTCATTTGTTTTTGACTACAATTACTGTCGTCTTTACCAACATAATTTCCTAAGTGTGTATATAAAATAATGTATTATTTTGTGCAAAAGTTTTAACTCGGGAAATTAAAGATTTATAACCGTCCGAAAAACAAATTAAAGCAAATATCCTATATAATTTAATGAAATTCGGATAGGTAATAAAGCAGCAAAAAATATGAAAAACGTATCTATTTTTAAAATTGGTGGTGAAAATTAACACATTTTTGTATGAAAATATGTTTAAAAATTAGGAAATTTAGACTTATTTAAAAACATCGTTAAAATGCTCGAGAAAACACACATTTTGAAAACCATTTTGACACTATGTCGTGGACCCCGGCTGCCACTTATTTGAATTATTTTAACAAATTATTCACTATTTTTTCCCCTTTTTCATATATGCGACTTCATGTCTTGTATTAAAAAAATCGTTAATCTTACAAGCAAGCGTGATTGTAGTCTGAAAGAAATAATAAAGAAAAAATATAAAATTGGAAAATTTAAAAATTTAAAAATATACCTGACATCGCCTAGGTCTTATTTAAACTAAATTATGTATTTCGAATTCACTTTGATTTATATTTTGGACAATTTCAAACGCTTTTAAAATTGTCTTTAATCAATTTTTTAAATAAAAACCCTTTAAAATGTCTAAAAAAACTACATCGTTATAACACAAAGACTGGTTTAGCTGCTTGATTTTAAAATGTCGCATTTCAAGGAGCGCCGATAGAAATTTGTTTACATTTAGTCTAAAAAAAAATTGAGAAAATTTGAGTCACATTGGACCACGTTAACACATATCGATCAAAGTTTGAGGCTTAAATTTGTTTCAAAAAAATATATGAGATATCATAATATATATCGTAAAAAAAATACTGAAAACTATGTTACCAGATGCGTGCGTAGCAAACCAAATTTATATAAAAAGATTGCACTGTAAGTAAAGTAACGACTTTTACGGCACAAGTAAACTTAATTTTGAATCTTAGTTGTATGGTATAAAAAAAAATTTCAGTTTCTATAACGTATAATAACAACATTGAAACAAATGCAAACATTTTAAAAAGTCGCCAAAATTAAAAAATCGTTTAAAGTAGAAAATTCGCGTTTCTTTAATTTTTGGTGATTTTTTAAATTTTTTTCGAATTTTGGAGTTTATTTTGGGAGTTTTTTAAATTTCTGCAATTTCGAGGATTGTTTTTTTAACTTTTGGCAATTTTTTTCAAATTTTGCAATTTTTTCAAATGGTCTCGCTTTATTAAATTTTGACAATTTTTTTACAATTTTGGGTATTTTTTTAAAATTTTGTAATTTTTCCCAATAGTAAACAATATTCAATTAAATTCTGAATAGATGTGAATAAATCTATATGTAATTGAAAATAAAATTAATTAAATAGATACAAATTATTTTAGTTGTTACTACAATTGCATCAATGCGACCGAATTCAGTCAAACTTTTGCTGAATCAACAAATATTTTAGTTAAAACTCAATTTTAGTTTTTTCTGTGTAGACATATTTAATTTTTTAGTTTGCATTGTCTCAAACAACTTTTTGATTATATTTTAAGTCAAAGACTTCGAAATCTCTTATGAAATGATTTTATTTATTGCTTTTTGTCGAAAATCAACTCTAACAATGATAGCCGCCCATTTGCAGGCGATGTTTTCTAACGAAATTTTAAGATTCGAACCATATAAAACTATTTCCTATTTGATCCAAGTCAAAAATAAATATTTTCATATTAAATATATCAATAACATTGTTACTTTCTAACGAATTGTATTAAGTTTTTAAATTTGTCAAATCATTTCGGGGGGGGGGGGCTCTAGCCCCCAAGCCCCCCCCCCTAGCTACGTGCCTGCCTTTGGGGTATGAAGCTCGGGTCGTGGAGGGAATCAGAATTCTCTCTCTATTGGGAAAACTCTCTTGGCCAACGACAGGCTAAGAGATTAATTTCTTTTTCCAGTGCAGGATCGAGGAGACTCTTGGCCCTCGGGAGGGGTGACTTGAGAACCCTGGTGTCTTACCTGATTGGACACTGCAATCTCAGATACCACCTGTGCAAAAGGGGTCTTTCGGACACGGATGAGTGTAGGTTTTGCGAACTGGTAGCTGAGACATCAGAGCATGTTCTTTGCGAATGTCCGAGGCTATGTGAAAGGCGTGCCTAGTTTCTTGGCAATCGCTTTGTCTCCCCTTCGGACATTATGAAGATTTTGCCTAATAGGATTATTGGCTTTATAGGTAGCTTGAATCTTTAGGGTAACTTTAGGCAGCACAAAAGACCTAAGTTGGTCGCGGTGCATAGTGGCATATAATCTAATCTATAATCTATGGTAACTATGGGCGGGCTAGGGGACTGGTTTCGGATACATAAGTATTTTGGGGTTTTCTCAAAATTTTACCTGGACGCGATATTTTTATTGTTGTAAACAGTTAAAAAACGTAAAATTTTTCATCAGTGAATAAAAGAAAAAAAAAAACAGTTGCAATTTTCACAAATTTCATATTTGACAGCCGATTTTACAATTTTTTGTTTAAAATATTTTCTATTTTGGCTCAATTGTGTACTTTTTTAACGGTTTCTAAATAACTGTCAGTTTTGTTTTCAAAATTTGTTCATTAGTGAAAGTTTTGGGTGGTTTGGAGTTTGACTATTTAATGAAAACCATATATTTTATTCCAAATATTTCATTATATTGTTTCAATTACGAAACGAACTAGGTCCAAATTAGCCAAGAATATTTATAAGAAGAATATTTGTACTACTTATAGGTTCAATATGGTACTCTGTGACAATTTTTTTTACTGATGTGGTCATTTTTTGTATTTAGACTATACAAAATTAGTATAAATTTCGATTTTACCTGTTTTACATATGAAATTCATTTAGATTTACATTTTTAACACAATTTACATTAATTTCTCAATAAATATTAAAATGATTAATTTCTTGATAAAAAAATAAAATTTTTCTATATATACAAAAAAAAGTCGGCTAGCCCACACTTAGTTATCACATGGTAACAGGGCATTCTGAGTATCCTAGATGATGGATACAAAAACAGATTGCAGTGTTTTTATACTCAGGTCATTACTAAGACATATGTATGTAAAACAACTTTTCAAAATTCAACAAAAAAATGTCTAAGGTGTTTCGGGTTAAATTTGATTTTACCAATTTTTTTTTATTTCAACAAAAACGATGTCTTGGCTGTTTCGGGTTAAATTTGATTTTACCAATTTTTTTATTTCAACAAAAAGATGTCTAGGGTGTTTCGTGTTAAGTTTGATTTTACCAATTTTTTTTATACCCTAAATTGCTTAAAACGTATGCGGAATGAAATTGCAACAAATTTTGTAGCAAAAGTGCACTTTAGCGGGTACACGTAAAAAAAAATATATGACACCCTCTGGAAAAAAATAACGAAATTCAAAATTAGAGGCGCTGGGGCCCCCTGGGTCCAAAAAAACGGAAACGCATATTTAAATACACGTATGTGTACTTAATTCAAAGAAATTTTCCTTATCTAGTTTTCCGGATCCATCAAAAGTTGCCCAAGCTAGAGCCATTTTAGTAAATATTTAGGATTACGAATTTTTTTAAAAACTTTAATTTTGTGTTGTCAATGGGTTGTCAAAGTAATTGTCTATTAATTCAATTAAATACAAAATAAAATATTTAAATTTAATACACATTAAGTGTGCATTTGTAAACAAAATCTTTATATTGATTATTAATGAAGTGTGGTCAAATTGCAAACAACTATACGCTCAGGTAGACAGATTAAAGCGTTAGACAAGGACACACATCTTAGGTAACTTTTCATGATTCATTTTCTTATTGCAAAAAAGGTGTTGTATATTTAGACAACCATTGATGTAAGTGATTGAAAGATGATTAAGTTTATGTTATATATAATTATTTCTATATGTAAGTTTGATATAATTTTTATTAAAAATAAAAATTATGTTTTTTTCGACCTTTAATTGTGCAATGAAAATGAAAATTATTCGAGTTCGAGGCCATACTCTATATTTATTTATTAGGATATTGTCTATAGAGTTTTTTGTTTTCAAATTTATTATTTGACCCTTTCAGGAATGTGTTGATACATCTATTTCGGGAATTTTCTAGGTTCCCATCATCAGAACACGTTTTGAAAGAGGTAACAATCCCATGCCAAACATCAAACATTCATATAAACTAGTTTACTCACTACATGAGAACTAATATATGAGCTTAAAGTTAAGAATATCAACCAAAGGTGGACCTTGCTCAAAACAAACAAGTTTTCAATTTATTTTTTGATCAATGGCGATTTTCAATAGCAATCTGACTGGAAAGATTTTCATTAATCTGGGTATCCGGTCCCGCTTATGTTTCCGCAATTTTAACGCCATTTCAATAGGCTGATGGACAGCGCTAAATCGGCTTAAATTTACATAAGGATTAAGAATATATGTACTTTATGATAATATAGCGAATACATTTTTCAAATTTTATCACTTATACACTATTCAGTCTTGTTTGGTAACGTGATGGATCAGCATTTTATAATATATACTAAAATATCGAATATTTATAATATTAGTACGCAAATATAGGATTTGCATCTAAATTTGCAAATAAATTTTTTTGTAGACAATTTTAGGAAGCATTTATAAGAAGCAGTTAAAATTTTCTGCTGATGGCATTGATCAATGCCTATTGAAACAGCATTTCATTGGCATTGTTTTTAAGCAATTGTAATGCCAAAAAAATTCATTACCATTGGACATCGAACAATGCAAATTAAATCCTAAATTCATTGGTCTATTCAATGAACTAGTCCCGAGTATGTTTTAAAATTTATATTTTGAAAGCCCAGATCATATTAATATTGTTTACTGGGTACCAAGCTAGTACTACAACAATAAAAATAAACCTAGAGAGGGAGACAAAGAAGGAGTAAGTGTTGCAATATTTGTATGAGACTTAGGAAATATTATATAGGTACGTAATAGATTGTACATAGGTTGGCAGAGGTAGGTTAAATACTTTGAAGCTGGGTTGCACTGTGGAAAATCGTAGTGTAATACCAACTCATAATTAGTTTTTACAAATGTTTGAATTTCGGCAAAATATTAGTGTTAAAAAAGTGTTAGATATTTTGTAAACAGAATGTTCGGAAATTGATATCGCATTCACTTCTTTCGACTACAATGATTTATGGAAATGAAAATACAAGATATTCAAAGGAATATATTTAATATATATTAATTTACAATATAGGAGTGTTATACCTTTTTGGAAAGCATATTTTATGCAGATTCTAATTCTCTTAAGAATTTTTAAGTTTCTGTTAACGCATTTGAAATTTGTGCATCTGCCACATTTAATGTCTTGAAGCAGTATTTCAAAACTTTCACAAGGATTTTAAATATGAGCAACACTTAGCTACACGCTCATACATACATATTATAAAAGCTTGATTTATTGTTAAACTAATGTATACAAATTAGCTGCATATTCATGCCTAAACAAATTCTACATACAAAAATGTAGTAAAATGTACCATTTTGTACGGAAAATTTCAAGGTGTCCTCACATTTTTACTCACCATTTCAACTGCTTGGCCGATTGTGAGCATTTTGAAAACAAAGCTTCTTGGAAGAATATCAAAAAATCTCGGTGAAAATAAAAATTCGAAAAATCGGTAAATCGTGTTTTCTGGGAACCATTATCTTTAAACTCAAATATATATTTTTTAAGAGCTAAACTGGAAATATCGGTTAGCATAATTGAATTAAGCGTACTCGAATTAGGTGTATCAGCTGGGTACCCGCTTATTGAAGAAAAAATATGTTTGCAATTCGAGCGCAGTGTTATACATATAGCTCACTTACTTCAATAACGTCATAACTCAAAAATTTTGATTTTGTAGAAAACGATTTTAAAGTTTTTAACTTACTCCCACCTTGAAGAAAAAAAATAACGACATAATTTCTCTCAAGCGGTGAGTATACAAGATATCAATACGATTTTTTTACACAATATGATACGTGATATAACGAAAAATGTTTGTAAAACTAGGAAATATGTAGTCTAAAAATATGTTTTCCAAAATAAAACTTAAAAAAAGTTCATGTATAATTTGTACCGTTCCGCCGGGATTTATACCCTGGCCGCCAGATTAGCAGCCGACGGCTCAAACCACTGAGCTAACATGGCATATAATACTTGATAGCTTAAAACGGATTTAAATGATAACCACAAGGTAACAGCTGACTGCTCAAATATGTCAACACTGGCATAAGGTTTTAAGGAAACAACTTGCAAATGTTTCGAAAACAATTTCATTTGAAAAAAATGTAAAAAAACTTACAAAAAAATGTTTGTCTGAAACCGGGCTCGAGCTCGAAATCTTCCGACAACAGGCTTTATTAAACAAAGCATCATATTTTTTTTTAAATAAATGCTTTACCAGTGGTTAGACTTCTGAGCTATTGGTAACTTTTGATTAGATAGCACTGGGAAAACACTTTTTACCAACGTTGGCATAGTGGTCTCAGCCAATTATTTGCCAATGATTTTTTCTGTAGATCACTAAAATTATTATAAAATAAATACTAGTAAACGATTTTTGGAAACACTTGTTAAACGTCTTAAACAAGTGTCCTGGCTGTAGTTGTAAGTCTTTTTACAATTCCTCGGTTAGCCACTGGTATACCAGTGCTTGATTTTTTGTACAGTTGTTGCAGGATAATATGTAATCATATATGGTTCAATATAAGCTATATAATTTAAGATTTAATAATATATACTGTGTTATGAAAATATGTTTGTTTGTGATATAAGATATGCCTATAGATGGTGCCATATGTATAACATAACTTAAAATATTATTATAAATGACGTTATATGAGATACCATATATTGCACAAGATTAACGATTTAGTTTGAGGTTTGTGGTCCAACATCATTAATAATTTCTATGCGTCTAAGATATAAAATACATATTGTTATATATAACTCCATACATAGTTATATATGCGATATATGTATGTCTAAAATATTTTTCTAATTTTTTTATTTTTTTTTTAATTTTACTAAAAATTATAAATGTCACGGGATTCAAGTAAATTAAATTTAATCTCAAAATATCTTATTCGATCTAAAAATTACTTATCTTCTTGGATTTTATTAGATCCAATTAGATTTAATCCTATGGGACATTTTGGGATCTATCAGAATTTAAATAAGATGTTGATTGGGGTATCCACAATTTTGATATAAATTCTGGTCTAATTTAATCCAGTAATATATTTGAGGGTTCTTATCTGATATTACTGGATACCCCAATTTGAGATAAACTTGGATAAGAATAAATATCGATCTATATTAAATGAGATCTGATTTGTATATGAGATATAACTTTTTTTTATCGGGTATACATGAAAGTTATGTATAATAGTACTCTTAATTCTTATTTTTGTACTACGTTTTGTTACAATCACACAAGTTGTGTAAATAATATGGGACCTTTTTGGATGAACTCTAATAATTGCGTTGCTTTAATGGCTAAAATATTATATTTTCCCTCAATTAATTACATGAAGTTTCTTATTATTTTCACATATTTAGTTAGAATATTATTCTACCACAAGTCCAAAAAAATTTAAATTTTACAAAATTTTAAATTTATTTTTTTTTTTCTTATTATTGTAATAAGTTGCATGTAGAATTTAATTTATAATCTTGCTCATGTCGTAGAATATTAAATTTTGTAGTTGTAAATAAAAACAATTTTGTGCCAAATACAAGACATCACTATGAAAATACTAAAACTTAACATTTTATTTTATTTTTCTCAATAACCTTTTATTTAAACGCGTTGATACCCACGAAAAATGTGTTCTCTTCTAATTTGGCATTTTCATCGATGAATTTAACATTGGCTTGTTATAGGAGATCATCATTCCAAATATGATTCGTTGGCAGTTTTTCTGCCTAAACAACTCCTTGAAAGCTATTTAGGCATAAATATTCCTAGAAAGTTGTTTTGCAGCATTGAAAGAATAATTCCTTCCTATGACAAGTCAATGGTAAATTCATCAATCAAAATGCTTGATTAGAATCATTTCTTGGCAGAACAGTTTTTTCTGGGTATGTATAAATTACATATATTTGAGATTATTCATGACAAATTTCAGAAAGATATCTCTTCAAAAAAAATACGTTACAGAGTTTTGATGTGAAAATGGCCAAAATTTTCCACTGTGGGTTGGTTGGTTGTTAGTTTGGTTTGGTTTGCTAGCTTGTTTCGTTTGGCTGTTTTTAGGATGTTGTGGAATGTTATGATGATGATGATGATGATGGTACAGTTTCCTTTTTTACTGGTATATTTGAGAAAGAAAATGGAAATTTTTCAACATAAAACTAATTAAATTTATACGTTGAATATTATATTGCATTTGGAGGACATCTTATACATAAAAAGCAATTATAGTAAAATAAAGAAATAGCTATATTAAAAATTTATTATAGCAATAATGACAAGTTTTAATCAATTAATTTTTATGTTAAAAAAATAAAATTTAGCTTCCGATTGAATAAATAACACAAGGGAACAATGGTTCTGTTGATTAAGAACTGAATATTGTTTTTAAGGTTATTTGGGACGCTGAATCCAAATCTGCACTTGGTTTTTTTCTATCAGCTCGACTTTTCGAGATATACCGTTATATTCAAAATTAAGGCACTTCCGCTACATATATTGGAATAACTTGAAAACGGTTCACCATATTAAATTAAAAAAAAAAACCGAAACTCGCAAACAATATTCTCTTTAAGCCGTGCTTACATTGCTTTTAAATTTTCCAAGTAGTTTTAGAGATATCGTTCAAGTTTTGAAAAAAAAATTAAAATTTTTTAAAAAAAAAAAATTTTTTTGTTCTTTAAAAATTCCTAAAAAATAAAAATGGGACAAAAATGACAGTTTTGGTCTAGAAACAGTTAGCTAAATATATTTCGAATGAAATGAGCTTTATTTCATTGCAATCGGTGCACAACTTTTGATTTTGTTCACCATTTACTGAATTGATATAAATCGCGATTTCCATACAAAAATAACAACTTTTGATTTTGTTTATTTCTATCAGCTATACTTTTTAATTTAACACAAAAAGAGAATTTTAAAGAAAAATAAAAAATTTTAATACACAAATATTACAATGTAATTACAACTCATCTTGGATAATTTTCTTTTATAAGATTTTCTTAAATAATCTTGTTTAGAGGGATTATTTTTAATGCTCCAGCAATAGTCCGCCATCATATGCTCTGTTACGGTAGTATGAAACTGTTGTTCCTTGGGTTAACAGATTTTTTTGCTTTAATCGAGAAGCAAGAATTTCAGATGCTTTTTTAGAGAGTCCAAGGTCTCTCACTAAATCACTAAGCTCCTCCTGATTAAATTGCTCGCGTTCAGAAGAAATATCTAAATGGAAGTCATCTGATCCACATTCAGAAATTGGTGAAGGAACATTTTGTCGTAAGTCGTGAAAATTGTGTGTAGATGTAGATGGTTGTGATTCTGAATCCTCACTAGAGTACAGGACTGGTTGGGTAATAGACAACACGTTAGGATAAATCCATTTAGACCGGTTTGTTTTATTAATGCCTGTTATGTTGACAGCGCAAAAATAACAATCATCATAATGATTCGAAGGTTCCCGCCAGATCATTGGTGTTTTATACTTGAACTGGGTCCGTTGCTTGTTTGCCCATAACCTTAAATACTCTACACAGTTTTTACATACAGTATTAGGAATCCAGTACTTGTCACGGGTTTCCATGGTAAATCCGAAGTAGTCAAAATAAATTTTTTTAATAAAATCTGACACACTTTTTCTACCACATATGTTACAAAAATATGTTACAAAAATAGTTGGGATTGATTTTACAGGTGTTTCTTGACGTAGTCCTAGCCCAATTTTGACATATATTTCAAAGTAACACAGTTTTCAATAAATAAAACAAGGGATAAAAATCAAAAGTTTTTTGTGTTCACTGATGAAATGTTCTAGGTTAAAATTTTTTAATATTTTTTGTCGTTATACTTTTCGCTTTCGTAAACACTTGTTGAATGAGAAAAATTGGTTGAATGAACCCATATAAATACTTCGTAGTTTTTTACTGAAGTACCTAGAAAAAATTATATCCACAATTTTATTGACAGTCACTTATGAATGAACACATGTGTTAAGGGCAATTTCTTAAAAAAAAATCATCCGTTACCAACGGTAAACCACACATCAATAAAAACAAGTGCACTTTTCTTTTTGCTCTTTAATTGACTGTGAACTGACTAGGTGTCATAAAGGAACAATACAATTTATAGGCGTTATGAGTTTGCTACCGCAACCATAAAAATGAAATAATCTTTTTTTATTACTTAATTTTTTTAATTCTTAGAATCATAAAAAACTAACTTATTACATACAAACACTTACACATTAGAAAATGTTATTTTTGTATGGAAATCGCGATTTATATCAATTCAGTAAATCGTGAACAAAATCAAAAGTTGTGCACCGATTGCAATGAAATAAAGCTCATTTCATTCGAAATATATTTAACTAACTGTTTCTAGACCAAAACTGTGATTTTTGTCCCATTTTTATTTTTTCGGAATTTTAAAAGAACAAAAAATTTTTTTTTTTTTTAAAAATTTTAATTTTTTTTTCAAAACTTGAACGATATCTCTAAAACTACTTGGAAAATTTAAAAACAATGTAAGCACGGCTTAAAGAGAATATTGTTTGCGAGTTTCGGTTTTTTTTTTTTAATTTAATATGGTGAACCGTTTTCAAGTTATTCCAATATATGTAGCGGAAGTGCCTTAATTTGGAACATAACGGTATATCTCGAAAAGTCGAGCTGATAGAGAAAAACCAAGTGCAGATTTGAAATCAGCGACCTCAAATTAGTAAAAATTTGCTACAAATTTCAAATCAACACAAAAAAAAGTTCAATTTTGTTCCCTTGTGTAATATACCTTTTAGGCCGAGTAACTTTTCTAAAAATCACCAGAGTTTAACTTTAATCCTAGAAAATTCCATATAAATTTAACATTCATAACTATGGTTAAACAATAATTTTTGGTTAATTTGCGATAAGTTAGCAGATCTTAATTATATATTGTATTAAATTTCCTTAAAATTGACATAAAATTTTTATCTCAATAATAAAATAAAAAATTAAGAAAAGTGCCACATTCTTTTAAAACCATCAATTTTATATTATAAAACTTAAATAAATAACATACAAAAAAATGCAATTTTATTTGTGGCATAGATACACAAGTCGTGCAAACATGTCGATGTCTCAACTCTAAAGTTTGGTTGATGTAGCCTCAGCAGCAGAAGCATACCCAACTTAATTAAAAATCTATGTTGACGTTAAAATGAAAAAAGGAAGAAAAAAAACAATTTCTTGATAAAATTATAAAATAACACAACTAAAAAAAAAAAGGCAAAAAAAAACTAAACCAGCAACAAACACAAAAAGAAGTTTTACACAAAAAAAAAGCGGAAAAAAAATCATCTTTTAAACAAAATCAACAAGTAAAATGCAAAAATGTGGTCTAAACAAGTCTGCTGGTTGTTTATTTATTCCTTTAGTCTATCCGTCCGTCCATCCGTTTGACTGTCTGAATGTTCATTTGTCCGTCCACAGAGAGAATTTCTTGGACGAGTTTTAATGAAATTTTTTCACTAAACTAATCAAATTTTCTGGACAATATGTATTAATAAAAAAAAATTTCTTAAACATTACGAAAAAGCTTCATAGTTTTAATGAAACTTTTTCATTATTTGTATGAAATTTTTAAATACTAAAATGAAAATTTTCGATAAATTTTATGAAAAACTGCATTAATTTCATGAAAAGTTTCAATGGACTAGTTCCAGTAACATTTCATAGATCATTCATTGATATCATGCAGACAATTCTCTCTGTGTCGATTTTTAGTTATTTGTTACTCATTTTTTTCCTTATTTTATTCCTTCAACTCCAACACTATCATCTTTCCTTCTTAGACTGTAAATTAATCCTTTAAGGAACGGGGGCGGTTTAAAAATTTCTTAAAAATGAAAACAAAGTTTTTCGCAAAAAACTATCGCGTAATAAAAGTTATTGATGAAAATAGTTTATGAAAATTTTTCTAAAATTACTAAAAACAATATTGAGTATGATAATTTCAAAGTATTTCAACATTATAATTCATAGTTTTTAAACCACACCTTTTGCAATTGTAATTCAGAAAATATCAATTGAAACTCAGAATTTCCATTTGAAATTCAGAAAGTATCAATTTAAATTTAGAATTAACATTTGGAATTCAGAAAATAGCAATTGAAATTAAGATTTTCCACTTGAAATTCAGAGAATATCAATTTAAATTCAGATTAGCCATTTGAAATTCAGGAAACATCGTTTGAAATTCAGAAAATATTATTTGAAGTTCAGAAAACATCAGTTGAAATTCTGAAATTCATGAATTATAATTTAGAAAATATCAATTGAAATTTAGAAAATATCAATTGAAATTTAGAAAATATCGCTTGAAATTCAGAATACATCAATAGAAATTTTAGAAAACTTTCATTTCAATGTCATTTAATATTTTTTTTATTTCAAATAATGTTTCTGAATTTCAATTGACATTTTCTGGATTTCAATTAATATTTTCTGAATATCAATTGATATATGAATTTCAATTGAATTTTTACTGAATTTAAAATTTAAAATCTGAATTTCAATTGATGTTTTCTGAATTTCAAATAGAAATTCTGAAATACAATTGATGTTAGAAAGTGTTTTGCAACCGTCAGACAATGACAATCGTAATTAATTTTTTATATTAATTACTGTAGAATATTTCTTTAGTTAGTCTCTTTACAGGAAGAAGAAGAAGAAAACATTTTTATTGAAAAATTTTACGGACACAAGGGATACACCAGACTGCCGCAGTTTCGTCCCCCTCCTGGGACTCGTCAGTGGTTAATTTATGTGTCAATTGAACAAAGTATTTTATATTGTTAATTTTGCTCTATATGAAAAACTTTTTTATTTTTTGGTGTCGTACTGTGATTTGAACTCACAGTCTTAGCATCAAAGCTATGCATCGTAATCTCACCTCTTAACCTCTTTTCTGAATTTCAAATGGAATTTCTGAATTTCAAATGATATTTCCTGAATTACAGTTGCGAACAACCAACAGATTTTACTGATTATCCATAACAAATTGCGCAGAATATTAGAAACATTCTTTTTGACAATTTTACCTTAACGAATGTTGGAGGTGATCGCAACTTCAGTACTGGGACATAGTGAAAGAGATCAATGGAATGAATCTGCTTGTTAAAATGACAACAAATATCGATCCCTTTTCGCCGAGAAGGTGTAAGCGCCTAATTCATAAGAAGCTTTTAATTGTTTCTTTTTTGGTCCAAAGAAAGTATTCAATTATTGGATATTAATAAAAGTACTTTGAATTGCGAATGCTACGGTGAATAAAACATGCTTAAGCGTGGCCAAGACTTTAAGTTATTTATTAAAAAAAAAAACGACGTAGCATTTTGCTGTCACGAAATATGTAAATTAACTGTTGTTTATTGAATAGCAATTGGCGCCATCGTAATTTTTTTGGAATTCGATCGAGAAATGTCAATTTTTGTTAAAACAAATACAAAAAACGGCAATTGTGGCACTTACATCTCTTTGGCGAATAAAGCTCGATATATAACCAGATCCATGTTTCTATAATTTACAAACAGAATTTGACTTATTAACATAATTATCCGAATAGTTTAAAAATATATTTAACTGATGTACCCAGAGAGAATTTTCTTGGCCGAATTTGAATTAAATTTGTCAATACACTAATGAAGTTTTCTTCACAATGTGAATGAAAAATTTCAGAAACATTATGAAAAAGCTTCATAATTTTTACGAATTCTTTTTCAATGCAATTTTTTTCATTAAATGTATGAAAATTGTTAATAAATAAAACAAAAGTTTCCATAAAATTGTATGAAAAACTGCATTAATTGAATGAAATGTTTTAAAGGACGAGTGTACCTGCACACTTCGTTGATCTAATGCAAAAATGCATTGATATCATGCAGATAATTCTCTCAGCGTATAATGCCAACGATTATGTTTAAAAAAGGTTATTAGCCACAGTCATCGCTGTGTCGACCGTGGCTCAACTCGTTAAGAGGTGAAAAAATGTTTTCTTCTTCTTCTTCCTGTAAGGAGACTAAATTTTAAATTAATTTTATAAATTTTGTCAAGAAAAAATTCCCAAAGTTTCGACGACAGTCCGGATATGGGTTAAATATTATAAAAGATATAACAAAAACTTAAATATGTATAAAGCAACAGAGAGAATGGGAAAAAATTAAAAACAACACGAATATTGGAATCCCAAAAGAAACAAGAACAACAACAACGACAACAAAAATAATAAAAGAATTTATACTTAAAAAAATGGATCTTAGTTTTGAAAGAATAAAAAAGTAAAATGCATACAAAAATCGAACAAAAAATTTTAACGAAAACATGTTAAGCGAACATAAAACTAAATCATCAAAGTGACCAGAGTTTCTTAATATTAATGAAATTAAGTATGAAACTCTCAATTTAGGAAAATAATGAAATTAAGTATGAAACTCTCAATTTAGGAAAATATCAAATTTATATGAAGTACTAACAGTGGGTTTCTATTCTACTCAGTGTCGCTCAATCTGCTCTCTTTCTTATTTGTTCGTAAACTCGCACCGAGCAAATGAAAAAATGCAGCAGAAATTTAAAAGTTTAAATTAATTTGTATCATGTTTTTAAATAACAATTTAATACAATTTTTAATTGTTTCAAATATTAATGATAAAATGAGCAATATAAAATTAATATATATTAATTTTTAATAGAAAATAACAAAATATAAGCAAAATAGAAGTGAGTGTTTTAAGCAACAATTTTATTTATCAACATGTTGCAATCAGTTTTTAGTGTAAACAAAATGTTTTCATTTGCTTGCCCGAGTTCGGTATTTTGTTGCTTAGAGTTGTGGAAAGATAAGTCTCTCTATTTGTATCTACTATTTGGTACTAACAAGGAAGGGTCCAGTCTCGAAGCCACAGATTTTGTGTAAACTTTTGATATGTTGTAGAGGAGCAAAAAGGAGACACATGTATTTTTTTTAGCTGCCCAATCTTACGTTTAAGGGTTAAAAAGTAAAGAAAAGTTTACATTTTTATTATTGCGGTAGTTGCCTACCTAAAAATAATGGGTGGACTCATTACCTAGTAAGGTGTAAAGTAAATGGTTACTGCTATTGTTACCGGGTTTTTAAAAGTACTTTTCATAAAAACAAATTTATAAAAAAAAAATATTACAAATAATTCTTTTTCATTAAATAAATAACGTGTTAGCGCCGGGATTCGAACCTGGGATCTCTGGTTGTTAGGCGAGAACTCTACTAGCTGAGCTATCGTCACATATAATAATGGGTTGATTAAAGTGTAAATTTGTGATGTTAAAAATGTGTTACTTTCTTTCATGCTTACAAAAAATCACAAAGTTATGATTTTTACTTTTTAAAAAAATATTTTAAGCATTACTTTACGTTTATATTAAATGCATTGTATAAGGTGGCGCAAAAGTAATCCTCCTATCAGAAAATGCTATACATAATAAAAAAAAAAACATCGGAAGGTTATTTTTTGCGCCACCTTATATAATTGATGACCGGAAAGTCCTTATTTTATGTTGTGAAATAATGTAAAAGGTAATGATGTCCAATTATTAGTAACTCATTATTTTACAATATGTTTCAAAATAATGTTAAAGGTAGGGATTATATATTACAATGTAATGCATTACGTAACCAACTAGTGGTAACTCATTACTCTATGTTTTGAAATAATACTGAAGGTAATCAGTATTCATTACAAAGTAATGCATTATGTAACCCATTATTGGTAACTCATTACTTTTTGTTGGAATATAATGACACATGTAAGGAGTAAACATTACAAGGTAATGTATTACTTTATCGCTTCCATTACTAAAGTTTTGATAGGCATGTTTTGTGTAACAGTGAATGTATTGTAGTGTGTTTGACAAGTCTGCGTTACCATACCGTCTGTATGTAACTGGAGACCCACACTTTGTGGAATGTTGTTTGTCAACTTCTCACCAAACTTACTAGCGTGGGATTTTGCTTACATTGCGAAATCCACGCTATATAATAATATGTTTAAATAGTTCTAAGTATTTTTAATTTAATAAAGAAGTTAGTTGCTCAGTAGAGCTCAAGAATAATTGGTGTTTTATTTTTAATAACACTTCATGGCGATCCTGCCAGTTTAAGTACATAGAGAAAGTGAATAAAGGGTTGGGTCCAACAGGACCTGACCCTTAAGTGCAAAAAAAAAAAAGTGATGAACAATAATATTAAAATTAAAAAAAAAAATATACAACAAAAACAATTAATTTAATAATAACTGAACTTAATAATTAGTTCGTTTTTTTTAATAATATAAAAAAAACAAAAATAAAAGATACTTAAAAAAAATTTTTTTTTTGTTGGACAAAAAATTTTAGTAATAAACCAAAAAAAAAATACGTTGATAAATTGTATCATCTACATTTACAAAATACTGAAGCAAGTGCATCCTGAAGATGCAATGTAACAAACATTGCCGGAGACACACGCCAAGTGCTCCAAGGGTGGTGTGGCCAAAACACCACCAGGAAAACAAGACCAACATGACCAAAGTAATAAAAGATATTTTGGGTCGCTTCAAGAACTTGCAAATCTTCACTGGTGAATCTATGGACTTCAATGGTATGATTGACATGTTTGAATATCGTGAAACTGATGGACAAAATCAACCCATCTTAATGTTCTTCAAGCATGGTTTGGAAGAAGAAAAATGCTAATTCAACAACATCATCAACAACAACTTAAAACTACAGCAATACAACAACAGTAAGATGAAAATTAATCAACAACATCAATAACAGTTTTAAACAAGGTAAACATATTTTAAGCTATAGCATCGTCTGTTCCGTACAGTACAAGTCAAATATTAAATTTTTTTTTTCTAACTACATTTTTTTTTGTTTTAAATTAAATTTAAACAATTTATATTGCACAACAAACACAAAAAAAAATAATATAAATATTTAAATTATAAAGTTAAAAAAAAAAAAAAAAAAAAAAAAAAAAATTAAACATTTTTAAAATTATAAAATTGTTTTAAAATTTGAAAATTATAAATTCAAAATTTTAAACTTGAATTATAAAATTAAAAAAAAAAATATAAATTATAACTTAAAAATTACAAATTTTGATCTAAAAATTATAAGTTTTAATTTAATAATTATAAATTTCAATTTAAAAATGTATGTTTTAATTGCAACTATTAAAAGAAAATAAATTTTAATGCTAATGAAATAAGAGTCTAAATGAATCTATTAAACATTTTTTTTTTACATTGCAAAACTGAGGATGATTTAAACATGGTATTGATCAAATATTATAATTATCAATACGGAAGAAATAATATAAAATTGGTTAACACAAAAAAAAGAGAAAGAAAGTTTAAATAAAAAAAAAATATTTTAATAAAAGATTATCTTTTCAAGAACATTGAATATTATTTGAAGTTCATTGATTATTAAAAAAAAAAATTAATTACTAACAATCTAATAACTATTTTTATTGACTATGGTGACTCCTACGGGACACTCCCCTAGTGCAATAAAAATCTACCGGTCATCAAATGATGTATGACCTACATTTGCCGTTGCAATTGGGATCTGTCTACCTGAAGGTGACGGATAACGAATGCCACGACAAATATATAATTTTTTTTAATTACTAAACAATTAACAAATCGAAATCCCTGTTAATAACAACCCAGTTAAACTTAGTTTAAGTAAATCAATGTAAACTAGATTTTTGCATATGTAATGGGTTGCATTATTGACAGAGATGGATAAGACCAGTGTTTTACACTGTAAATTTTATTCTTGATTTTAAAGAACTGGCCGCACTTTCATGTGCATTAAAGTGCCAAAAATCTTATATTTGCGAAAATTTAATAACTTTATATTAAAGTTATCCTTTTTTGCAATCGAATATCCAACACTAGGAATGCGAGAAAAAGATTAAATGGCAGCACTAATCTGTGCACAAAAGTATGCCACAATATTTAATCATTAATTTATTTTTTTTAAGAGCGACCAAATATAATGAAGTATAATAAACTCCATGGAATTTTTAAAAAAATATTTTTGAATGTCCAATTATTAATATTATCAAATTTTTGTTTCTATATTAAATAAATTTCGTAAACTAAAATTGGAAATTCGGAAAATTTCCAACGATACAAAAATAAAGTTTCTCATGTATTAAAGAAAATTTAATGAATCATTTTTGTATTTATGAAAATGATGCCATGACCAATGGATAAAAATTCGTTATAGTTTTCCTTGCAAACAACAAGAAAAACCCTTATAACAGGGGAATTGACATTGGGAATTTTCTAAAGTAATACTGAATTGAAATAGTAGAGTCTTTGAAATTAAATTTTTGTAGACTTTGCTAAGTCAAATCATCATTATTAAGGGAATATAATTTTAATTCCCATAAATTAACAACAAAGAAACTTTGAATATTTTTTTTTGCGTTTTAATTGTTTTACAACTATAATTTTTGTAATTATTATTTTTTATTGTTGTAAATATTAAGGTTCTTTTGAAATTGCTAAGATTTCTCAAAATTCTCTGGGAAATCCTTTTTTTTCCCTCGGATTTGAGCCTTTATTTTTTTTGAGATTAACCATTTCCTTACAAATCACTATGTGTGTAATACGTACACAATGATCCAATTATGGATTATTTCGTAATATAATAACGTTGAATTAATCCGCATATTAAAAGTATTTATATACTTTACATGACTTAAATGAAACCATGCAATTTCGACTCAGTTTCCGTCTATAAATTTCATGTAGACTTAAATAAAACTGCGCAATACGGACTCGGTTTCCGTCATATTTGTATGATTCACGTTATTGGTTCTTACAAACCAAGAATGGATCTCATTATAGAAATCAAAAATTGATTCGATTTCGTTGCTCTCGAAAGCAGCAGATTCAACACTTGTGCATACTATACGGATGCATCAATCATCAAAAATTGATTCTTGTACTTCATTATATCACAACATATCTACCCAGATGCAAATACGTTAGTAATTACTAACAGTATATTTACCCTTACTGAATTTCGATAGAGGTGCTTATAGTTTCAAAAGAGACTAATATAAATTTGAGGGAGACGTCCATCAAATTTTTAAATAATAAATGGCAGCGCGTTATGAAGATAATTCTTGATGAATTATATATATACGGTACATTAGCCAGCCCCTTTGTTAATAGGATATTGACCTAGACTCAATCATCCTAAGTCTTGAAAAAGTAGACGGCAAGGCGAGGTGAACGGAGCCCGTTAAATAGGCCACATATATTTTGGATGGAATAATAAAAAGTGCACTTTTTGATAAGCATTATAGAAATGCGCAATCGCGATTGTAGTTAGTACCGGGGTATTCCAAAAGAATATTTAGAGTTCTGATCTTAAATTGATAGAGCAGCTTGAGTGCTCTGGTCTGATCAAAGCTTAAATGTTGTGTCAAATAGAGACAGGAAACCCAATACCGGAACTAGAATTCCGAAGAAGTTGTATACCAAGTCTATTAAATAGACTTAGTGTTTTGAAGTTAAGGCAAGCTATTGCTAAAGACATTGGAAATAATTCCACACGCCTCAGGTCCCGAGACTGGCAATTAGAGTCCTTTTCTTAAAACTTAATAGAAAAAAACGACGTGCCAAATGAATAAGACAACTAAATTGCTAATGTATTCGAACATTACATTAGACATTAGTAGCACCAGGGATAATTTATAATAATGAAAACAGTAATAGAACGATTCAGTAAGAGGAAAAGGGTAAAAAAGTTAACCTTACAGTGATCAACGAGCTGCACTGACAATATGATTTTCTCATAAAATCTATAAATTATTTAGTAAATCTAAAATTTTTTTTTCGGTTACCTAGCTTTTACACTAAGTGTAAACAGCAAAATATTCTTTAATTAATGATCAATTCTTAGACACAGCGCAATTATTTATGGTATTAAAATACCCACAATCTATAATAAATATCGCTGATAATTCTCGCATGTCCTTTAATAACAACAAATATTATTACCTGAATTATTACTTATGAACTTGGACACTGGGAAATCCAATTATTACCAAGTCCCATTTTTCTTTAAAAAACATCGCATTCTTTGACATTAATGACCTTGCGGTAATGGCCATCTTGACAAATAATTTAAAAATTATAGTAATATAGAGAAAAATGATAAACATAAGTTACAAATAATACAGAAATAAAAATGTTGTTTGATTTCGCTTTTATATACTTAAGCGATACATTTTATTTTTGAAAAAAAATTTTTTTTTTTTAAGGAAGACGAGTTGCAATAATTTAAATCGTCTCTTAAATCCTTTCTTTAATTATCTTTTATTTTGATAATTTATTTTTTTATTTTCATTAAAAAGTTTTATAATAAATTGAAACCAATATTATTAGAAATAGTTTCTTATTTAAGATCGTTGTTTTAAATTTCCTCTTGTTAATGCAACGTAATATTTTTATTAAATAAGTTATATAAAAAGACCGATCAATAAGCTACTCTGATTGATCGATCTTTTTCCTAAAAAGGGAGGTGTAGTGTGTTTGACAAGTCTGCGTTACCATACCGTCTGTATGTAACTGGAGACCCACACTTTGTGGAATGTTGTTTGTCAACTTCTCACCAAACTTACTAGCGTGGGATTTTGCTTACATTGCGAAATCCACGCTATATAATAATATGTTTAAATAGTTCTAAGTATTTTTAATTTAATAAAGAAGTTAGTTGCTCAGTAGAGCTCAAGAATAATTGGTGTTTTATTTTTAATAACACTTCAGTATCTTTTGATACCATATTTGTCTGTAAATTGGTCAGCTAAAAAAAAACACGTGTCTCTTCTTTACAACACATAAAAAGTCTATTAAAATTTCGGGATACCTCACTTCTAAGCTTGAATTTCGATATCTAATATATTGTTGTCTTATAATCAAACGGAGCTATCTACTTCCATACAAGTGTTCAGGAGCTTGAAAACATTTTTTAATTTGCTCAAATTAAAAATATTCGCCAATAGGGCTTCTACAATATTAATTAAAAACTGATACTGAACACTACATGTAATTTTCCAACCGAATTTAAAAGTGTATTTTAATTGTAACAACTTATAAATTGATTTAGTACAACGATATTTACATTAGATTTCTTAATATATTGGGTGTTGCAATTAAAATTTTGTTGTGAAAATTTGAGTCGTAGTAACCAAATTTCAGTTGGCAAATAACTAAATATTTCTTTGTGTGTGTATAAAGCTCCTTAATTTTATTTGAAATTAATATGCTTGAGGTAGATAGGCCCTTTACATTACTTTTATGAATATTAGAAATGTGTAATTTTATACCGGATTAATAAATTTCCCATTTAAATTTTATGCGAGTGACAACCCTAATTTTAAACGATCGGCTCGATTATCATTACGAGCGGACAGAGATGGTTAACGCGTGAATAGCCCTTTAATATATTATCAGGGCTGAGACATTCATCCACTAAAAAACGAAAATGTGCACTAAAAATCCAAAACAAAATGCACTTAAAATTTGTGGACCTTTAAAAACTGATTTATAACTCGAGAGCGTTATTTTAAAACTGACATCCAATATAAATGTCTCACAAATCAACAAACGCCTTCTTTGTTTACTTTAAATTAAATTTTAATTTTTTCAAAATAGAAATTTAAATTGAAAATATACTACAAAAATGCATTAAAAAATGCATTTATAGCTAAAAATGCATAAATATACATTTATAACAAAATATGCAAAATCCAATTGATGCAATTTTGTTGCAAATTCTTCGATTCGGAATAGTTTTTGGATTATTGACTAAAAACATGCATTTGCATAAAAGTCGCTGCCCTGGTTATAATGCTTTCTATTCTAAGTTTTTTTATTTCATTTTAGGATTTTACTTTAAATAAAAACAATAAAAACAAAATAATTTTATTTTTTTGAAAATAGATACTCTACTACTAAGCTTTGATTATTTTGAGAAAAGTTAGCAGGCCTTATTTATATGAGAGACCACCTCAAATCAATTTATTTCAAAGTATTGGTTAATTCTGATTTAATGAATTTTTTTTATGAAATTATGAAAAAATCATAAAAATTTGATATGAAAAAATTAAAAATATTAATAAATTTTCATTTACAAGTTTGATATAATTTTTATTAAAAAAAAAAATTATGTGTTTTCGACCTTTAATTGTGCAATGAAAATGAAAATTATTCAAGTTCGAGGCCATACTCTATATTTCTTTATTAGGATATTTTTCTACCAAATAATCTTTAGAGTTTTTGTTTTCAAATTTATTAATTGACCACTTTCCGGAATTTGTTGATAGATCTATTTCGGGAATTTTCCAGTTTCCCATTATCAGAATACATTTGGAAAGAAGTGACAATCCCATGCAAAACATCAAACATTCATATAACCTAACTTTTCCCACTACATGAGAACTCATATATGAGCTCGCAGTTAAAAATTATCACCATTGATTAAAAAAATAAATTGAAAACTTGTTCGTTATGTGGAAGCTCTACCTTTGGTAGATATTCCCCTTGTTATTTCACACTTGTTTTGCTCTGTTTAAAAACAAGATGTAAAGGGGGTGTAAACATTAAGTTAATTAAATTTTGTAATAAATTAATCAATAAATCCATTTAAATGAAATCGATTCACTAATACTGTGAAGGAAAATTCTATCAGTGTAGATATCGTCGTCTTATATTCAAACGTTGTCTTATATTAATAATAACACCCAGATTAATAATAACACACCAGGCAATCGAATCGCACGATTGTAGTTATCGAATTTGTTGGTAGTTATCACCGAATTTTTATTGAGACAATCGAAATTCTATAGTCGCAACAGAATTTTTGTTGTTTCAATCGAATACAGTTGTTACAACCAACCAATTTGGTTGTAACAACCGAAACATTCGATTGGCAACAAATACGGTTGCTACTACCGAGTCTGTTTTCTTTGTGAATGAGTGTATTAAAACTTTAAACTTTACTGAAAAATTAGAATAAACTAAAATCAACCGATTCTTACGGCCGGCAGGTTGTTGAATAATTTATCATGTAGAGACAGTCTGACAATTATAAGACACAAATTACAATTAATACAATTTAAATGGAAAATCACTCCTGACGCCTGTCCTTCTTCTTAACCTCAACCTTTCTAAAAAAAATCAAATAAATTTTGCAATATTTAAAAGTAATTTTAAATGTTTTGGTTTATAGTTGTTGAGTGCAGTTGTGGAATCTTTATATTATTTTTAAAATTCAATTTCAAAATTTTAGCATGACGGATAAAAATCAGCGTTTAAATCTGGTCACTTTAAAATTTTGCCAATAACTTATTTTATATAAAAACATCTTAACATGTTGTGCAAGCAAAAAAAGTAAACATACGAAAAATATGTTGTTGTTGCAACAACAACATCACCATCCAACATGAACAACAAAAATAACGAGCCCTAACCGCCAAAAAGACGTATGCGCCAAAATCACAATTTAACAGGAGCAGCTTTTTTAATTTTTCTTTGGTTTATCCGATCGCAATGAAATTTAAATATGGTATAGAAAAAAACGAAAACATAAATTTAATTTGAAATTACATTTTGTTAGAAACCAAATCTCACGTTTATGGGTTAAATAATTGGGTCTAATCTGAGTTCGTGAAAAAGTTGTTTAAACTTATTGTTTAAACTTTAAAAAAAAACAGTTTCAGTTTCTTTTAAATGTTTTAGTACAGTTTAACATTGTCCTAACGATTGGCATAAAACCTGAAACTGGGAAAACAACGAAACCTAGGAAATCTTCCAAGACCAGAAAGGTGGAGAAGATTTTGAGAGCTGATCCAATTGCAATGTACGAAACATTGTGTGCGCCAGCCAAGTTAAAATATTGTTGGGCTTAGTGCATTTAAAGTGCAAAAAGTTTCGGATAGCAACTCAAAGAAGAATACTGAAGCTGAAAAACTAGCAAAACTACTAAAAAAGATTTGTTTTTATAAAAATCTAATTTTGTATTATGGACGACAAAAGTTATGTATTTTCGAATTTCTCACAGCTTCCGGACCGAAGTTTTATGTAGCTGATAGTCTTAGCGACATACCTGAATAGTGCCAATTAAAAAAGAAAACTACCGAAATTTCCAAAAAAAAAAGATCTCAAACCTATTTCCAACTTTCGATAAAAGTGGACCGACAGCAAAATCACAACTAAAACATTAATTAAACGTATAACTTTTATGATACAGAATATAAATCTGCATAAATTTTAATTAATAAAGTATTTTATTTTAAACTATCGCTTAACTAAGTCTCTATTAATGTTACATTTTGTGTGTTAGCGTTTATTTTGGGCGCACACATTAGGAATTGGCGTTAACGGCTTTTTTGTTTTTTTTTTTCAAAATTCGTAACGTTACTTCTAGAGTTATAGAATTTTGAAAAATTAAGCAAATGATTAAAAAAAAAAGATTTTCATCAAAAACTGAAAATTAAAATTAGTGGCGCTTAGGTCTTTTTCGCGGTTAGGGCTTGATATGTTTGTATGCAAAAAAATAAAAAATAAACAACTTTTACAACGACAACAACAAAAAAGAAGCCTAAATACATGTGACAAGCAAAAAAAATAATAATGAAATTAACTAAAACAAATAAAAATATCTAAATAAATATATTAGCAAATAGAAAATAACAAATACCGATAAATACTGACCGAACAATAAACAACAAACTTGCATTTAACGTTTAAACAATTTTATTGGAATTTTTGTTTAAGGCTTTTTAAGGCATACATTTCTTTCAAAGATATTTTAAATCTTTTAAGTATGTCAAATTGTTGTTGATATGAAAGAGATAAACTAGTATTTAATTTTTAAACAAACTATGGCTGTAAATCTTTTTTGGCAGTGTCCTTTATGCAAATATATTTAAATAAATTTTGTAATTTTTTTAAAATGAAGAAATAAGTTAGAAAATGGAAAATAGTTTTGAATATTGTATTTTAAGCCCTTATTGAATTAAATTCAAATTAAAAGTTAAAAAATTTTACTTTAACTTTACACGTAGAGAAAAAAGTTTCATCATATTGATGATATTGTTTCATAAATCGTTTGTAATCAATTATTTTATAAATTTTCATGAAATGTTTCATAAATATGATTAAAAGTTTCATAAAAATGTATGACAAAAGTTTCATAGACCTTCACCAATTCATAAAAAAGTTTTATAAACTTTCTTAGCTTTTTATTTAAAATTTAGAAAATATTATTTGCAATTAAAGGCTGAAGGATAATTGGCTTAAGCGACTTAAGTGACTTAAGTCATGTGTTGGGATAAAACAAAAAATTTGTAAAATACAATTATTTAAATTTTAAAAAAAAAAATTTACTTTCATATCATACCAACACCTAACTCACAATATTTTCCGTTAAGACTACTGAATATACCACATTAAATTAACTGAAAATCAGTTAAAAACAGGACTACTTAGTTTTCGTTTAAAACAATTGCATTTTTTAGTTTATTTTTAACTGCTGAAAAATCAATTGATAAAATCCATAAAAACAATAGATTGTTTTCGTTTATTTCAATACTCAGTATAATATAACAACTTTTTGTTTTAAATAGAAAATTTTAACTGAATATTTTAACTACTACCGAAAGTCCGTTTATTTTGATTATTGAAAAACAGACAGAAAGTTAAAAATTATATTTCTTTGGTAATTTAACTGTATATTCCATTGAAACAACTTTACCGATTAAATTTTTAATTAACTGTTGAACTTTTATGGAAAAGTTCTTGTGAGTGCTGAAATATGTCACTTAATCCAATTATGTTTCAGCCTTAAAAATTTTGAAAAATCAAAAACTAACAGAAATTATTTGCAGTTCTGAAACACCAATTAAATATGTTTGCTGTGTTCTTTATTTTAAATATCCTCGTTTTAATATGAATCTTTTATGAAAAGTTTCATAATATTTATGAAACATTTCATAAAAATTTATAAAACTTGCATAAAACTTTATGAAATATTTAATAAAATTTATGAATCATTTCATAAAAAGTTATGAAACTTCACCATCATATTTATGAAACATTTCATAAATATGAAGAAGCCTCTTATGAAACAGCTTCATCATATTTATGAAGTATTACAATGGACGAAAATCAATGAAGTTTTTATGATAAATCTATATAAATATGGTAAAGCTTTTGACCTGTGTATACAGATAAAAACTAGCAGATATCTACACAAAGAGAGTTCTTTTAACAAGTTTTAATGAAATTGTTTCACTAAACTAATAAAGTTTACTTCACAATGTGAAAGAAAAATTTCTTAAACTTCATGCAAAAGCTTCATAGCTTTAATGAAACTATTTTTAATGAAACTTTTTCATTAGTCGTATAAAATTTTTAATAAATAATGTAAAATTTTTAATAACATTTTATGAAAAACGGTATTAATTTAGAGAAAAGTTTCAATGGACGAGTTCCAGTGACAATTCATAGATCTAATGCAAAAATTCATTGCTAACATGCAAATAATTCTATCAGTGTATAATCGGCGTTTTCCAAAAAAAAAAAAAAAACAAAAGGGGGCCAAAACTCTGCACTAAAAACAGTCGAAAGTGCATAAGATGCGCTTAAAGTATGAACTAATTAATAACAAAAAGAAATACATTATAAATCCAAAAAGATGTACTTCAAATTAAAAATATTTAAACTTACTTAATATTTTACTATGATTTTTAATCATAGTGTTGGCTTAAACTTGTATTCCAATAAAAATGTCTAACTAGAAGCGTCTCGCGATGGGTTCTGTCCGATCTTAAAAAATTCAGATATTTTGTAACGAAGAAAAAATAAGCGACACATAATTATTTAGCGGCCCAATCTTATGTTTAGCGGCTTAAAAGTAGATCCAAAAATTACAGCAGTTTTCCTTTTTTAGGTTTATTTGGTACCCTATTGCATTGTGCACCTAATGAATGGGTTTTTAAAGACGATTTCCCTGGTTTACAATTCGGTTGCTAAAACCTAACTACACTTATCCCTCGATTTACACGTTCGATAGGTTCTGCAAATTCCGCGTTAATCGAATTCGAACATTTTTGTATATAAAATCGTTTAAATCGAAAAAAGATTAATATGCATACAAAAAATACTTCCTTTAATGTTTTATAGAATTTTAACAGAAACAAAACGTTTAATTAGAGAAGAAAAACTCAACAATGGCCTATAATTTATTCATAAAAAATTAAAATTAATGAAATGAAATAAATGGAAACAATAAAGGATTTCTTTAAAGCTGATTGATGATTATTTAAATCATAATTTTGATTAAATTTTGTGTCAAGAATTTTAAATTTTTATAAAATAATACTTATACTGATTTATCCGTGCAACAGTAGTTTTCGCACATGGACAAAACAATAATATATTATATACGTGAAACTAGAAACCATATATAGCTAAACTGAGTTTTTAGTTTTTCGCCATCATGTCATCATTAAAGTTTAACTTTTTTAAATTAATATTAAAATACTTGTACACGCAATATATATTGGCATCAAATTCAAGGTGAGAACCTCTGCTTAAAAAAAAAAATACTGATTTTTAAAAATGAAATCCTTCAATATTTTTTTTTTTTTTGATTTTTCAAGTTTATGAAATAAAATCTTTCTATAGACTTGTATATATTGAAAACTATGGCCTAATTCTAATAAATCAACCTTTTTGGATTTATTTTACCAAAAACAATTTTACGTTTTCTTATAAAGTGTGTTTTCTATACAGGAACTTTAAGTTGGCAACACTTTTTTAACTGGCGGCCATTTTGTCAGATGTCAAGTGATTTGTGTTTAGTTCGGTTTGGTAATTCAACATGAATAGACTGACTAGACTAGGATACATTCAAGAAGGAGATTTATATTTGTTTTTTATTCCTGAATAGATATTTTCAAACTAAATACATAGAAAGTCTTAAAATCGACAAAAATTATTGAGGAATCAATGGCCCTCTCAAATAAATGAGCGAAAAAACTTTAATTTCTTTTATAGTGCTCTAAAAAATCATATAAATTTAAATAACTCATAACTCCAGTACTTATTTAAGAATGCAATATTCGTGGATTTTAACGAACTTTGACCCAATCCTTTTTTTAAAACTTGGCCAGCATGTGCAAAGCCATATACCAGGGCTGGCAAAGCTATGTCACGCGAGCCAGTAGCAGCACGCTAGACGATTTTCGAGAGCACTCGACGTTTCATTGAACTTAATCAGGTAACCTGAAAAAAGTCTGTGAAAATAATTATCACAATTTCTAATATTCATTTTCGCTATAAAAATGTGTTCTTTGAACTAAAAATGGTGAAATTTTTCATATACATATGTTGTTATGAATTATGGCAAATAATATTAAAATCTCAAAAATTAGTTTTTTTTAAAAATTAAGTATCCACAAGTTGAAACATTATTTGGGCTACATTTTTAGCATTAAAAGTGTGAAACAACAACCCGAGTAAAAAAAGTTATATATGGTCTTAGGTTTTTTCATTTTAAAGTATATTTTAATAAAGGGTCCGCCAAATAACTTTTTTTGTTTTTGAACTCCTGAACCAATTGGACTTTGTATGGCTTCATACCAAGGTCTTTATGCAAAATTCGTCTCAATGATGTCTCCGAAATGTTCAATTGTTGAGAACGACGGTGAATTGGTGTTGATGGCGCTTCACGCACACTTTCTGCCACAGCAGCAATATTCTCGGGTGTACGCACTGTTTTTGGCTTCTCACGCTTTTGTTTATCGATGAGGATAACAGTTTCTTTCACTTTTTTCACAAGATAACGAACATACGGACCATATTCGTTCAGCGGAAGGATAAAACAAATTATCTGTCAAATCAGGCATGAGCTAAGTGTTAACAATCACGAAATAAGCACTAGTTAAAAAAAAAACGTTAGATGGCGGACCCTTTATGTGATTATATATGATGTCATGCATGGCCATTTCTTAATATAAGTGTCTATAACGTATATAACGATATATTATTCTAAAAATAACAAATATAACGATATATTATTCATAAAATTAGAAATAAATCTATTAACCTATTGTCATATATAATATATGGTGGCATATAAGCTATATAATTTAATATGTAATGTGTGATACAAGATATGCTTATATATGGTGCCATATGAATTCAAGATATAATAATGAATTCAAGATAAAGTTATATATGACATTAATATTAACAATTTAGTTTGAGATATTATTTTGTATTGTCCAACATCATTAATATTTTCCATTCGTATAAGACATAATTATATATTGTTATATACAACTCCAAACGTAACTATATGTGCGCAGATGTCTAAACTATTTTTCTTTAAATTTTATTTTTATGTTTTCATTAAACATAATAGATATCATGAGATATAAGTAAATCCAATTTAATATCAAAATATGCTAACCCTGCTTTAGACAATATGTATGTCAAACTTACTCTCCTGACTAGAAAATGAAGGACCATTTATCGAAAATTTTCGACAGTCCACCAAAAGAAAATGTACCAATAATTGCCATGCACCCGCTTTCATTATCTAGTAAATGTGAAAAAATACGAGGTCAACTTTGGACTTGGATTCTCTATTATATATTTTAGTTTCATCCATATCGACGTGTCAGCACTACAGGAATTTCCTTGACAGTTTTTTCAATACAAATATTTTTCAATAAAAATCGTTTTGAATAAACCATTTTTTACCAATATAGGAACAAAATGTATATTCTCTAATATTTTAAATTTTTTATAAAAAATACTGACAAAATTAATTTGAATTTTATTTATTTTGATAATGTAAGAGCCAACCACAAACAGAAATTAACTTAAAGCTGCATTTACATTCATCCATAGAAATCCAGTTTAAACTTCGAAATGTAGTTTAAACCGGAGTTCGAGCTAATGTAAATGCAGCTTACACTTTAAACAATTCTCTATTGAAAATTTAACAATATATTTTTAATCACTTAAGGAATTTTGTAGTTAACATGGGCTGCGTCTATAACATTTTACAATCATTCACTTGTGTAATTTTTCAATATCATTAATAATTTCAGATCCACGCTCTCACTTGCAGGCTTAAAAGTTTCCTTAGAAAATTTTTCAAATTTTTAATACCAAAGATGGGGATTAGTAAAAACATTTGGGTATTTAATTACAGGGCAATTACTCAATTACACCCAATTACATGTAATTAGACGTACAGAAGTAATTGGCCTGTAATTAAATACACATATATTGGTATTATGTTCCATGTTTGGTATTGACAAAGGAAGCGTTTAAGCCAACAAGTGTGAGCTTAATACGGTAAGTATTATGCTAACTTATTGCAGCGTTTAAGTGATGAAATTAAGGAAAAAAGACCGCATTTGGCGAAAAAGAAAGTGCTGTTTCATCAATACAATGCACCAGTTAACACATCCACTATTGCGATGGACAAAATCAATTACGTAAAGTTCGAATTGCTTCATTACTCATCTTATTTGCCAGATTTAGCTTCCTTGGATCTTTTTCTATTTTCAAACTTGAAAACTGGCTCGGTGATAAAATATTTGTCAGCAATGAAGAGGTGCACTCAGGGAACTTCTGCTGTAAATTCTTGTAGTTGCTTGAGTTGTAATACAGTATCTGTATTTCTAAGTGAAAGAAATTTAAATTTTGACTACATATGAAGTTCCAAAAACAAACCACACATCAAATTACTGTATTATGGTTTTACATTCGTTTTAAACAGTAGGTTTTTTTCTATTTAAAAAAATAAAAGAAATAACTGTTTGCTCATTTTTTACTACATATGTGGTTCATTTTTACTTCAAATGTGGTTAATTTTGTTGAACAGTTAAAAAAAAAATGACAATGTTAGTTGAATTTACTAAAATGTGAGTCGTCTTTTTTCAAGTGAAATTTCATTTGTTTTTAACTACATTTGCAGTGGTATTTACCTACATAGTATTCTAAATGTGGAGTCTGCGCGGTTGATGGTTATTTTATGGAGCTAGACAGTTCTGACTATAAACAGGTTATTGAATCTATTGAATGTCGCTGGGAAATTTGTATCGAACTAAAAGTAGATTATGTTGAGAAACATCGAATATGTTATACCAAATTTGTTGTGTTTTCTTTGTTAGGTCGGCTAATTTTGGGACCGCCCTTGTAAGTTTTCATTATCTCTTTAATATATAAGAAAAACTAAATTTACCTTTTAATATTAAATTAAGCTTTTAATTTAATATTCAGTATGTACTTAAAATTAAAATAAGATTTATTCTGCCAAAAATCTAATTAGTGTTAAAGATTTTATATTCATACAAATAATACATTTCGTATGAGATTTTTTAATAAAACTCCATTACTCAAAAGTACTCGGATACCTTTTTAAAGTGATATAAAAATTCATTAACAACATAGATACGATACGAGTATTCTCATAATATTTAAATGATGATAATGGCTTTTATGATCTACATATACTAACGTACGTACACATACATTTACGCATATAAAAAATATTAAATCTTTACTTATTCATACATTCTTATCATAAGTATGTGTATGATTGTATTTATGACTGCATTTAATTTTTCATTTTTTTTTTTAATCTTTTTTCAAATTAAATTGACGTCATTCATAATAATAAAATAAATATCTCTCAAGTCCATCAAAATTAATTGCTTGCCAAACAAAATTTTCCATATAACAATCATAAAACTCCTCTTCCTTTTCACATGTACACAATGTCAGTCAGTAAGTATGGATGTGTGTGTGTGTGTGTGTGTGTGTGTATGTATGTATACAATTGTTTAACCAAAAGGTAGGACAAAAATTATAAGGAAATATTAAATAGAAAAAAATATCTAGAATATAAATTCTAGATGTATAGAATATAAGGCATATTAATATGAGTTCATATATGTCTGTGTGTGTGTGTGTATATATGCTGTTATATCTAGACATAAACGTGCAATATATTTAAGTATCTTAGTAGTGCTGTCATATACTTGATGATATAAATATTGTGTTATTTGCATAAAATTGTAATTTAACTGCTGCCGCTTCAACGCTACTACATCGTCGTTGTTGTTGTTGCTGTCGTTGTGCCGCCACTTCCTCAACTTCTTTTTCAACTTTAATGTCTACTGGTTTTTTTCTTCCCTATTCTTATACTCTACGAGTATTTCTATTTTCTTTTTTTATTTTTCCTATACATAGTTGTACAAATTAAAGTTAAAGCTTCTGCAAATATTGAATTTTTTTTTTTGTTCAACCTCCCGGCTAACTCCTTAACAGCCATACATATAACCCATCAACCAGCCTTTCTTCCTTCCCATCCAATATGTATCTATATAACAACATTGATTTTTCTTTATTGTGCAATTTATTTTATTTTCCAACAAATTTCTTTTATTTTCAACATATTCGTTTAAATGCAGAACTTGAAAAGAAGTTGTTCCTAAAGAAATTTTTAAAAACTTTAGAAACCCATTTTCTTATTGTGATTTAAAAATAAATGAATTCAATCGATAATTTAAATTCACTTTTGATACACACCAAAAATCCGTTTATTACACTGCTTGACATCAAAAATATTAATAAGGCTCTGACCATCAATTCTTTATATTTTGGGCATGCTAATTTCAATGTCGTATCTTAGTTTTCGATCCATGGTACAGTTTTTTCATGCTGTTTTTATATAAAAAAATTTGCATATGCAAAAAATCTTATTTCTTTCTGTTGAAATCTAAGGACAAGACCAGTATTAATATTTAATTGATTCCCAAAGCTTAAAATTAAACTGGCTGTTACAACTTTTTTAATTTTTTTTCGTTTTTTCGGGATTTCTATGGGTAAATAATTGATCGAGCTAATCAAATGTTCACGCAGTGCAAAAAGTCATTTAAGAGTAGTTATATTAATAAAAAAAAAAAAGTTTTATCACAGCGTTTTGTGAGCAAAATTTGGGATTTGTCAAAAAATTTACATGGCACGATATCTTTCCAGGATGACCACTAGAACCAGCTCTTAGTATGATATGTAAACACGTTTCCAAAGTGTGATTCCAAATTTTCAGCTAAAAATACATATTTGTCACAAAAGTGGGGTTTTTGTTAGAAGAACTTATTCAAATATTAACTTTATTCGGTGATTTTTGCACAAATGCTTTTCAAGAGTAATCACATATTATATTAAAAGTTGGATTCTAGGTTCATCTCGGAAAGCTATGCTGCCATATTAAATGTTTTGCAAATAGGCTGTTTCTACTCCATGACCATTTGTTAAGGCCAATTGCTAGCATAGCGATTAAATTCGCTTAAAACGTAAAAATTAAGAAAAATAAGAATGCAATACAGAAAGGAGGCAGATTGACTGCATTTTAAAAACATTGTATGTAAAAAACTGCATTTACAAAAAATTTTAAGTAATTTTGTGGAAAACCGTACCATAGATCAAAAAATAAAGTACGTCTCTGATAAATAGAGAAGTGGTGGTCATAACCTTATTATGAGTTGTCCCCCTGTGTTATGTTTGCTTTTATTTTTTTTTAATTCGGATAAATATTATTTTAAATTTGAATTCTACGCTCAATTACAAAAGTCTGTAAAAGTTACATAAAAATCTGCACTTTTACAGGAAAATGAACTATTTTTATGCAAACACAACGTATAGCTAATTTTAGAAAAAAGGGTTTGTAATTATTAGTAAAGTGAAACTGGCTGGAAAAACAAGTAAACCTTACTTAAATTTTACAACATTTTAGTAAACTATTAATAAAAATCAATATGTCAGAAATTATACGTTTTTTTTAAATTACACTACTGACGGCCAAAAAATCCTCCCTTTGAAACACATATTTTGTAATAAGCCTATGTACGCTGAGTCCATGTACTTTTGCTGGGTGTTTGTTGTATTATAATTTGTAAAAAGATCATATATCCCACCCAACAATACATACCACGTCTGTTCTCATAAAAACATTGTTTGTTGGGATATATGTTGTTTTGTAAATTGTAATACAACAAACGCACATACTACATATAATGATATACAAAGTATATTGATATGTAAAAAATTTTGCTTTTCAAATAGCTTTGATTTTATAATTAGGTATACCAAATCAACCAGTTTATACACCAAGGCTGACAAAATTCTCATTAACTTGATTTTGTCTTTTGTGTGTAATATCTCGCTTTGAGTGAAGATAATTATCGTTTTCTTTTGCGGACAACTAAAGATTATGGTGATGCCTATGAAACAATTGTATTTTCTAACATGAAAATGATCAAACTTTTTGAAAAGCAACAAATATAATCTAATATGACAATATCATATTAGATTTTGGACTTGAGGTAGAACAATATTCTAACCAAATATATCGTCACTTAAAATCCAAAAGGATATAACTACACTTTTTTCTTTTTTACAGGAGAGGCAAAAAACATTATAAATATAAAAACTACTTAAAGCTTACAAGGTATCCCGACCTAGACCGTCAGATCTTAATGAACTTCGGATATGTTGCAGAGAATAAACTTTTAAGGGGCCCATGTTCTTTTTAGCTGCCCAATCTCATGTTTAGGCGTTACTAAGTGAGGTCAAAAATTACCGCATTTTACATTGTTTTCGGTTAATTTCGTTCCATCAAAAGTAACTATGTATTCACTGGTGTACAAAAAATTCCCACAGATTTTGAAGTAATTTTTTTTATTAAAAAAAATATGTTCTGAGTAACATTAAATATGCCGTTTTATTAAGGAATTTTATTAAGTATTAAGCTAAAAATAATGCATAGCAATGCCTGTTTAATTCAATTGAGGGGGTGTTTGAGCTTTGTCCGATATTCGAAAACGTTCGGTTTTTATGCGACTTTTTCCAAATAAAAGGCTATATATATTTCAAAATAATTAAAAAATGTGTCAACTCTGGGTCCACTAAATATGCAATATGGGTATCAAAATTTTTGTTTTCTTGAGTTCTCAAGTTTTCATACAAAAACAAATTAATTTTTAAGCCAACTTCATAACCCTTAAACGTGAGATTAGACAGCTAAAAAATAAGTGTATTTTTTTTGCTCCTTAACAACGTATCCAAAGTTCATTAAAATCTGCGAGTTCGGGTCGGGATATCTCCTTTGTTAGTATTAAAATTTTAGAATTATGCTTAAAAAACAAAGACGGATTTGATTTTGAGAAAAACGTTAATGGAAAAATAGTAGTTTCTACGCAGAGCAAATTCCTTTGACGAGCTTTAATGAATTGTTTTCATTAAACTAATGAACTTTTCTTCACTATGTGAATGAAAAAATTCTTAAACTTCATGAAATAGCTTCATTGTTTTAATGAAACTATTTTTAATGAAACTTTTACATTAGGCGCATGAAACTTTTAATAACTAATATAAAATTTTTCATTCAATTTTATGAAAAACTTCACCATTTAATGAAAAGTTTCAATGGACGAGTTCCAGTGACAATTCATAGATCTTATTCAAAAATCCATTGATATCATTCAGATAATTCTCTCAGTGTAAGTAATATAGTTACGGCCTTAGGTACTCGATTTTTCTGAAACCAAAAGGCCGTAACTCCAACACAAAAATGTATGCAAAAAATAAAACAAAAGTTTAAGATAAAAAATGCTGCTTTTCGGCAGTAATTAAAACCAGTTTCTGGTGAACTTATGTATTTTTATCTATTTATTGTAAATAATTTAAAAAAAAAAATTTTAAAAACTTTCGAGAAAAATTGAGTAAATTAATTATTTATTTAAAGAAAATAATATTAAATGGAATTTTTTAAAACAAAAAAACAATATCAAATGCAAAAAACAGCACTGCACGACTTTTTGGTTAATGAATATATTAAAAGTGCAGGGACTGAATTTCGATTTTCTTTAATAAAATCGGTATTTTTGGACGTAAACATTTAAATTTGTGGGAAGATGCATTTTGGTTAACAAAAAGTCAATTTTGAATTTATTGTTAGTTACGACCTTTTGGATTTTAAGTGACAGTGTGACAATATAGAAAAACCATTTTTGCATTTTTAATACAAAAATTAAAACATTTTTGAAAAAAATATATAAATATATACAAGAATTTTTTTTAACTAAAAGATTCTTTTGTACTAAAATTGGTAAATAAAAACGTTTTACTTTTTCTTTATCTAACTTTTTTGTTTGAGTGTATTTATTTCAAATAATGTGTAATGTGTTTATTACAAAATTTTACTTGTATGTTTTATATATTTGTATAGTGCAGATGGTATCTGAGATTACAGAGTCCAGTTAAGTCCGACGCCAGGGTCCTCAAACCCCCCTCCCCTTTCAAGCGACAAGAGTCGCCTCGACCCCCTACTGGAAAAAGTGATCAATCTCTTAACCTGGCGCTGACCAGGAGAGTTTTCCCAGTAACCAGAGAATGCAGACTCTCTCCATGCCCTGAGCCTTTCCCTAACATACCCCGCAGGTATTCCACAGAATGGTTCAGGACCAATAAAGGGCCTTCGGGCCCCGCGGTTGGCAAGACAATCTGCCCTCTCGTTGCCATCATGCCCCTCATGACTAGGAATCTACCCAATGTTAGAGAGTTGCCCCTACCGAGCCTATTGAGAGTCTGAATGCATTCCACGACCAACCCAGACGACACCTTATAAGCCATTAAGGCCCTCAGTGCAGCCTGACTGTCAGAAAGAATGTAGATGCGAGTTTTGATCTCAAAATAATTGTTAAAAATAAAAATTAATAGCGAAATACCGTACAGTCGCGAAGTGAGCCCGTATTTATCGGAAAGGTATTGATCGTAAGTCTACATTAAAATATTTAAATCCGCAAAATAATTTTTGATAAGAATTTAAAATCAAACAATAGCAATAATATTTTTATTTTAAAAATTAAAATAAAAATAATGTAAAAATTATTTTAAAAAATCGATAAATAACAGAAATTTTAAGACCACATAATAAAAATCGAACAAATAAAAGTTTTTGCGAAATTGTTTAACTTTGAAAGCTATTTAAAAATTAGAGCAATTGCAAAATAAAATATTTCCTTTCCATTGTTGGTGACTTTTATAAAAAAAAAATTACACTAATTTTTGTGTTATTTGAAATTAACATGATATCTTTTAATAATGCATTCATTTAAACTCTGTTTCTTTTAGTGGTATTAGTAGTTGTATCAAAACCTTCTTCCTTTTCTCCTCCTGTGTGACCTGTTCTATCGTTTATTTTCACTGCTGTAGCTATTGTTAGTTCTACGGGTGCTTGTGTTCCCAGCTACCTCCCTTCTACCTCATCTTCATTTGTTTCTTACTACTGCTACATACACTCAAAATAATACGTCTGTAATTTAACAAAAATTTCTTCTTATTCTCGACTTAAAAAAAAAAAAATCATTCAAAATTATTTATTCTAAAAAAAACAATTTTAAAAAATAATATTTACAAATTTTTACAAAATTCAGTCACAGTCTGTATGACCACCTTGCCAGGGTTTTTCTATCAAAAACTTAGCATTTTTTGACATTCCGTTTTGTTTTTTAAAGCATTTTATAGAAAAATCCTGGCAACGTACTTCATACAAGCTTAAAGTTTTTCAGTAAGATTTTTGTTAAATTATAGAATTTTTTTCTGTGTAAGTATTATTCTTATACACGCTGCAGCGTGTGCGCGCAATCAATTTTCTTTTATATTTTATTCCATCGTTGTTGTTGTGTTTTTTTTTATTTTCTTTTGCTGTAGTACAATATTTATTTAGCATTTTTTTGTTGTTTTTGTTTTAATTTTTAAAGAACAACGCTGTTTTCCATTCTTGCAATTTTCTTTATAATTTTTTTTAATGGCTACACGTTAACATTATTTATATTTATACTTTATTTTTTTATAGTTTATTCATGTAAATTAGAAAAAGTGTACATATTATAAAAAAAGCAAGTAAAAAAAATATTTAAATTAATAAAATATACGATGTAAATTTTATAAAATATTGTATATTGAAATTATTTGCCTTACAAAGAGGAGAACAACAGAATTTAGTAGGAAATAATTAAAATTTTATTTCAAGATATGGAATATTAGAGCAGTTTTTTAATACATTCAAAAAACGTTACAGAAAAGTCTGTAATTTTACAGAAAAATTAACTAATTTTAGGTCAGCTTTTGCAACATTTGTCTGTTTTTTTAGTAAAGTGAAAGCAGTGGAAAAATTGGTAAATGTTGCTAAGAGTTTAGTAATGCCAATTTTTTTTTTTATTAAAATTAGTAAATTTGCTTTATTAAAATTTGTTTATATTATCCTTTGGTATTTTCTTTATATTTAAGATTATACACAAGTAATCTCTTAAATTTTACACAGAGATCATTTATCACACTCTTAACAAATGTCTGTAATATTAGAAAAAATAACAAAAAATAATTTGTAATTATAGTTATGCAACGCAGTGTATTTAGAGTAGTATTTGGTAAAATAAATGTTTAATCATATTATTGCATTAACAGTGATCGTTAAATTTAAAAATATTTAACTTTCTCCTAAGAAATAAAGCTTTCACTTTTGAAACTTGAATAAATATTAAATATTACAGTGGTGGTCTCCAAATTAGGCCACCCAGCATGAAATTTTCTTTGTCATATTATTATTTTTTTTATAGAGTTTTGAATGTTTTTAAAGGGTCCGCCATCTAACGTTTTTTTTCAACTAGTGCTTATTTCGTGAATGGTAACACTTAGCTCATGTCTGATTTGACAGATAATTAGTTGTATCCTTCCGCTGAACGAATATGGTTGTGTATACGCATGAACAACGCTGGGAAATATTGCGACATTACTTTAAAAATCATGGTAATGTTGCAGAATGTGTGCGAAAATTTCCATTTTTCTTCAAAAATGAGCAAGGAGTGGCCGTTGCAGCCAATGGCGATCGTTATCGGGCCATGTTGAACGAATTTTTGTTCACAAAAATTGAAGAGGAGGATATTGGCAACATTTGGTTTCAACAGGACGGAACAGGAAGATAATTCGATAATGTGCTTAAAAATTGGACCGATCGTGTAGGCTACCGCATGGCCAGCCGAGGCAGCCATTTGAATGAAATTATTTTCCATTATTAACCGGAAGGATTGTACTTTCAAATAAAAAAAGAAATTTGAGAAAATATTCAGTAGTTTTTTTATAGCATTTTCAAAAAAAAAAAAGTTGGCGGACCCTTTATTGTTCTAATATATTGAATACAATGTAATAAATATTCTTAGAGCTGAGGCCAATGTAGCTAATGCTCATTAGTTTAATTTAATCTTAGAATTGAATTCCTGAAGATTAAATAAAGAAATAAAAAAATAAAATAATTATTCGACATGACTCACTTGTCAAAAATTGTTAATTTTGTCCCTTAAATAAAGAATTATTTTTTTTACCAACTTTGAGGACTGCTATCGGGTAAGTGGGACCAGGTAGAGATTTTGCGCCCTCCTAATTTTTGTTGCCCCCTTACCCCTTACCCTAAATTAAATTCGGATATATTTAGTCTATATTTTACCTGGACAATTAGAAATGCCAAAAACGCTTGAGCTAGCATACTTGTCTGTAGTCGTCAAAGGATTAAAAGTCAAGGTAAAAATATTATTATTAGGTATTCTCAATGTTTGAGATGCTGATTTAAAGATCCTCCAAATATAACCTTAAATTTTTAAGGTATTTTTCATATAACAAATATTAACTGCCTGTTTATCTATTACGAACCCAAATAAAGGGTCCTACATCCAACCTTTTTTTTTCAACTAGTGCTTATTTCGTGAATAGTAATACTTAGCTCATGTCTGATTTGACAGATAATTAGTTTTATCCTTCCACTGAACGAATATGGTCCGTATGTTCGTTATCTTGTGAAAAAAGTGAAAGAAACTGACATCCTCATCGATAAACCAAAGCGTGAAAAGCCAATAAATAAACCAGTGCGTACACCCGAGAATATTGCTGCTGTGGAAGAAAGTGTGCGTGAAGCGCCATCAACATCAATTCACCGTCGTTCTCAACAATTGAACATTTCGGAGACATCATTGAGACGAATTTTGCATAAAGACCTTGGTATGATGCAATACAAAGTCCAATTGGTTCAGGAGTTCAAAAAAAAAAGTTATTTGGCGGACCCTTTACATTTTCGTTAAAATATGACTTTGCAATGTATTCCCATGTATTTTCGACAAAAGTAATTGTCAATTTATATAATTGTCAATTTGTATCGTCTCGTAAGAGACGATATAAATCTATGTTTGTAATAAAACATATAAATATTTACAAAAACTTTAAATTGATCCTGATACTACACCCAGAAAAAAGATTGGTTGAAATTCGGTCAACCAATGAGTAAAGCTCTGTGATTCCACTAATATAGTCTATACTGTGATATAATTGTTGTGTGGTATATATTATTTTATTAATTATTAATTTTGTGTCGTGAAGTCCCGTTTTTAATTTTTAATTTAATGATATTTCTGACAATGTAAAATAAAATCAATTTAATAATAAATAACTCCTGAAGAAATTGGAAATAAGCCAAAGAAACGTCGAGTGAAAAATTAATTAATTTAATTCTCAGACAATTGGCCAACTTAGCCCAAAGGAAATACCTTGCAAATAAATAAAACCATTAAAATTTATTTGATAAGACGTTATTTCATTAGAAAGTATCTATTAATAAAGCCAAATACTGTACTGGCAATTAAAACGAGGAAACAGGAACTAAAAAAAGTACGGTAGAATCAACCATTTATTTAATGAAAATGCTAAAAATTGGTACCAGCTATAAAATTTATTAAAAAATTGTCGATAATTATAATCAAAAGTGGTAACTGCAAATACAGGTTTCCCAATCAAATATACAATCAAATTACGGTTTTCGTAGAACCACCGAATTGTGGACTGCATTGATTTTAGACGCAACTAATGATTGGTATTGGCAAACGAATTTTAGACCAAGTTTGTTTTCCATACAAAATATTTAAATTCAAATTTAGCACTCAACATTTATAAGTGTTTGTGATGTAATGGGTAGAGCGGCAGCCAATTACTCCAAGTTTCCGAGTTCAAATACCGGAAAAAACAAATGCAAAGTTTGTTTTTTTAATTAAACTAAAATACTAAAATGTTCTTCTTTTAAATTTACAACGAGCTTTCAACCTCCGTATATTTACAAAAATAAATCAAACATATTAGTTAGGTTGATACTAGTATTTCGATCTGGCTAAAGATCTCATCAGAACCCGAAGTTTTATAAAAGCTAGAGCCTCCATAATAGGCAGAACTTTAACAAAAAACCTATTAATCATCAATTTTGCTCCATTCTTATCTTCTTAGTAATCAAACACTTGGCTGGGGCCTTTTACTAACAAGCATCATGATGTTACTAAACTTTGAAGAACAAAAATGTTCTATTTAGATAAAAAAAATTTAGTTTTTACTCTGGCTCAAGCAATAATTTCCAGAAAATTAAAAGCAATTGTGGTGCAATGAGTAGGAGAGTGGACTATTTATCTGAAGGCCACGTTTCAATACTTGAAAAATCAACAAAAGTTTTTTAATTGCAATAAAATTTTATAAAACGTAATCATATTAAAGTGGACTTTAATATTATTACGTTGAGACATGAGACAACTGAATATTAGCTTTCACGTCTAAAAATTTAATTTAATATGAAGATAGTTGTCGTAACCGCCAGAATTCGATTGGCAACAAATTCGGTGGCCACAACCGTATTTGCAGTTACCTCTTTTTTTATTTGATTATCAACAATTTTTTAAAAAATGTTATCGATTGTAGAAATTTTTTTGTACTATCACCAAATAAATGGTTGCTTCTACCGTACACAATTATTAACCGAATTTTATTTGAAAAGTTGTTTGGAAATACCAATAATTGTATACTAGGATTGATTTTTAGTTCCTTTTACGTCTTTTTAATTGTCAGTGCAGTACTTTTGCTTTATTAATCGATTATTGGTAATTTCTATTCAAATAAATTTTAATTGTTTTGACCGAATTCCAACCAATGTTTTTTCTGGGTGTAATTGGCTGTAATATTGGTGAAATATTATTGACAAAGAATTTTGTATGTGGTACTGGCAAAACACATTCTTTGTAAATGCAATTGAGTTTTCCAATCATAATATTACACAGAAAAAAGTATCAGCCTAAAATATTTAATGAAAGATTTGATTTGAATTTAAGTTCTTTCTAAACAAATATTTAATTGAATCAATTAATATTTTAATTGACTTTTAAATATATAAATACATATTTTATTTTAGACGAAATTATCATATTATTTTGTCATATACTGTATGCATAAATAGAAAATTTTCAGTATAAAATACCAAATACATTTGAAGTTAACAAACAAAACAAGCACACACACAAACAGACTCAGCATTGCAAAAAGCACACATCCCAACGTATAGATCACACACTTTTTTGTGAGCATCATATTTTTTTTTGTAGAAGTTATTTATAATTTTCTTTTCCTTCTTAATTTTAATAGAAGGTTTAATTGATATTATCATTGCCGTGATAGGTGCAAAATCAATTAAAATATTAATTGATTCAATAAATTTTTTAATTGAAACCCGTTTTTAGTTTTTTCTGTGTAGTTGTACCTTCTGTAATTTTTAACACGGTGGTTTTTACAAAAATGCCAGTGGTTTGCCAGTAATATTTTTTTTTTCCTTCGGTTGGCAAATTTCTACCTGGGATATTATATCCTTTTCCCATTTTCCTATGAATTAATAATTTGATTTAGCATAATTTATAATATTTTCTTACGATTTTTAATAGCTATCATAATGATATATGATCAGCTGCAAAAAGTTTTTTTCATTTATTTAATTTAATTTATGGAAAATATTTTATTGTACGAGTACATAATACTACAAACTAAACATGAAGCCGGGCGTATATATTATTTCCAGTTTTTTTTTTTTCAAAATAAACAAACTATAAAAAACTTAATTGTATCAATCAGTTACAATTAAGGCGATGACGGGAAATAGTTAATACGATTTAAACCTTTAAAAACTTGTAAGCACTTTAATTATGTTTATGGATTTCAAATCATCTCGAGATTCATTGAACAAATTTTAAAGAAATATAACTTTTTTTATTGTTTTATCTATTGAGGTTCGAGGATAAATTGGGCGTAAATTGTGCCATTAGATTTTTAAAATTAAAAACTTTAGATTTTTATATTATTTTACAACTTAACCAAGATGTTTCAAACGAGTAAGTTTTAATTTTTTTACATTTCTTTTAAAATGTTTTATGCAGCCCATCGCTTTAATTGTGTTTTTGATCTCAAAATAGTAAAAACCATATTTAAAGACATACAGACCACTAGTAGTATATATAAAAATTCACCAGAGACTAAAGAATATAACGAATAACAACAAAAATAATAATATCAACATCGACAGGATAAACATAAAAACCCATAAATAATAATGTAAAATGATAAATTGCAAACTGCACATAATTATGCAATTAAAGTTCGACGTTGTTGCACGAACGTCGTAGTAACGTAGAAAATGTTGTTCTTTCAGTCGTAAAAGTAAGATGAACGAAAAAAAAAAAAAAAACGTTTTATGATGCAGTTTTTAAGTAAAGGTTTTCTTAAAAGGCTGGTTATTATAGTTGTACAGGAATCATATATCGCAGGTCATAACTTGATAACTCATAACTGGCGAACGGTTTCCCCGCTTGATCACAAGTGAATTCAGTACGATGGCGAAGTCGCTTTGGTTTAACTCAAGTTTAAAGTTTATTGTCAGTTGCAAGATGTCAACTTGTTACCATTTATATATAAATTTTAAAAACGAAGTTATTGCCAAGTTTAAAACTCCCATGAAATTATGAAAATATGTTTGTAAATAAAATCATGAAGAATAAGGACAAAAAGTATTAAAGAAAACATTGCATATTTAATGAATTTTATACTTTAAAACAAAAAGTTATGAGAAGTTAAATGTTTTCAAAATAATAAAAACAGTAATTGTAATAATTACAACAACACACAGCATCATTATCAGTAGGGCAAGGAATTTTATGCAAATGCATGCTATTTCCTCAATATTCTAAAACAGATAGGTATATTATATAAATCAACAAGTTTAGAACAAAATAGCATCAATTTGTAGTTTGCATATTTTTGCATATTTTGACTTTATATGCATATGTTGTGCTTTTGAATGCATATATTATCTAGGGTTATAAGTTTGCGTTTGGCCAAACACTTTTTCGAATCAAAGAATTTGCAACAAAATGCAATCGGTTTGTTTATGCATATTTTGTTATAAATGCATATTTCGCTATAAATGAATATTTAATGCATAAATTAGACATTTTTGTTGCATATTTTGCATATTCTTTAGTGTTGTCACTCGTATAAAAATTATTTGATTAATCGAAGGAACAAAACGAAAATTCGAAGGAACAACTTAACAACAGGATTTTCGAATAACAAATAATTTGAATAAATTTTGACGATTAATCGAATAAAACGCATAATTTAAAAAAAATTACTAGTTTTGGGAAAATTTATAGAAAATATGGTAATGGGCAAAATAAAATCAAAACTATTTTGAAGAAATAACTGAAATTTTATAACGTTTATTAATCGTTTTCTAAGATGTGGACTCTTTAATAATGGGTAATTTGGGATTTAACTTTGAAGCAAACCACATATAGGAATTCACACACTTAGAATACTGTGTAGGTAAAGACCACTGCAAATGTAGTTAAAAACAAATGAAATTTCATTGAAAAAGGACGACTTACATTTCAGTAAATTCAACTAACATTGTCATTTGGTTTTTACTGTTCAAAAAATTAACCACAGTTGTAGTAAAAATGAACCACATATGCAGTAAAAAATAAACAAACATTTATTTGTTTAATTTTTTTTAATCAAAAAAAAACTACTATATAAAATGAATGTAAAATCATAATACAGTAATTTAAAGTGGTTTGTTTTTTTTAAATGAACTACAATTGTAGTCAAAAATAAGATTTCTCAACAAATGACTGCTTTTTTCATTTAAAAATAAATATACTGCATTACAATTCAAACAAATACATATGTTTGCTGCAGAAGTTTCAATAAAGTTCTATCGTTTAAATATAGCATGACTTTTGAAATTTAAACTATAAAAAATACAGCTATTTTACAACTATAGCACGTTACCACGGTAGCTATTAAACTGTGAATTCCATCTATGCAATTTTTACAGTAACTAAAATAAGATCTTAACAGTTCGATATACTAAAACTATCGCCGATATAAATATTCATCTTTTTAACAATTTTCAAAACTGTATTTTTTTTAATCACGAGATAAAAAAATCCCAAACGACACATGACTTAGAAATCTTTTGGCGTTACTATAGTCTAAATTTGGGAAATGGTATTTTGTAGTATTCAAATTGATGCCAAAATTCATAAAATGTTGAGGCAATATGGTAAAATATATTAACTATTTATGTGTTTTTAAAATTATTTGTATTCGTTCGATTAATCGAGTAACTTTTAAAAATTATTTGTTTGATCGTTCAAACAAATAATTTTTATTCGAACAAAATAAAAATACAAATAATTGACAACTCTAATATTTTTGCATGTTTTGTCAAAATTAAGATTTAATTAAAAATAAGCAAAAGAAAGCATTTGTAGTCGTTAACACATCTAGTTGTCAGTTGCTAGACATTTATATTGGATATAATTTAAAAAAAAAAAACACGCTCTCGAGTAATAAATCGATTTTTTAAAATTCCACAATATTTAAGTGCATATTTTTTTTTTTTTTAAATTATGTGCATGTTTTAAGATTTTTAGTGCATTTTTTTTGTGGTTCTTAGTGCATACTTCGGTTTAGGTACATATTTCAAGAGCATGATTTGGATTATTTACTGCATATTTTAAGTGCATATTTTCGATATTTTAGTGCATGAAAGTCGCTGCATTTGTTTTTTTTTTTTTTTGCAAATATCAAATTTTACCTATCCCAGAAGTAAAGTCCATAAAAATATAAAGAAACACAATATTACTTTTTTTCGCGGATTTCAGAATAGTTCCGACTTTTATATGTGTATGGTGGAAATTAACAAAAACATCTGCCGTTGTTAATTATCAGAGAAGACAAAAAAGCTAAGTTCAATGTATTTAAAGCTTAAATATTGTAAAAAAGCTAAGGAAAAATTACAGTTAAAAAAGGAAATAAATAGTTATTTAAGGGAATAAACATTTTATGACGAAAACTGCATTTTAAGTCAGAAAATCTAAAAAAGCAAATTAAAAGCCCAAAAGTCTTGAAGAAAATAACCTTTTTTAAGATCAGAATCTCTATAACCCAAAGAAGCGAATTGGAATTGGCCGAAAAAGCATAATATACTGTATTTGTCGTGTGGAATTAACAAAATTAGTTGTCTTCAATCTGGTAAGTAGGATTGTTAAGAAAAAAATTAAGTCTCGAATTGAATTTGATTGACTTAAGTAGAGATTTTCTATAAATACAAATTTTGGACTAAAATTGTCGAAAATTTTTTTGGTACAAACTGAACCGAGACTATAGTCAACTGAAAGAAAAAAAAAGATTTATTTTTATTTATTAGATAATTGAAAAAAATAGAACCACATACAGCAACTACTTTTTTTATTGCATCAATCGAAAGCTAAAATAGAGATGATTAATCTTCCGAAGGCACCTAAGCTATCGCTTCAGTTGTATAAGAAATAATTGGAAAACTAAATGACGTTAAAGCTATGACACACAGTGTATAATCAAATTAAAAGCACGTCTAATTTTCAAATCAATTGTTTTATATATAAATTTTCATTATTATTTGGAATATAAAACAAAATAGTACCGCATATTTCAAAAAAAAAAATGTGTAAAGTTATATAATGGTAACATTAGCAGTTGGACTGGCAACCCTGCCAAATAAAAAGCTTTAAAATTTAAAGCTGTTGTCTAAACTTGTAAGAAAAGGCGAAAATAATTCATGTTGTTCCGGTAAACAATTAACATCGCCGATTTTCAGTGGTTGGTTGATATATATGTATACCAGATCAAACCTCGAGTTTCTTGTCGATGGTGGATTAGAATGAGGCTGAAGATGACCGAGTCGCTAAGGTCGAAAGTGCAGCATGTAGTCCACACTATTAATGTGCTTATCAGCACACGTTTTTCAGCAAAATAAATTAGTAAAATATTAGTAAAACATTAGTTCAAATCAGTTAAGTGCTGAATAAGTATAACTAAAATCATTGTTGAAAACACAATTTCAGCAAAAAAAAAAATTATTTTGCTGCAAAACTTGTGCTGATAAGCACATTAATAGTGTGGACTACAGCCAGATTGAAAGATATACGCTGAATCAAGTTGATGTAGCTGCATGTCAAGATGTAGTAGAGAAAATTACACTAAAAAGTACAACTCTTGTAAGACACATAAAAAAAATAAACCATACAAAATGACAACTTTAATTTTGTGTTGTCACCGGCTTGACAAATTAATTGTCTATTATTTAAATTAAAGACAAAATAAAATATTTAAATTTAATAAACAATAAATGTGTATTTGTAAACTAAATCTTTATAGTGATTATTAAAGTAGTGTGCTCAAATTGCTAACAAATATACGTTCAGGTAGACAGACTAAAGCGAACGGCAAAGGACACACATCATAGGTCATTTTTTATGGTTCCTTTTCTTATTGCAAAAAAAATGGTTGCATATTTAGACAACCATTGATGTAAGCAGTTGAAAGATAAATGTGTTTATCTTATATATAATTATTTCTGTATATAGTCAGATATTAAATTAGTTCGTGTCGTCAATGTGGGAGTACGAACATTTCTATATTTTGGAACGTATTCTAAATTATTTTTAAAAGAATTTTTAAGATTTTCAGCAAAAAAAAATTACCAAAGTATAATTCTTGTACACATTTTTGAACTTTTTAGTCTACTAATATTGATTAACTTTTAGCAAGGATTTTTTTAATTTTTCATCAACTAAGTGCAAGCAAAACTTGTGCTAAATCTACTAATTTTGCTGACATTAGCAATTTTTTTGCAAGCACCCTTCTGACAAAACTATTGCTGATTTAGAAAAATTTTGTAGCTTTACTAGCTTTTTCTTTGAGTGCACTAATTAAACTTATTTGTAAAAACGTCACAAAAAAATGTCTTTTCAGAAATGGCACTTCATGCGGCAGGTTTTTGTTTAAAAATTACCCGAAAAAGCGATTTTTAATATAGATATAGTATCGTCTATCACGTTATAACCCTAATATTGTTCGTTTCAGTGCATATTTTTCATTTATTTTAAGTCTTTTTTTTTTTTATTTGTTAAAAGAATATGAAATTCGGATACATTTTTTATATTTTGATTTAAGCACAATAGTTTTTACATAAAAAACTGTTGATGAAAAAAAGAAAAGCTTAGGATTCTGTTCATATTTTAAAAATTGATGCTAAATTCCATTTTTTTAAATATTGTTTGTGTTTTTAAGTTTTGATGTTTTTTTTAGTGCATACTTTAAATTTTTAGCTGCATTTTAAAAGCGCCTTTTATCATTTTCTAGCTGCAAGAAATTCCTGGCCCTAATCATCAGTATTGTCATCAACAATTTACAAAACATCAAAATTTAAAACAAAATTGCATATTAAGGAGTGATGTGAATATGGGCATATGAACCAGTTTAAAAAAAATTTCAAAAAAGTAAAATATTTGCGATCTAATGTTTTTATTAAAGGGGCAACTGATGAAAACTTAAACTCATTTCTATCTAAATTATATCTATTAATTTATTAATTCACCAAAATTCGAACAGGAGTCTAGAATAAATCCAATACGCTTTAAAAGTTATTTAAAATTTGTGAAATTAACATAAATTATATACTTATGAAATTCAAATCAAAACAAAGCTTTAACATTTTATTACATATTTTTGTTTCCTTTTAATGGAAGTAAATATCTTAAGCCCATTTTCTTCTTCTTCTTAACCTCAACATTTCTAAATTTAATTTGTCAAATGCATATTAATTAAGAATTAATTGCGATTGTCTATATGACGTTAAAATAACACTGCACCCAAATTTAAGTTAGTCCAATGATTAATATGCAACTCACACAGGACATACACAGAGAGAATTTTGTTGGACGAAAAATAATGAAATTATTTTAGTGAATCAATGAAACTTTTCTTCACAAAGTAATAGAAAATTTCCTTAAAATTAATGAAAAGCTTCATAGTTTTTATGAAAATAGCTTTTTAACGAAACTTCTTCAGTGTACGAAAACGAAACAATTAATTAATAAAATAATTTTTTTTTCGTACAATTTTAGGAAAACTTGCATTAACATAATGAAAAGTTTGAATGAACGAATTCCAGAGCAAATTCATTGATTTTATGCAAAAATTTAATAATATAATCCAGAAAATTCATTTATATAATACTCTAACCTTTTCATTAAACAAATTTTTTTCGAAACAAAACAAATGGATTAAACGTCCTTTTTCCCCATATACCTGTCATATGTATTTGTGTATATATTTATGCAGCAAAAATATGTAAAATTTATTCGTATATCTTTTTTGGTTTATCGTGTTATTATTTGTTTTAATTTTATTCTCTCGCACCACCAACAACACCATCAACATTATCCTCAACGTCGGCAGGTTTTGTAATTTCAACTCATTTTTCGTTGATTAATTAATTCTCTTGTAAAATATTTTATTTGGTTTTTATTATTAAAATTATGTAAATTTATATTAAGCGGCGATATTTTTTAATTGAAATTACAATTTATAATTACAAGAAAATTGTTTATATAAACATATAAAATGTCAATATGCGTACAACATATTTATTAAAGTGATAAACAGGGCAGCCACTTTCATGCACTAAAACACTGAAAATACGCTCTTAAAATATGCATTAAGAAATGCAAAATATGAATTTAAAATGTACCATGAAAATATTCACTAAAAAATATGTACTTAAAACCCAAATATGTATTATTACAATTTGTTATTAACTAAAAATTTAAGCAAACCATGAAATTTGCACTTAAACTGCATCGATTTTTAAGTTGCATATACGTCTTTGTATACATATTTCGAAAAAAATTCATGTTTTTTTAATATTTTCACTTCAAATGCATATTGGGCTCTTTTTGAATATGCATTTGTGTTTTTAATGCATGCACACAGAGAAAAGTTTAACTATTTGCCAACTGAAATTCGGTTATTATGACTCAGATCCGGTTGTTAATAATTTCAGACGGTTGGCACAACTAAACATTTGTTGTCACAACAAAGTTCAGTTAATTCAACCAAAATATTCAGAAATCGAATGTAAATATTGTTGTGCTAACTGAATTCATAGGTTGTTATCATTAATTTACACTTTTCAATTCGGTTGGCACTTTATTTCTCTGTGTGTAGTTTAAATTTTTTAATAGATTTGTTACAAAATGAATACACTGAGAGAATTATCTACATGATATCAATGAATTTTTGCATTAGCTCTATGAAGTGGAATTCGTTTATTGAAACCTTTTATAAATGAATTCAGTTTTTCATACAATTTTATGCAACATTGCACTTTAGTTTTTTTTTTTTGCAGTTGGTCTTGCAACTCGGCCAATTTAAAAGCTTTTAGATTCAAAGCTAAACTTGTAAGATAAGATGGGTCGGGTAATCTCATATTGATCGCGAATTTAATTCTCATATAGCGTTTTTAGGCCTAGTTTCTAGGATGTAGATTAAATATGTTTGTTAGTTAAGCTTTAGTTAAACATAGAATTTTGTTTTTCAAATGTGGTTTATATTATTTTTAATTTAGGTTTAGCCCAGTCTGGTTGGTCAGTTAAAATAAAGTATAAATATGTCAACAAAAACCAGCTGTTAGATAATAATTTGATGTCACACTTTAACGTATTTACAAAGAAAACGTAAAACGCTACCACTTTTTAAGGCAATTCCAACCGGAAATTCAATTGTTTGTCAAAATCAATATGGCACCATTGCGTAATTTAACATTTTTTAAACTACACCATTTCCTCTTGTTATTCAGAAAAAAACAAATGTAATTTCATAATTGCTCTTGATTTTCAGAAAAACACAAATGTAATTCCAACACTTTTGCAAATAAAATTCAGAAAATTCTATTTGTAATTCAGAAAATAGCAATGGAAATTCAAAAATCTCATTTGCAATTCAAAAAATACGACATGGTTTTGAAAAAATCACGTTTGTTTTTCATAAATTATAATTCAGAAAATACCATTTGAAATTCAAAAAAATTTCAAATGTAATTCAAAAACTACCAATTGAAATTCAAAAAAAAATAACATATCCCAGCAAAAAATAAACTGGATTTAGTAAGCAGTAACTACATTTATATGCTTCCAAAATAGCGCTTTACCGTCTTGCATACAATAAAGTAACTAGGGAAGGCATCCTGTTGTGCTTCCCAAAATGCCTTCTTTGAAGCAGTGCATATACGCTTACAATGAAGCAACAAATAATACATACTGTGAAGCATTAATGTTGTCAACATACAAAAAAAGTGCTTCATATTGCCTAAGAAGGCATGAATTTATTGCTTCTAAGAGCACATGAAAGAAGTGCTTTTTCACCTGCTTAAAAGAGACATACCAAGTGGTACGTCGTTAACAAAAATCATGCCTTCTGCATTTGCTTTGTAAGCGCTTCGTTATCAAATAATGCCTTCCGGAAGCGCTTCTGGGTGAGTACTATTTTTTGCTGGAATGTTATTCAAAAAACACCTAATGATATTCCAAAAATTCTATTTTTATTTAAAAAATAACAATTGAAATTCAAAAAAAATTATATTTTCTCTTGAAAATACAAAAGATTATTATTTTTGTATTTGTAAATAATTTTTAAAAAATGTACCATCCAAGAAAGGTCAAAAATAAAATTTTTTAAAAAATTATTTGTCAACTCTATATAAAAATTTTCAAATTTTTTTTTTTTCTAAAATAATTTCACTGCCTTTTCCAGTAAAAAAATATCGCCTTTTAAAAGTACTGGGCCGAAATAGGAACACTGTGTCAGTAATGAGGTAGTAATAAATGGAAGAAAAAAGATGGAAAAAATGTTTTTCTTGTGCCGATCAACTCTGGACCTAAAAATGTATTTCCTTTCTACAAATTAGTTTATCGGTTGCATGTAAGTTTTTAAAATCTGACCGACCGGACCATAAACTTTTCAATTACACAAAGTCTAAAATATTACAAAATATATTCCGTTTTCACTTAAAACATAAATAATGGCTGGTTTTTATTTAAATAATGTCAGACTTATAAAAATTATTATGCCATACGACAATTTAGAAAATGGCCAAAAACCACTATATTTTTCCAAAGAAATTTTATTTGTTCGGTTAACCGTAACAAATAATTTTTTATATATTTTTCAATAAAGATTTGGTCACAGTCTATTTTGTAAAATTGTCAACTTTGTTTGCTAATATTTCCACTAGAGGTCACTTTAAAGCAAAGAAAAATAACATGAAATTTAATAAAGCACCCACCAAAAAAAAGTGAGGAACTTGTAAATCGACCGCTGTTTTAACAACATTCAAACAAACATCTTCTAAAACAACTAAAACGTGAACTGGTTCATGTTCATCTCTAAGCTCTACTACAAAAAAGTTGTTTTGAAGTAGATAAACTACTGCCAACATGGGACATCCAGCGCAAAATAAATCAGTGTTTATACTAACTTGTAACTACTTCAGTGCCGTACACTCAAAAAAAGGTAGTAAAGTCAGCAAATAATTTTGCTGAGTCAGCAAAACTTTAGTCAGGAGGGTGCTTGCAAAAAAATTACTAATGTCAGCAAAATATTTTGCTGAAAATCAGCGAGCTGATTTTTAGAAACAAAACTAGTAGATTCAGCAAAAGTGTTGCTAACACTTAGTTGATTAAGAATTCAAAAATCATTGTTAAAAGTTAATAAAAATTTTTGCTGAATATTAGTAGACTGAAAAAATTTAAAAACTTTGTAGTAAAATTATATTTTAGTTAATTTATTTGCTGGCAATCTTAAAAAAATTTGTGATACGTTACAAAATATAAAAATGTTTACAATACTTTACAAAATATAAAAATGTTCATACTCCCACATTGACGACATGAACTAATATAATATCTGAAAATATATAGAAATAATTATATATAACACAAACGAAACTATTTTTCAACTATTTTTCAACTACTTAGTTGTCTAAATATACAACTCTTTTTAGCAATAACAAAAGCAAAAATGTGTGTCCTTGTCTTCCGCTTTAGTCTGTCTATCTGAACGTATATTTGTATGCAATTTGACTACACTACATTAATAATTACAATAAATATTTAGTTTATAAATACACATTTAATGTTTATTAAATTTAAATATTTCATTTTGTCTTTAATTTAATTAATAGACAATTATTTCGACAAACCAGTGACAACACAAAATTAAAGTTTTTTTAATCCACATATGTATTCACATTGTTGGCGTCCTTTTGTATAAAAAACAGAAACAAAAATCAGCCATGGTTGATTTTTTTATATGTCTGACAAGAGTTGTACTTTTTCAGGCGCAGAAAATGCGACATTTCCTCTCTCAAAATAAAAGTTTTCAGTGCGAAAAAATCAAAAAGAATGGAAAATTTATCAAAAATACCCTAACTGCTCTCCCCAAAATCTTTTCCTGGACCCGCGCCTGACTTTTTAGTGTGCCGCGACATCTACTTGATTCTGCTTATATCTTTCAATCTGGTTGTCGTCCACACTATTAATGCGCTTATCAGCACAATATTTTTAGCAAAATAAATTAGTAAAACATTGGCAAATCAGTTAAGTGCTGAAGAGGTATAACTAAAATTATAGCTGAAAACACAATTTCAGCAAAAAATTTGTTGACAATCAGAATTTTTATGACGGTTAGCGCCTGTATTGAACAAGAGATGAAATCGTGGCTCACATTTCGAAGAGAAGTTAGAGTATTTTTAATCAATTTTCAAATATTTTTGATTTTGTTTGTTTTGAAAATTTTTATTTTGGGGAGGAAATGTCCCATGTGCCCTCCCAATGAATCCGCGCCTGATACGCATTATAACCTACCCAGCACAAACATGGTAATGATTACTTTTTATATTATACATTACTTTGTAATGAGTACTTATTACCTTCTGCATTACTTTTAATAATAATATAATGGGTTACTAATAAGAAACTTATAATGCATAATTCTCATACAAAAAATAATTGGTGAACAATAATAGGTTATTCATCCTATTACTTTTTCGGAATTCTATTTTTAAACTTATTTTAATTCGCTAAAGGGTAAGATGTTAGTTTTGGTATATCTGGAACGAATTTACATAGAACAACAATTCATTTATGTTTTAAAACTACCAGAACTACCTCGTTGGCTTAGTGTACAGAGTAGTCGCCTGTTAATCTGACGACCCGGGATCGATTCCCGGCTGCATGTTTTAAAAAAAGTTAATAACATTTTTTTTAATTCGTCATTTTTTTCCAAATCTATTTTTAGACCCATTATTTTTTTCCCTTCTGGTAATGGCTTATAATTCATACCTACGTGTGCATATAGGTAACCCATTATAACTCCTATTTACGTAAGGCTAACAGTACTGCATAACTCATTACTTTTGGGACTTTTCGTATAAAAAAGTTAGAATTATAATATAAATGATAATATGTCCAAGCCTTCGAGTTTAAAAGAAAAAAAATTAACTTTTATTTTTGCTTGAAAAAATAAAAGTCAAAAATTAACATTTATTGTTTTTCTTATAAAAATAAAAATCAAAAAAAAAAAATCTTTTATATTTGGTCGAAAAAATAAAAATCCAAATTTTAAAAAGCAGAGCATTTTTTGAAAGACTTCTCCACAAGGATCAATATGGTATACTTGAATAAATTCTCCGACATTTTCCTCCAAATGCTTTTTTCGTTTAAAAATTTTAAAGTAACTGTTATTTTCGGTCCCTGGAATTAATAAAGAAATTTTTCAATTTTCTAAAGTCTCTTATTTATTGACAAAAAATCTATAGTGTATATAAGAATAATAAATAAATTAAATTTTTGAGCTTTTATTTATTTTTACTTGTTTTACAAAAGTTTCATATGCATAACATTGCAAAACTTTGTATTTTCCCCATAAACTATGAATATAATTAAATATGCATATATGTTATAAATATTTATATTTGTTTGTGTGTGTGTGTGTTATAACTAACAAGGGCAGTTTGTTGGGTGGTTCCTCCAGATTTCGATGAAATTCTGATAAAATATAGAGAAACAGGAAAGTAATAAAAAATTGGTAGCCCGGTTAAAAAATCAAGATATTTACATTTATGAACTCATTCATGCTCATATTTGAAGTGATTCGAGGTCATACATGTCCATATACCACCATATAGGATTCACATATGTTCAAAAGAGCTCATATGTGATCATATATGTAAATATTACCTCAATTTGCGTTAATATACACATATGACCATTAAGGTGGTCCTTATTTTTTATTTTCGATTTTCCAAAAACGACGGGCAGTTTTGTGTGAGGTTAGGATAAAAAAATCCTGTAAAAAATTTGAGCTCGATCGGTTAAAAATTGGCGTGCCGCACTAGGGTTAAAGTTCATGAGAACGAAATTGGGGCAAAATGGATAGAAAAACACTCGTAACTACTCAGGAGTCACACCTTGTGTAATTCCATTGTTCTTTATTTTTGTAAATTTTCGTGAAAATTAATTTTTTTTTGTATGGGAATCCCATGAAGGGTTGGAGATAGAGGGTTAGTTTGTTCTAAAAAAATATTGGGGATACAAAAATAATGGGGGTTGCTCATACTTTTTACCTCCATAGGTGTGACTCCTGAGTAGTTACGAGTGTTTTTCTATCATTTTGCCCCAATTTTGTTCTCATGAACTTTAACTTTCGTGCGGCACGCCAATTATTAACCGATCGAGCTCAAATTTTTTACAGATTTTTTTTTATCCTAACCTCACACAAAACTGCCCGTCGTTTTTGGAACAGATGCGTTTTAAATTTTTCCATACATTGAGGGGCACCTTAATGACCATGAATGAAAATGTCTGGACATGTATAATCATATATGTATGTAAATATTAGCTCAATTTTCCTTAATGCACACAGATGAACATACATGATTCCTCATATGAACATATAAGAATGTTTATGAACACATATATATGGATGCATGTGAATATGTATGAAGCATGTGTGTTCATGTATGTATCCATATCTGCCGATTTTTAACTGGGAAGAAACATACCAGCCCAATTACATATTTAGGGGGTAAAAACGGTTGTTCGCAAATTTGTTTACTAATTTTTGTATATCAATGAAACTGTCATTCAAATACTCTCATTTTATACCAAATTTGTATATTTTTTCTTTGAAAAACTTAAAAACAAACACAAATTTCGCAAACTTTGGTTATTTTCTACCTCAAATTATAACTTTTAAAAGTGAAATTGGCCAGCTACAAAGGTTACCTTATTTATTTTGTACCCTTTATTACATATCCAAATTGTATGGCTATCGTAGGGAACCCATCAGCGGTCCTTCCTTGTAAGTGTATGTAATATATGTATGTGTGTTATACATATATATATAAATTATTAAATTTAATTTTCTGCATTTACTCGGCTGCCCATATTCCATTTTGCCACAATATACACACACGACACACATCCATTCACTACATCAACATTTTGCCAACGCAACTACTTACAAACATACATACCTCCTCAATATACCACAAAATCACCCAAACACCCACTTTTCAAAATAAATTATTATACACTTAGAAAATTTGTTAACTTTATTAAAAAAATTTATAAAAATCCTAATTAAATATTAAGGTTTTTTTGAATTTTGTAAAATTAATAAAAAAAAATGAAAAAAGTTTCTTTATACTCATATACAACTTGATATCACTATATTTACTTATATGTTTGGCAATATATTACAATATATGTTTATATTTTATAATTAGTTTATGAAAATGTTTTAATATGGCGTAATATATCATCATATATCAATGTATCGTATGTTATATATTAGCATATCTTGTATAACTAATCATAGGAAATAGATATAGAAATATATATGACCATATATTCTACCATATATGATCATATGAAAGTGTATATGGTACAATATTATTAGGTTGTAAACCACCGAAAATATAGACTTAAGAATAACAAATGTACTCTACATTTCTTAAATTTTATACGCTAACTGGTTTTAAGAGAAACAGTTTTTATTTCGAAACTCTCTTAAAACCAGTTCAGGTTTTAAGAAGAGAGCATTGGAAAGAGCTTGTTTAAACAAATGAAATACCCAACCCTTATAGCATGCGTAATGAATTCTAAATTTTCAATTTTAAAAAATAAATAGTATAGTTAATATAGGCAATATACTTTTTACCACTGATTCTGTTTTGTGGTTAACAAAATAGTTGTTTTGAACAATCTGAAATTGGTGAAGGACTAAATATGAAGATTTATCCTTCATAAACTATATATCGAATTGATCCATAATACTGAGTTATTAATTTGAATTATTTTGTATAACAAGGACGTGTAAAGTTTGCTGTTTATTTCTGCTCTTGAAATGTGCCTTTTTTGTTTTACCAAGTGTTTTAAATTTATTATAACTTCAGGTTCATAAAAAGCATACATTTTTATATTTAACACTATTTTTTAAAATTAATGACAGCCTTTTATAAGCGCTAAAATCTGCGCTTATTTTGCCCAAAAGTAATGCTTACAAGTCGGAGTTCAGCATATAAAAATCATGACATGTGTAAGCAGATTTGTAAGGGATTCTGTTTTGCTTACTCCCTTACAAACCTGCTTGCAGGTAAGCAGGTTTTTTTCTACTTAATTGGATTAAAATGAAAAGTACTGGAATCTAAAACATTTTTTTCTAATTTTTTAATTAAAAAACTTATTTGATAACTTTTTTGTCGTGAATGTATAAAAATTAAGAAAGAATATGTTGTGGAAAAATCCAGTTCTTTAGGTTATAATTTTGATGTGTTATTTGCATAATTTTGTTGTATCTTGCAGTTTAATACTTCTCGATGAAAAACCTTCTGATATAGGTATATTTAATCATATATAGTCTCATATATAAATATATTATTACATCTTATCATAGCTGATACGAAATATGTCACACATAATCTTATCTCATGAGATCCCGCTTGATTTAATCTCATATAATTTGACCCGAAAAATGGGTCTATCTAATTTCATCAAGTTATATATAATTTTTTCAAATTTAATATAACTTCATAAAATTCTTTAGAAATCGGCACTATTTTTTTGTTTCACAGTCCAAATAATGATGAAAATTTAAATATAAACCACCGGACTGGAAAATTAGACGTGATTTTAATTTGACTAATATGTGATTCTATTTTTTAACCTTTTTTAGTGCATATTTTTGCAATTTTGCAATAAATGCATATTTTGCATATTTTTTTTAAATACACATTTTGACTTATTTTGCTTTAAATGCATATTTTTACTTATTTTGCATTAAATGCCTATTTTGCAATAAATGCATATTTTTGCCTGTTTTTACTTATTTGCTTTAAATGCATGTTTTTATATATTTTTTTAGTTTTTTGTAAAACAATCACTTTCAATTTTATATTTCAGCAACGAGCATAAAGACTAAAAAGTATCTAAGTTGCTTAAGCCCTATTAACCCTCAAACCGACCTAAGCCTTTTTGTAATGCAATATATACCACGCTTTCGCCAAATATATAAACGATATGCTCTTCTAGCAATTTTTGTTTCATTGCCTACTTTAGGCGATATGGGCCAAAATAGGTTTAAGCGAATCCCGAAAACTAATCCATAAATATGAATAAGTTTAGGCATAAATTATTCCTCTTCCCCAGATATCACTACAGTTTAAAAAAAGTTACACTTAAAGGGTTTACTAGCTTTAGAAATCAATAATAAATGGTTTATTCAAAAAATTCTTTTTGCTATAGAAAACCACAATATTAGATATTATTCTAAAAATTATATATGGAGCATTGGGTACTCATCTGAGAACAAAAAATTATTTTTTTCACACACGAATTATTCCCTAACGTAGCCGGGTTTTTAAATTTTTGGTTTGAATTAAATTTGTACGAGGGTCAACTCAAAAATTAAAAAAAAGCTCCAACCTTAATTTGTGTTAACTATCAACTATTTCTAGTGAAGATAAATATGTTTTCAAGATTTTTGAAAATTGTGTTCATTTCACAATATTTATTTTTTGAAATTTTACAAAATTTTAACTTTAACAATTTCTCTCTTTCAAACCGTGCACTGCACACAAAAAATTGCTCCACAAAATATTTTTTAATCGAAATAGCATTATTTCGCATTACAAACCACTCATTTAACGTATTTATGGTCAATTTAACATACCCCGAGAGGGCTTGCCGCTTAGAGAGTTAAGTGTTCTCTTAAATTTTAAATGCAAGTTTTGATTAAGAGAAAAAAGTTTGTGAAATGTTGCGTTAATTGTGCAAAACATAGAAAGATAATGTTTTAAACAATACAAAATAACTTTAAAATTAAGTTAAACTTACTTAAAAATATGAAAAATATTAATTTTAAGTGTCTCACTTTTCACGTTATTTGTTATTTTTCTTGGAAACTTAATATGTTTGCTGTTGTGTTAGTTTTTTTTTTTATATATACATCCAGATTATTTTAGTGTTATTTTAATTTATAACGAGCTTTTAACCCCCGTATATTTACAAAAAGAAAGCAAATCAAACATATTAGCTAGGTTGATACTAGTATTTCGATCTGGCCAAAGATGTCATTAGAACTCGAAGTTTTAGAAAACTTGAGCCTCCAGAATAGACAGAGCTTTAACAAAATACCTATTAATAATCAATTTTGCTCCATTCTTGCCTTCTTAGCAATCAATCAAACACGTGGCTATGGCCTTTTACTAACAAGCATCATGACGTTAATAAACTTTGAAGACCAAAAATGTTTTATTTCGATAAAAAAAAATTTTTGTTTTTAATCTAGCTTTTGGTTTTAAAAAAATTTTAAGTTTATATTTTTTAATTTTTAGTGCATATTTTACGATTTTTCTTGCTCGTTCGATTTTTCTTGAATGTGCGTAAAAATAAATATGCCATGTAAATATATATCGTTACATATGACCACATTTGTAATTATATCAAGTTATATCAAGCTAAATATGACTACATATAAACTTTTTCGTCGGCTGTTTAAGGCTTACTCAATTTTTCTTTAAGTGTATATAATGTATATTTTATCCTTTCCTCTACCAGTTTAATACTTGTGGTAGTGTTCAAATTATATATGTGTGTGTTTGTGAATATATTGCTCGGTTTTTGTTCATATAATAATAGCAACTGAAATATGCATGCTTGTATATATGTGTTTTTATATGTATATAATTGTGTATCTGTGTGTGTGTATGAAAAATAATAGCTTTTGCTTTTGTGTCTGGCAATTAATTTTAAATTTTCTTATTAAAAACATTATTTGAATTTTACGTGCTTTAAATTATTCATTTTTTTTTTTTTTGTAGTTTGTAATGAGTTTTCATTAATGTATTTTTCTAATACATCCATATTGTATGTATATGAACATGAGAACATTGTGTATTAGAAATTAGAAATTTAATCTCTTCTCAGGTTAATAACCTTCAAAGTAATTATAATTTTAGTAAAACTTTATGAAATATTAAGAGTAATGTGTAACTGAAGTTAAAAATATTTAAAATATCTACTTTTAAGTTACAATATTAAGACCAAAATTCGAACTTGAAGAAATAATTTTAGCTTAAGAGAGTATTTAAATTGGTTTAAATACATACTGTTTGTAGAAATTATTTAAGATTTCCACCAGAGGTGGATCTTGCACATCAAACAAGTTTTCAATTTATTTTTTGATCAATGGTTATAATCTTTAATTTCAAACTCATATGTATATTAGTTCTCATGTAGTGAGTAAACTAGTTCATATGAATGCTTGAGGTTTGGCATGGGATTGTTACCCGCTTTCAAAACGTGTTCTGATGATGGGAACCTAGAAAATTCCCGAAATAGATCTATCAACACATTCCTGAAAGGGTCAAATAATAAATTTGAAAACAAAAACTCTATAGATTATTTGTTAGGACAATATCCTAATGAAGAAATATAGAGTATATGGCCTCGAACTTGAATAATTTTCATTTTCATTGCACAATTAAAGGTCGAAAAAACATAATTTTTATTTTTAATAAAAATTATAACAAACTTGTGATCAGTTTAAGGGTTTTATTTTTAATAAAAGAAACCAACACAAATTTTTAAATTTTCATAAGAGCAATAAAAATCAAAAATATTCCGGAAAATGCCAACATCATAAAATCTTAAGAAATCTAAAGCATAAACTGTGACCCAGTGTAGAAACGGTAATATGCGCTAAAAACATAAATAATTTAAACTTAACACCTTTATAAATGAAGCCCGAATAAATTGTCCAATATCGATAAAATTCCACACATTCAATATATCGGGTTTTAGAAGTTAGTTGGTACAATTTTTTGTTTGATTTCCCATACTTGGGACTTATGAATTAGCCACTGATATAAAATAATTGTCCAATGTTTTTTGAATAAAATATTATTTTTTTTTATCTTCCACGTTTAACTTTTCATTTTCACATAAAAATAATCGATACTGCAAGCAAGTGTATTTCATAAAACTGCAAAGTGCGCATTTTAATTTTCATGTCACGAAATCATACCTTTAACCCATGTATGAGGTCCTAAACAGGCAAATATTTTTTTAATAAAGAACGCCTAAGACTATTACACACATAAAAATAAAAACCCATTTCAATCACGAAAACCACCGATTCAATAACTTTAATTGCTGAAATTCCACTAACAACGAAAATTGCTCATTCAATTAGCAAATTGATAGCTCTTTAATTGAATTATTTTTCAATTAAATAAAATAACTCATTTGATTTAAAAGTGATCAATATTGGATAAAGTGTTGTTGCCATACCAAATGTTTCTTATATCTTGAATTTTATAACATTAAATTTAAACAGGCATTTAATTCTCATTTAGTTAGCAAATTTATTTATACTTATGTGAACAAGTACACACAGAAATTAGTTTTTTTTCTTTCTATTGAAACGTAGGGAATATGGCAAAATTTTTTTTTGGATTTTTTTTTTTTTTTTTGCAAAAATAAGCCTTCTTGTTTAAACCATAGGATTTTTTTTTCAAATAATTTTTAATTTATTTTTAGAATTTTTTTGTTTAAAAAAATGTTTACATACTTATTAAACATAATCTAACTTCAAAAATTACATTATAAATTTTATGATAATGTTTTAGAATAAATTAATATTCACATTTAAACAACTGAAATTAAATCATTTAACTTTATGAAATACTAAACCGAATGAGGATTAATAAAATCTAATTTAAATGGATTTAAAATATCAATTACTAATACATAAACATTTATAAAGAAACAACCACATATATAAATATTACAAAAAACATCAACAATATATTTTGAGCGATTGTCCAAACAAATGTCAAGCAAGTTCCGAATTTGTGCAAATATTTAATTGATTCAATTAATTTTTAATTGACAGCTTTTAAAACTTTCAACAAATCGAAAAAATTGAAAAAAGTGGGGAAATATTTTTTTCTGTGTTAGCCAATAAGAAAGTTTTCCGATTTTACATTTCCCCAATTTTTTAGAGACATTTTCGCGCAATTTTTCCGACTATAAATTTTTAGCAAACTAAAAAAAATACTTAAAACTAATAGAAGAAAATATGTAATAAAAAGGACAAAATTTGCATTAAAAAGCTCAAAATATGCATAAAATGTCAAAATATGCAAATCGATGTGATGTTGTTCTTGATTTGATTATTCGGATAAATATTTAGTCTATATCAGTTTTAGATATTCGAGAAAAAACTTGCATTTGCATGAAATGTCTTGCCCTAGTAATGACATATCACTATATTTTGGACTTAAATTAATGACACCAGCTTAATATCTATATTACTTTAATGAAAAATAATAATGACTTACTGACAGGTCGTTAATTTTCCCATTATTTCAATACAAAAAATAATGAGTTACCCATATAATCTTATTTTTATTATTATTTTAAAATATAGTTTTAGACTCATTATTTTTTCAACTTATTTTTGATTTTTTATAAGCTGGAAAGTAATGCAATTTTGTACAACCAAATCATTTATGGTTTCATTTATCAATTATAACACGTCGAGATAGCTTAGATGCTAGAGCTGTTGTTGGACAACCTGGAGTCCCATGTTCGCTTTTGAACATTTTCATTAAAATTTTTTTTTTTTTATTAAATTTAGTGTTTTTATGTATTTTTGGACTCATTGTTTTGTCCAAACGGGTAAGCATATAGGTAAACACATATTTTTTGATTTTTTGTAAGGTGATTAGTAATGATATGTCATTATTTTGTTAGACATTTTGTAATGACATTTATAAGTTATTACCATTACCAAATATGTACCTATATAAGGTAATGCTTTCTAAACTGGGAAATTAATAAATATCATACAAATACCGTTAAAAATAATAAAATATGTTTTTTTTTTTGAAATTAAAAAATCGTTTTAGCCGACCTAACAACGAAAACACAACATATTTGGGAAAAATTTTCTTTATTTCTCAACATAATCTCCTTTTAGCTCGATACACTTTTCCCAACGATATTCACTAGCTTCGATACCCTGTTTATAGTAAGAACTGTATAGCTCCTTAAAATAACCATCAACCTCAGACTCCACCTCTTCATTGTTGGCAAATCTTTTACCACCGACAATTTTTTTCAAGTTTGGAAATAGAAACTAATCCGAAGGAGCTAATTCTGTCGAAAGAGGTTCGCGATGAAGCAATTCGAACTTTAATTCATTGATTTTGACCATCGCAATAGTGGATGTGGAAACGAACTGGTGCATTGTCTGGATGAAAAGTTACTTTCTTTTTTGCCAAATGGTGCATTTTTCCTCAATTTTATCACTTAAACGCTGCAATAAGTTAGCATAATACTCCCTGTTGGTTGTTTTTCCTTTTTGAAGATAATCAATAAAAATTATCCCACTCGCATCCCAAAAAACAGACTTCATTAACTTGCCTGCAGATGGAACTGTATTTGCATTCTTTGTTTACAATTCTCCCATTCCAGCCCACTGCTTTGGCTATTCCTTTGTCTCAGATGTGAAGTGATGGACTCATGCCTAATCCATGGTTACGATTCAATTCAAAAACTCGCGTTTATTGCGGTGAAACATCGCCATACGCTCTAATGAAACAACTTCACGACGCTGTTTTTGTTCTATTGTGAGCAAATACGGCACCCATCTTTCGCACAGTTTTCTCATCTCCAAATTTTCGATCAATATTCGATGTATACCACAGCCAGCTCAAGCTAGAGAATCGTCAGCGTTTTTAATGCTTACCAACTGAACTCGGACGAGGTAATGAAAACATTTTTTGCTAAATTTTTATTAAAATACTTAAAAACTGCTTTAAAACAACTATTGCAACAACAAAGTATAACTCTCATAATAGTTGATTTGTATTATTTCAAAGAAAAACAACTGCAAATGCAGATAAAAACTACAGATACTGATTACTACACAAACAACTGTCCCACTTTTTGTAGAGTAGGAAATGTTTTACCGGTTAAGTGCTCTTATTCATTTTACTCCGTTTAATTATTTAATGCTTTTATACATATATTTTCTTAATGCCATAAATAAAATATAAAAAATAATTCACAAAATTAATTTAAATTACCTTTAACGGTTTATTTAATCTTACTTTTAGTAATATATCAAGATTAAAACAAAAAACGAACAACAACAACAACATTTCCGTTTCCTTAATGCTACACTTATACACATATACAACTCACAACTACAGCCACAAATTACAACAGCAATAAATTTGAAATTCAATTTAAAATGAACATAAATTTGCGAGCAAAAAAAACTTTCGAAACATGTCGTTTAAAAGCATTTACCAAAAAAAAAATCTATATACATACATTCAGGTTCCTGATTATGTGGTTGTCAAATTTTTAAAAACAAATTTCGATAAAATTAGACAACAAATATTTTGGTCAATATTTTTTCAATCAAAGACACAAAATATTTCCTTGGTTTTAGGACGAATTTTCACAGGAATTAATATGAAAACTTAATAGTTAAAAATAAAACTAATTCCTTCTAAAGCAACAAAAAATTTAGTGTTCTTAGGTGATGCTATTTCATAAAATTTTTAATCTATTTTACAATACACAGAAAAAACTAAATTAAATTAAAAAAATTATTGAAACAATTAATATTTTAATTGATGTTGCACCTATCATGACAATGATAATATCAACTAAAACTTTAAAAATAACTTCTACAGTGCTCCCCGGTAGGCTAGTTGGTACCGTGCTGACTTATGAGTGCGGGGTTGTGGGTTCGATTCCCACCAGAAGCACTGGTCTGTTTTCGCTACAACGCGCAGAAGGCCATAGTAGCTAGTGCTCGGTTAGGGTAATCGGATATAATTTGTAATTATATGATAATTAATTAATAATAAAAAAAAAAAAAAACTTTAAGAAAAAAATATGATACTCCAAAAAAGTGTGTGAACGATACGTTGGTATGTGGCCTTTGTCTTTTCGAATGTTTGTGTGTGTGCTTGTTTTGTTTGTAAACTTTAAATGCATTTGCTAATTTATACTGAACATTTTCTATATAAGCTGCAGTGTATGAAAAAATAATTTGAGAATTACGTCCAAAATAAAATATATATTTATTAGGCCGGGTCGATTTGTGGGGAGGCAAAAAAATCGCCCAAAGCTCAGTGAAAATCGTATTCTAGGGATCAAAATAAGAAACTTTGCGGAATTAACCATACCTCTAAAACGAATTCTACTACCCCGAAACTGTTGACTTTTGTCCCGTAGGGTCAAGTTTTGAAAAATCCCACTTTGACCCATGTAGAGTGCCCCAATCGAGTCCAAATGTATGACCGACCCCCACTAACTTTGAAGGGCCGATCCACCCATGCTCGTGGCACACCCCCCTGGAACTCCCCTGGGGGGTTCCCCATACAAACATTTCAAAAAATCTCCATTTTGGCACTTTATTTTATTATTTTTTATTTATTTTATTTATTTTTAATATTTTATTTATTTTTTCTCTTTAGAAATTTATTTAGTCAGAACATATGTAAATGAAAAAATTAATTTAACTTAGTAATAGAAAAGAAAAGATAAAAATTACTGTTTGAAGTCTTTTTTGCTTTCAAGTCTGGGCAATTTCGCACGGCTCTCTAACGTCGTCGCCATAACAGCCTCTACATTTTCCGGTATAACTCGTTTGGAAACGCTAGCTAGCAATTGAACGTGTCGTTCTGTTCCTTGTATGTGTGATGGAATTTTTGGATCATTAAACGGTGGATCATCTTGATTTAAATATTCTTTCAAAGTATCGTATGGAATGCTTCGAGTGAATGGTGGTTCAAATACGTCATTTATGTCATTCATATTGATCATTTCCGTGTAACTTGTGCAATAAAAGTTTATATCTGGTTTTTTATAAGCTCTAAGTCCCGTTGGGTCGTCAACATCGGTTCGATAGCGTAGAATTATCTTGATAGCACAGTCGCGCTTTTCTTTGCTATCATCAAACAACATTGATAACAAGATATTTTCCGAATGCGCATAATATGAATTATCTGTAATTACTTTATTGACAATTTTGCGTAAACGAGGTTCTAGAAATCTTGACCAACTAATGAATTTGAAAAATAATCTACTACCGTACACGACAGAGCTGTAATACTTAATATTGAAGTACATTGGCACATAACATGTAATTATAAATTCAACCAGTATTCTTAAATTTGCATCTGGATTTTCCGTTGTCACATATAATCGTAATAGTCTAGCGGCCTTGGTGAGCCACCGAGAATGTACAATTTTCCCTGGTTTGATGTTAGCCAGATCCACTGAAACCACGCCGCTAGAAATTGCATGGGCCATGTCGTATAAGTACTTGGAATCGGTGGAAAATTCAATTTTTTCTGGAGCAGGGGGCATATTTTTCAACTCAATTTTCTGAAAGCCGTCCACCACCTGAAAATATATAAAAATAAAGCAATTAAAAACGGTTGACAATTATAATAAATGAGTGATAGCAATAACTTACCGGAAGAGTTTCACAAGTTTCGATTTGACGGCTCAATTTTCCGGTTGCCGATCTTGGTCCAGTGCTGGTTGATTTATCCAAAGCTTCAAACAAATGCCGAAACGGAAGTTCGTTGAAGTGTAGAAGGCAAACGAACCAATGCAATGGTCTTTTTAACAGCAATTCGAATCGTCGTATAATTCCACCGTGTGGGCCAGTGTTTGTTGGCTCACCGTCAACGCATATGCCAATTAATTCATTCAGTGATATATTTTTATCGTTAAAAAAATCATTTAATTTGGTTGTTTTGTATTCAGCGGTTTCATGTTCCAGTCTTACGTAACCAATCAATTCAGAATTCGGTTCTCTCAAAATAACAAGATGAGGTTCTTTTACCATCCTAGTATGATACTTCTCATCAATTGCATCTCTCGTTAAAGTATCATCTTTTCTGCCATCGAATGAAAATGCTAACAAATTGGTATCATCTAACCGTTTGCGAAGCACTTCTTGTCTGCATTTCTCTTTTTCTCGGCGAACTTTCGATTTATCCATGATGAGAGGTTTGCCATGGGTATCTTTCATTTTAAAATCTTGGAAAAGAGCGGTTCCCATTGCTGATGCTACTCTATCAGGCACACCAAATCTGTCACATACCAAGGCAAAGTTAAAACAATCGTATCTCTGTGTGTATTGTGAACTTGTGCTTATATCCAAATCTTCTTGAACCGGTGGCGGTGCGTATGTTGAATCATCGGGATCTTGGTATGTTGGCATTGATGACATAGACGTTGCTCCTTGCTCTTCAATTTCCATCGCAAATCCATCCATTGTTAGTCTTCTCTGATTATGTTGATCGTGCATAAACTCTTTGAGGCGTTCGGGAACCAAACCGCATGCACATGGAGCTGCCTTCAAATCGCATTTACATGTTCCAATGAAAAAAATTGTTTCCAGAGATTTTACATACTCTGTAAATTCTTGGTGTTTGTTTCTATTCTTGATTTGCTCTTGATATTTGACAAGCAATCTATTCAATTTATTATATACACTTTTTTTCAGCATTATTTCCATACCAAGTTTTTTCCAAATTCCAATCAACTTATCTTGTACTTGAATAGTGAATGATTTATAGAGCAATTTTTTTTGTTCGCTCAAGTAAAAATAATATCTCAAAATATCCAGATGGGTTGGTAAATTAAGATCAGTCAAATCAGTAGACACACCAAAAACAGTAACATCATGCCTGGGTATATGACTCATTGGGTTTTCGATAGTTGTTGATGTTGTTATTGCTTCATCTTGCGGTGTAAAGGATGGTGGATTCATTGTAAACTTTTGATTTGGAATGATTTTTTTTTTTAAATATTTTTTTATCTGAAATTAGAACTTCACACTTTGAGTTCTTCACAACGACTTAATGCATTCACAAAAACTGTTGCGTTATATATGGTCTACGAGGTAATAAAAATGAAATGGTAATTTTAATTCTACCTGTAACCGATTTTGTTGTTAAAACTGCCCATTAAATACTTACATGTAAATTAAAAGTTAATCTGACCACAAATCTGTTAAGCAAGTGCGCCTTTTATTACTTCTGGAAAATCCTTTATGATAATTTTATGCTCAATTCTACCTGTAACCGATTTTGTTGTCAAAACTGCCCATAAAATACTTACATGTAAATTAAACGTTAATCTGACCACAAATACTGTTAAGCAAGTGCGCCTTTTATTACTTCTGGAAAATCCTTTATGATAATTTTATGCTTTCTGTTAAGCAAGTGCGCCTTTTATTACTTCTGGAAAATCCTTTATGATAATTTTATGCTCAATTCTACCTGTAACCGATTTTGCTTAAGTAAGTTTACGACATGCAGCTGTGTCTTGTGGTGGCTTAAAAAACCCACACAACCTATTTTACGACCTGCAACAGAACGACACGTTCAATTGCTAGCTAGCGTTTCCAAACGAGTTATACCGGAAAATGTAGAGGCTGTTATGGCGACGACATAAGAGAGCCGTGCGAAATTGCCCAGACTTGAAAGCAAAAAAGACTTCAAACAGTAATTTTTTTTATTTCTTTTCTATTACTAAGTTAAATTATTTTTTTCATTTACATATGTTCCGACTAAATAAATTTCTAAAGAGAAAAAATAAATAAAATATTAAAAATAAATAAAATAAATAAAAAATAATAAAATAAAGTGCCAAAAATGGAGATTTTTTGAAATGTTTGTATGGGGAACCCCCCAGGGGAGTTCCAGGGGGGTGTGCCACGAGCATGGGTGGATCGGCCCTTCAAAGTTAGTGGGGGTCGGTCATACATTTGGACTCGATTGGGGCACTCTACATGGGTCAAAGTGGGATTTTTCAAAACTTGACCCTACGGGACAAAAGTCAACAGTTTCGGGGTAGTAGAATTCGTTTTAGAGGTATGGTTAATTCCGCAAAGTTTCTTATTTTGATCCCTAGAATACGATTTTCACTGAGCTTTGGGCGATTATTAAATCGACCCGCCCTAATATTTATATATTTAAAAAATTCAATTAAAATATTCATTGATATTTGTTAGAAACAGATTTAATTCAAATCTTTAATTAGATATTTTACGTTGATAATTTTTGTTTTGTGTAGTTTTAGCAGTTTGATTTAGTTTTATAGGGAGTTCAGGCTTTGAAATTAATCTACTTCATTAACGTTAATCCACCTTTTTAGTTTTCCTCGTTACATATCAATGTTTTGAGTAACTTGACAGCTAATAGAATACCTGTGACAGTTTAAAATACCAAGGTGGCGCCGATAGTGATCCGGCAAATGATGAACAAGGAAAGTGCCGGCGTTAGCAAAAATGATTGTCGACAGCGCAAAAATGTTCTTGCGACAACCTCTTAACGTTAATTATTTACCTAACTTTGTATGTGTGTTTTGTTAGTGTTGCCAACTGTACTTATTTATGTATATAAAAACTCAAAGTAGCACACAATTAGTAGTATAATACAGAGTCGTTTACAAATAGTATTCAGACAAAAAGTTAGATTAAAATCAAACAGATTAAAAATTGGTTTAATCCCCTTGTTTAGTGCTTGATTAAGTAGTTAATCCCATTCTTAGGAGATTAATTTGTCTATGTGAATTTCCTATTATGAGTTTTACATTTTTTTATTAAAGTACGCTGAATAAAGGCATTTATCATGTTAATAAAAGTTTTTTCATAGTGGACGAACATTTATTGTTTTATACCGCATTAAAAGAGACCGTAGTGTACATATATATTTATATAAGTAGTACGCCACATAAAGTAACTTATATACAAATACAGAAAACTGTTTTGTTAAAGGACCCAAATATAGAATTTTTACAAAATCAATTTTCGTTGGTGGTTTTCTTAGTTTGAAGTAGAAATATATATTTTTTTAAGTGAAAACAAAGTTACACCCATAGAAATAAACTTGTAAATATTAGACAAAGCTAAAAAAAAAATAGATTAAAAATTCCATTGCAGAAACAACCTGCTGAAACTAGAAAATCCTTTTTGATAAATTTTAGTAAATTAGGAATAACAAACATTAATTTGTTAAATATGAAAACTTTCGTTAAATTTAACCTAAATTTTAGTTTATTGGTATTAGCAATTTACTCTGATAAAATAGCAAATATTAATATGTATACACAAAAAACATACAAATAAATAATATATCAAAAAATTTTAGTAACATTTACGTTAAATTTAGTTGAATGCAATAACAATATATTCAGCTTAACTGACCTTTAGGTGGTCCCCTCCAGAATTTAAAAAGATTTTTTTTTCTATTTTCGGTTAAGAGGGTTCGGGGACAGTGGGGCCCCCAGGGCCTAACAAGAAACCCCCTAAACTTTACTCAGCGAAGCCACTGAACTCACTATCACATTCGCGAAAACCCCTAAGTCCGTGAAGGCCGGTCACGCAGAAAAACTTTACTCAGCGTAGCCGGGCTTTAGATGAACTGTAGGAGAAACCCCTTAAGTCAATATATTTTATATTATCACCTCCACTCGGTTATCCCTGGGGAATACCAATGACAGTAACTAAAAAGTCATATTTTCATGCAAAATTCATTATTTAAACAGTAAATTTTGCAAAAATAACCAAAAAAAAAAAAAACACCATTTTTGTACTTAAAATATCTCTAGATGGCGCTACGTATCTTGCATCATAAAAATACTATAATTTTCGAAATCTTGACAAAGTTTCATTTGAGGGCCCACACTTATACGTTTCTACGCGTACCGGTTCTTGAGCCCTGGGGCGGCTGCGGTAACAAAAACCGAAGATAGAAAAAAAATTTCTTTTTTAATTCCATAGAAGTCTATTTTTCTAAATGTTTCGTCTTCATCGAGTAAATTGATTATCGCTGTCCTGTACTTAACCAAGAACAAAGTTCCATTTCTAAAAAAAAAAAAAAACTTATAGCTGAACTAAGAAAATCTTTTAATAGCGACCTTTAAAGGGTCCGCCAAATAACTTTTTTTTTTTTGCAAATGCTATAAAAAAAAAACTACTGAATATTTTCTCAAATTTCTTTTTTTATTTGAAAGTAAAGGGTCAGCCAAATAACTTTTTTTTTGTTGAACTCCTGAACCAATTGGACTTTGTATGGCGTCATACCAAGGTCTGTATGCAAAATTCGTCTCAATGATGTCTCCGAAATGTTCAATTGTTGAGAACTACGGTGAATTGATGTTGATGGCGCTTCACGCACACTTTCTGCCACAGCAGCAATATTCTCGGATGTACGCACTGTTTTTGGATTTTCACGCTTTGGTTTATCGATGAGGATGCCAGTTTCTCTCACTTTTTTCACAAGATAACGAACATACGGGGCTGACGGTGCTTCTCTTCTTCCAAAATCCGTACGCAATTTTCGCACACATTCTGCAACATTACCATGATTTCCAAAGTAATGTCGCAATATTTCCCAGCGTTGTTCAAGCGTATACACAACCATATTCGTTCAGCGGAAGGATAAAACTAATTATCTGTCAAATCAGACATGAGCTAAGTGTTACCATTCACGAAATAAGCACTAGTTGAAAAAAAAACGTTAGATGGCGGACCCTTTATTACATTATTTAAGACACTCCTGAAAATTGTGTATTTTCATACTTTAATCATAAAAAACTAAAAAGTAGCTAAATTGCTACACTCATAAAAATATGCCTATAAATATAGCAAAATAAGCTACTAAAAATTAGTTTAAAAAAAAACCTTGCAGAAAAAACTGATAATATTAGCAGATTCTTTCTAAATATTAGTAATATAAAAATAGCAAAAATAAATCTGGTGAATTTGAAACTATTTAACTATATTTGAGCCAAATTTTAGTTAATCGAAAGTAACAAAATAATCTGCTAAAATCAGCAAATACATTTTCAAATATTAGTAGACAAAAAAAAAACATTAAACAATGTGAAATTTTTAAAGTTTTTTTTCAGTTTTTTTTCTTAATGCGAATAAAAGTCTGCCCTTATGAAATCAGCAATCTACAATTTTTTAGCAAAAATTTCTGTTGATTTTAATAAAATAAACTGTTATTTGCATTCTACTAAATTTGAGCTAAATATAGCAACATTTTTCTTAATATTACAGTTTTTGTGTGCTATTTTGAATATTTAGTAAAAATTTTTGCTTATTTTACAGAATAAAATGATATTTTCAATTAACTAAATTTCACATCGAATATAACTAAAATTTTATAAAGTTAACAGATTTATTTTTGCTGTTCTTATTTTATGAATATTTAGCAAAAAAAAATGTGCTAAATTTAGCAGTTTTTTCTGCAAGATCATTTTTAACTAATTTTTAGTAGCTTTGTCTGCAATTTATACAGGTTTATTTCTAGGAGTTCAGATTTTTAAGCAGTATGAGAGAAAATAATTTGATTATTGTAAAAAGTGTAAATTAAGATGCAAAATGATGAATTTGTTTACTTATTTATGACAGCCACTGTATAATCAGGATAAAAAATCTGTAGGCTTTATTTAAGTTACTCTAAATAACAATTGTGCACTCACCCAAGCAGTTTGTTTGCTCAAAATTTAAATTTTCCTTCAAAACAGAGGGTGTTTTAATATGGCCAAAGATTATTTTTAAATATTTGAGTATTAATATATTGATAGAAATTCTGACCATATTGTAACTATCATGTTGAAACCATTTTAAAACTAAATAAATATTCCATATTCAAGACCTTAAATCATTCCCCAGCTAATATAAAACTTCAAACAGATGGTATAAAAATACTGATGTTATATTGGACCAGTCATTAAAACTTTTAAATTATATTCTTAGATTTTAAGTTTTTATGTTGGGTTTCTGATAAAGTTCGGTGAGGCGAACAGAAACATGTAAAGACCTGGTGCGAATATTAATATTGCAATGTTTTAGTTTTGTTAAAATAAATATTAACATAAAAGTAATAATTAATAGTGTCCGACCGAACAGTTCGGCCAAAAACCTATATTTTGTCGGTTTTTTGATATGTAGAGGCAATGATGACAAATTTTGGTATTGGAAACATGTTTGTTGAGCCGATATAAATCGATTTTGTGTATAAAATTTAAGAGAAAAGCCGAAGTATAGCTATAAAGTTAAAAGTTCGGCCGCCGAATTATTTTCAATTTGGCCGAACTTTCTGAGGCCGAACAGTGAATTCATTGCCTAACTACAGACTTTTCTTCAAATTTGATACTCAAAATAGCATCCAATCAGCCCAATAAACATTTTTCCATCCGCCAAATTTGTCCATAATGCTTTAAAATACCAAATACAGAACAAATGCATTTTCTGTCCGAACTGTTCGGTCGGACACTAATAACACTGTGCTAGTTCAAAAACGTAACAAGCGGGGCACCCGGCGGGTAAAGCTAATTCGAGTACGCTGAATCCAGTGGTGCTAACCGTTTTTTTAGGTTAGCTCTCGTTTAAAAAATAATTAAGATTGAAAATTATGGTTCCAAGTACCTAAAAAAAACAATTTTTTTAAGTTTTTTTACCATTTATTGATTTTAAATGTATGAAATTGAGAACATTTATGAAACAACATCAACAATAAACTATTTGCAACAAAATTTAATTGACTACAACAATTTTAAAGTGATTTATAATTTTTTTTTTTTAATAAATAAATTTTTCATGATTTTTTCAATTTTCATTTCCTGATTCTTCTATATCATTATCTTCCTCTTGCAAATTCCAAAAAATGTCACCTAAAAGTGAATATCGCATTCCGCCCATTTTCAGTTCGACTACCAATATTTGTAATTGATGGACTCGTACAAAATTTGAAGGCTATATAGCTAATATAGAACCCTAGATATTTAATATTAATATTAATTTTGTATATGAGCTTAATATTCACTTTGTATGGGAGCTGCCACGCCCACTGGTATGATCCCGCCCAATTTTCCCATGACTAATCATAATATAATCAACGTGCACAAATTTCTAAGACTCTGGCTATTATAGAACTGTAGATATATGATATTAAATATTTATTTTGTATGGGAGCTGACACGCCCACTGGTCCGATCACGCCCATTTTTCCCATGACTATTAACACTATCAAATAATCAACGTGCACAAATTTCTAAGACTAAGACTATTATAGTACTGTAGATATATGATATTAAATATTTACTTTGTATGAGAGGGAACCATAATTTTCAATCTTAATTATCTTTTAAACAAGAGCTAACCTAAAAAAACGGTTAGCACCACAGGATTCAGTGTACTCGAATTAGGTTTACCCACCGGGAGCCCCGTTTGTTACAAAAAAAAAGTGTCCGATTCGAGCACAGTGTAATTAATATAAATAGCAACTATTTCAGATTGTATAGAGGCTAAGTTCATAGAGATTAATTATAATTATTATTGTACATTCAATAAATATGACATAAATATTGATGAAATTGTTACATTGGACGAAAATGTATGAAACTCATTCCTGTTGTTTTCTGTGTGTATCGTTTGCATTATGAAAATTTCTACTTTTAAAACTTATAAATTCGAAGCTCGTAAATTTGTAGAAAATAAGAAATTATCTTGTTTCATGTTCTTCCACTGTAGTAATAAATAGGTGAGTGTGAGTGCATTAAAAGTACTTAAAATAAAATGGAGTAACTTTTTTTACGTTCGTTAATTTTTCAATTTAAATTTCTTCACATTTCAAGGAAGTAGAAGAAAAGTAAAAAAGTAATTTAATAAATATTAAGAAAAAAAAAATAATTTATATAATTAACAGAATTTCTCAATTACATAAAAATATAAGTACGCAAAAAAATATTTCGCTAAAAATTGAGGAACAATTTAAAGTCCTACCCAGTGTAGAAACGGCACCAGCTTACTCTCTGCACTACTTTGACACAAATAATAAGGACTTACTAATAACTAGTTAATTTGACCATTATTTCAATACAAAAAGTAATACATTTCCCATAAGTACTTTTTTTCATTATTTTAAATATAAAGTAATGATCTAACGTTTTTTAGCAAATCTATTTTTAGACTCATTTTTTTCACTTCTAGTAAGTATATACATATACAACTACTTATTTCTAATTTTTTCTTATCTGAAAATAATGACATTTTGTGTTTAAGCAAGTGATTTATGTTTTTTCTATTAGGTATAATCGAGATAGCACAGATGGTAGAGCGGTTGACTGACAACATGGAGGCTCGGGTTCGAAAACTGTGTGGGCACATTTTATTAAAAAAAAACAATTTCAATAAAAACATATTTGTTTTATTAAAGTTAGTCTTTTTTTAAATTAATTTTTAGATTCATTATTTTTGTCCATACTGGTAAGCACATAGGAAAAAACATATTTTTCCATTTTTCGTGTTTAATGTCATATAAAAGTAATGAGTTTTATAATGACATCCCCATATAAAAGTAATGAGTTTTATAATGACATCCCCATATAAAAGTAATGAGTTTTATAATGACAATTGTAAGTACATGCCATTATCAAATACGTACTTATATAACCACTTTTGTGATAATACTTTTCTACACTGGGTAGTGAATTGCTAACGGGAAATTGTGAAAGTACTTTCTATAAATACTATTAAAATGTTTTACAAACATAATTATTTTTATGTATTTTAGTCACATTTTACGTAGGTGGTTTTTTTTTTGAAAGCTGTACACTGATAGAATTTTCCTTCATAGTATTAATGAATCGATTTTATTAAAACAGATTCATTTATTTGATGAATAATTTCATTAACTGAATGAAAACTCATTAATATTATTAATTTTTTCATTAAATTTTTTTATGATTTTTTCATAATTATATTAAAAAAATTCATTAAACATTTTTCTATTTTATTCAATAAAAACTTTCACTTTTATTATGCAAAAAAAAATCTTTGGTTAAATTTTGTGATTTTTTTTCCCATAAAGTACATTTTGAATTGAAAAAAAACTCTGAACTTAAGCGATTTATATTACAAGAGACATACATATTTTTTATTTTATTAATTAATAATCATATAATTACAAATTATATACTATTACCCTAACCGAGCACTAGCTACTATGGCCTTCGGAGCGTTGTAGCGAAAACAGACCAATGCCTCTGGTGGGAATCGAACCCACGACCCCCGCACTGATAAGGCAGCACACTACCAACTAGCCTACCGGGCCCTACATACATACATACATATATATTTTTGTTTAACATAATAACCCAAAACTTTGAAATAAATTGATTTGAGGCGGTGTCATATAATTTAGTGTATAAAGTGTTGATGTGAAATGACTTCAAAATTCTTAAAAAATGTTCTTAAATCGACTTGACTGAATTTGTAAGAAGTCGCCAGTTTTTGTTATTATTTATTTTAAATAATGGAAAAAAATTGTTTTTGGCTAAGATCTCAACCTCTTAAAAAATAGTTTTATAAATAAATTTTTGTTTTGTACAAAATACTAATAAAAATATTTCATACAAACTATGAATTTTATTTATTAAACACATGAAAATTCTATAACGTTTACGTTAAAATTAATGAAAAAAAGTCATAAACTTTATTAAATTTTCATTGAGTCAATGAAAACATTCATTAAAACTCATAAATTGAAACATGTTTCATTAATTTAATGAAACATTTCTTTGGGGACTTTTTTATGAAAAAATGAGTTGCATCAATGAAGAAATTCTATCAGTGTATAAGTAACAAATGTATATATAGCAGGTGTGTTCACCTAAATTGCACGAAGGGCCAAATTTGGGATTTCATTATCTTACGGAGGATTTTTGCTAATTTTTTGCTATTCGAAACAATAGAATTAAAAAATCAAATAGATTTTTGAAGCCACAATCAAATTTTTTAACCCAATTTTTCTGAATATTGCACACGTTTCAAGGTACACCTAAAGAGTATATGGGCTATTTCAAATTTTTTGAGCACCTGCTGAAACCGACATACTATGGCTTTTATTTCGTTAAGTTTTATGAATTGAAAAAAAACGTTGTACAGGGTTTGGATTTGGGTTTTACGTTGAAAAGTCTTCACCTTTAGAATTTTTGGTCATCTAAAATTCGAAAAATTAAAAAAACGACTTGAAACTTGCAAGAGTTTTTTCATTCTTCCCGTTTTCTCTGTAATAGTTTTTAGCTTTCAGATCCAAAACAATACAAAATATAGTCACTAGACTTGGAGGATATATCCACAAAAAAAAATTTTTTGATATCGCTGCTGGGTGAAAAGTTGCATGGTGGTTTACAAGTGAAACCAAAATTTTCCGAATTTTGAACTTTTTGAAAATTTTAAATAGGGTTTTTGCGCCGTTTAATCAAAATGAGTTTTAAGCGCAGAATTATGAAAACGGCGTAATTTTATTAAGTTAGAGGTATATCAAGTTGGTGTCAGCGCACCAATAACGTATCACGGACATCACAAACTTAAAAGAAATTAGCGTAAATTTTTTGAAAATGTATCTTTTTTGCGTCTGACAATCTGAATTGTCTTTTTAGTTGGCTAGTGTATTTCGTGATGCGAGTAACTTCGTAAAGTACACTTCCGAGGCGAAAACGCACTTTAAAATTTTTAAACGCAAAAATTTTATGAACTTTTGAAAATTTTTGCAAAAAAAACAATTTTTTTAAGCTTTTTTATATCAAAACATGGCATGGGAATATGTTTAGGTATCTAAATAGATTCTTCGCGATGGACTAAACTGATAAAGTGCAAAAAAAAAATAATTTTTTTTCAATCCTGGCGCGTGTAGCGGCAGTTTTTTCCAAACACATTTCGCTTTGTGACAACTAAAGCGTTGTATTAATTCCGCTCAAACGTACATCGAATGGAAGACTTTACTGAGCTTGATACTAAAATCGAAAACGCACCAAAAAATTTTAAGGATTTAAAATTCTATGGAGGAAACAAAATGTTTCTAACCTTAAAAAGCATCCTTGTATGAAATATTTGATTTTGAAAATTTAAAAGAATTATTTTTGAATTCGGGTTAATAATACCAACAAGTATTTTATAATCGGTCCAATATTAATATTTGCAAAAAAAAAGCGTTTTTTTTTTGAACCTCTAGAAAGCGAGACTATATTTTTAAACAATATTCACGAGGGCCACCTTAACAAATTTCAACAAAACAATTAAAAAATACTACCGCGAAAACCGCCAAATTACCGCCGATCTAAGAATAAATATTTGAGTTTCAATTCAGTTTCTTTTGTTTATGTGCGTGAACAGTCGTGAATAAAAATTAGTAAAATGGTTTCAGATTATACATTAAAAAACGTGAAATTCGTAAAAACTGAGAAGCGAAACAAATTAACCGGTAAAAGACGCGAATATCGCCAATCTGAAAAAATAAAAAGCAAAACAAAAAAATCGCAAATTGGTGTAAGAAAGTCAGTTAGGTATTCGGTTTTAAATAACAATAATAATAATAATAATAATAATAATAATATAATAATAATAATAAAAACAATGCCATCAAAACAAAAAATTGCGGATTAAAAAAAGTTGAAAACGGCTTAGAATTTATCACTGGAACCCAAGATTTAACTAACGAAACGTTAGTTACAGCTTCCAATTTGCAGAACAATTTTACAAATTTTCAAAGGTAACAAATCAAAATAGCAAAAAATCATGAGTGGTAAAGTTTAAATGGTTATATCTCTTAAACCATTAGCGATAGGCAAATAGTTTTTTCCCAAAACATTACAAATTATGTCTTATACTAGCCGTAATTTTTTAAAATGTTTAACAATTTTAAATAAATTTTTATATGCATACACAGTCAAAAAAAATTTTTTTTTATTTTTTGTTTCAGTGTATTTTAAAAAGTATTGAAGCTTTTACAAATATTTTAGTGTGCTAAGAAAGCCGTTAAGGGGTATTATCCACACGCGTTATCCTTTTCCAATTTTAACAAAAACTGTAATTTTAATATTTTTTTTTTAATTTTAACTTAAAACCGCCGTAAAACTTGCGCCGTTTAATAAAAATGATTAACGCGAACGGATTTCACATGCTCAAATATAGGCTTATACACACACAAATCGACATTGATGTCAGACAAAAAAAATTTTGAAGTTGCCCATATATTGAAACAAATATGAAAAATTCGATAAACTAATTTTTAGCAGTGAAATACATTTTTGCATTTTCTTATCAACATAACAATAAAAAACTAGGTTTTATATATTTTTAAATAAATTTTACAAAAAGTTAAATCGAAATTATATTGTTATTCGGTCGCAGCTACCAATTGGCAAAAAATACGGTAACAGCGACCGAGTCTGTTTTCTGGATGAACAAAATCGTAGTGTACTGAGGTACAGTGAACTCATTGTTTTTTTTTTTATTAAGAGGATAAAAAATACTTTACTTTAGATACTAGAATATTTAAGGTCAAGTTTAACAATATCAAGTAATTTTTTTGTCAAAGTATATATTAAATACAATTATGCCTTAAAATGTCCCCATATAAAACACTTTTTGAAAACGGATCGTGCAGTAAAAATTAGAAAAAAGATTTTGATTTAGGATATTGATATTAATAAGAGCAGGATGAAAGTTCTTAATCGATCGATGACGTACTACGAAACTTTTGTTATTAAAAAAGTCTTATAGAGCTAAATTGTCCATCCCTGTAGAGTACTCATAAGAATATGAAGATAGTACTAAATTTTTTTGGTACATACATTTATGTAGATGCAGGTTCCTTACAATAAACCCAACAGGATATTTTATATTATATGAAGTTGTATTATTATAAGTAGAAGTATACTAGTATATTTGTATATCTTCTTAATACAAATGCTTACGCTTATATTATGGTTATGAGTAGATTTTGTAGTATGTACTACTACTTACTCTTTTCATTAAATTTGGTAAAAAGTAAGGCTCTTTATTATCCAAATGTATAGTTTAGTATGGCATATATACATTTTAAGAGCTTGTTGGATGTTCCATATCATGCAACACAAAATAGTAGTGCGGGACCGATTAATCGGCTTCTCCCATAAAATAAACAATCGAAACCGAAAATATACGGTCAGTCATAATTTGTGCGAATACCGATTATAATCTGAAACTACCAAACAACACTTAATAAAAAAATATCAGAGTGAGAGCACTTTGTCTGTTTTGAGTTAGGGTATTCCTTAAAGTAGGGCTGGCAAAACACATATTTATTTGTATAAATATGTCGCGTGTTTCCTTAATATTACGTTTCCACTGAACGTGTTTTGTCCAATTTTCTGTAATTTTTTCACTTCGGCGATTATGAGATTTTGTGTTGTTTAAAACAATTTGAAGTTCTTTGAATTCAAAATGCCAAGAAGTTGGTAAAAATCGTAATGGAATTTTAAAAATGTACTGAAAAGTGTAATACAAAGTTGTCTGTTGTTTTTCAGAAATTGACAAATGTTTTTTATAGTTATCAATTGAAGGGCTTATTGTAAAAACTTGATAAGCTAAATTTATTGTGGTTTTTTAGATTTTTCCTGTTTTCTAGACATACATTAATTAATATTTGAAAGAAGTCTTGCTTAAACACTTATTTCAAGTACCTGTATATAAACAAACTACAGCAACAGTCATATTTTTTGCATTTGTTTAACCTTTAAAAGGCAAAAACAAACTAAAAATAAAATGTGGCTTATCAAGTTTTTACAACAACCCTTCAATGGTATTTCAGAAATAATGAATTCGTTTAAAGATTTATAAATTGTATTTCAGAAAATAATAATTGGGTTTCATATTTATCAATTGTATTTCAAAAATTATCAATTTATATATATATATATATATATATATAGAGCAATTCCATATGAAAGCGATCACCTTTTGGACGACCCCTCTCCGATTTTAAAATAAATAGTCTCAATCGATTGCCCAGCAAAAAATAATGTACCTACATATATTTTTTTTTTATAGTGACTGGTTTAGTGGTGGTGTGCACCACTGTCATGTGACAAAATTGAAGAATTCTTCATAAGGGACCTCATTGAAAGTTGTTTTAAAAAACAACTACTAAAGCGATCGCAACGAGTGATAGCTCGTTGGAAAGGTATTGAATCAGGCTTTAATTGAAAAATAAAATTTTCCTAATTTTTCTCAGAAATTTACCTTTTTTCCCATGAAAATTAAATTTTCCCATGAAAATTAAATTTTCCGATTTTCCACAGAAGCTCCTAAATTTTCCGGCTAATTTTATTTTTTTTGGATTCCTCATAATTTTTGCTTTAAGAATCAGCAATAAAAAAATGGGCCCCGACTCCTTGTTTGGACAGGAGAAGAGCATTTAAGAGACCACCTTGTTCTCATTGTTTTTATATTTTTTATAATTGAATTATTTTTAATTATTTAAAACAACTTTCAATGAGGTCCCTTATGAAGAATTCTTCAATTTTGTCACATGACAGTGGTGCACACCACCACTAAACCAGTCACTATAGAGCAATTCCATATGACATTTTTTAAAAACTTAAATTTCTTTAAACATTTAGACACATACAATCTGTATTCAAACAAGACATATCAATAAATAAATGTCGGCCATAAAAAAAACTTTCCAATCCATAGAGTAGATCCAGAAATATTTAAAAAACACGTCAAAACGTGTCTTCAAAGACACACCAATTTTTCAGCGCCTATTTGATATTAAGGTGATATAACAACACAGTAAAAAGCATATTAAAATTTAAAAAAAGGAGTTCAAAAAATGTTTTAATTTTTAATTCCAAGGTTGTTATATAATGATTTGAAAAAAAACTTTTTTTCCCTTTTTTTAAAAGCACTGTTTTTACAAAATATTTAAAAATAAAAGGAAGGCCGGCCGTAATAAACGCGATTTACTTGTATTGATAAAGACATTTAAGAAAACTTTTAGAAATAGAAACATTTTTCATTCGACTTGAACTTTTTGATAAAAATTTACTAATTGAATCAAGATTTTTCCGCCTTTGTCAAAATGGAAGTATGAGGAAAATTAAACCGTTTTTGTTTTTAAGATCGAAAATGTGCTATTTTTTCTTAACCAGCAAAACAAAATATAAATTTGAGCGATTAGAGTTGATAAATAACAATTTTCAAAAACTGTATAAAAATGGCAAAAATGTTAAAAAAATTCTTCAAAATAGTGCGAAAACAACAATCAAAATTTTGTGCAATTTTTTGATAGATATTTGACTTGTTAATACATAAAAATAGAATTTTTAACAAAATGTTAACCATTTAAGTGCGTACATAGCTTCAATTTCAATTAATTATACCGCCACTAGCGGGCGCGACTAGACTACAAAATTTACTGAAAATGCATACCAAGTTTTGTCTAAAAATTCGCACGTCTATGCTTGTTAGAAAATGGTTTAACTAAAAAAACTTTATATTCTACAAAAAAAAAAATGTATAAGAAGTCTATCGAAAATAAGAGGATTTTTACATATCAGTGCTATAAAACGACTTCTTGCTCTCAATCAAATACGAATCTGAAGCAAAAAAGCTCTTTCGAATCCACGTTATGAAATATAGAGATTATGTTGTACAAAAAAAAATAAAAAATTTAAAAATGTTCTATTTTCCAAATATAAGAGAATCTACTTAATTAATTAAAAGAATTGTCATATTTATGAAGTTGGCATAAATATTAAGAAACTTTTCGTAGAATTTTATGAAACAAATTTTATAATTTTTTCTATAGTTATTAAAAAAATTATTATCCAAATTTTTATTTTTAAAATGGCTCAAATCTGAAATATTTTCAGCAATAGAGAAGAAACTTTACTTTCGTATTATTGAGAAATAAAAGATATTTCTCCGAGTTCAAGTTTAAATGGAGAAAAGCCAGCAACTTGGAAAGAGGTTTTTGTTCTTTTACGGAGCAGTGCAATTTTCTGTTCAACTCCATTTTGAATTATATTTTCAAATTCTAATCTTTAGTAAGATTTATTTTTATAACTCCGTCATTTTTATTATTTTTCGCTTAAGTTTTCATTCATTTAATATCTTTATAATTAAAATGTTAATTGATAAAACCTTTTGTATTTATTAGCGGCTTTCTTGTTTTATTTTTTATTTTTGGGCATTTTTTTTTTTTTTTGCTTGACACGGAGCCGCATTTAATTAGTTCGGGGACCGCATTTCCCCATGCCTGATATATAAAGTCGTTTTAATATTTTTAAAAATAAACATATAAAAAGTCTTTGGAGGGTTGTTTTTAACAGTTTGTAATGAGAATTTTTGCAGGTTTTTTATTTGAGGTTTTTGTGTTTTTTTTTCTAATTTAAGAGTTCAATGTCTTTTTTATAATACTTTTGGGAAAATTAAAAGCTAAAAAAATAAAACTGGATTTAACAATCATAACAATTTTATGTAATGGGAAATATTTATTTATTACTTTTACGAGTATAACACAATTTAGAGTTTTAAATTATTTATTAATTTTAGTTTTATTTAATAAATTACTTTAAAAAAACACACACAACTTTACGAATACATAATATTAATAAGTTTTTAAAAGCCCAACAGTCCTGACAGTTTTGCTAACACCCTCGGAAGTGGAAGTTCAAAACTTATTCCTCAAACATTTTCATTTCTCATCTTATCGTTCATTTTCATTACAATATACAAACTTATTTGTTTCTGACATTTTGTCAGGGATGCCAACTATTTATAATCAAAATGCGCCGAAGGGTACAACAAAAAGCGCTTAATAAAGAAAAAACAGAAAGCTATTTTTTAAAAAAATGTTTTTTATTTATTAGAAATAGGGATGGTAACTATATTGAAGCAAAACGCGCAGTAAGGACATTAAAATAACACTATCATCAACTTACTTTTTTAACGACACAGCGCAAAAAAATGAATTTTACATTCTTTTTGCTTTAAAAATGTTGAAATTTTAAGTTTTTTTAATGCAAAATTTATAACAAAAATCATGTTTTATAAAAATTTTAAATTACTGTGTAAGGTAATTATAGCAACAAATTATTAAATTACTACAAAATTTATGAAAAAGCAGTATTTTTGGAGTAAAAACGTTTAATTTTGCGAAAATTGTATTAAAGTTAAACGCTTTACTAAAAAGGCACTAAAAGAGTTAAATAAAATAGCGATCTAATCCTTGTTCTTGTAACCAATTAAGAAGACTCACGACCACCGACCCTTCGGGGAAGGGGGACACCAGAAAATGGTACCGTTAATATATTAGATAGTGTGAGCAACAAATGAAAAGTCAACGGCGAGGGAGTGATTGATATGTCATTACTTAGGCGGATGAACTAACCACCAACTGCGGCGTCTGTCTCCCATTTAGAGACAGCGAACACCGTATATACTCAAAAACTTAATATCGGTACATGGAATGTACGAAGCCTTTATTAAGCTGGAAAACTAGCTAATACCATATTCGAAATGGACAACCTTAAAATTGATATACTTGATATATGTGAAACGTGGAGGCCAGAGAGCGGTGGATTTGTTTTCCATAATGCGAAAATTTACTATTCAGGTAACCTTAACAAAAACGACAGAAACGGTGTGGGGATTACAGTGAAAAATAATAATGCGTAACTGGCTTTATCCCAAAATCGGACAGAGTTATGTATCTAGACGCCAAACCCATTAATATTAATATTATTCAAATATATGCACCAACTGCAGTTAAAAGTAATGATGAAATAGAAGTTTTCTCTAATGAAGTTAAAGACATGTTAAAAATTACTAAACCTCACCAAATAACCATCATTCAAGATGATTTTAATGAGAAAGTAGGAGTAGACAAAGTAACTGGTATCATATTACAATATGGAATAGTAGATATGAATGAAAGAGGCGACAGAATCATCCAATTCTGCGAGGAATTCAAAATGAAAATAACCAACATGCTGTTTTGCCTTCCTGCAAGAAAGCTATATATCTGAAAAACTAAAGACGGCCTCCGGGATATACCGTAAAACTACCCCAAAAGTATTATACAACAACAAAAACGAAACTGTTTTCGATATTACAGAATAGAAGATTATTTGGAATGACAGCTATGAAAAGAGGGCACAACAACCAATTACAGTAATTTCGTTCACTAAAACAGAAGTGGATTCAGTAATAGCATCCCTAAGAGACAAAAAAGCATGTGGCCTCGATAATATTCCTTCTGAATAACTCAAACTAATAGATGACGATAACATCCAACTTCTAACAGATTTGTTCAACTACATTTACGACACGGGAAAACTCCCACAAGATTGACTTAAGGCAACATTTATAACCATTCCCAAGAAAAACCAAGCAAAATAATGCAATCATTATAAGCTTATTAGCCTAATGAGTCATGCCCTCAAAATATTCCTCAAAACAATTCACTCCATAATATATGAAAAATGCGAAAAGAGAATGAGTACGGCACAGTTTGGTTTTAAAGACACTGGTTCAGAAATGCAGTAAAGAACAGAAGGACGTTTTTGTATGATTCATTGACTGCGAAAAAGCTTTCGAGACGGTGCAGCATGATAAGCAGATGGAAATTCGTATGTACATTGGTATAGACGACAAAGAATTCCCATGTATTAAGAGCTTGTATTGACATCAAACAGCACAAGTTGATGTCAACGGAGGCCTGCCAAAAAGTATAGGAATTTCCAGACAAGACTATATACTGTCCCCATTATTATTTAATATCTACTCCGAAAGAATCTTCCAGGAATCCATTAGCAACGTTCGAAAAGGAATATATATAAACGGCATGTTCCCCAACAATATTCGATATGCCGATGACACTACTCTACTGGCTGATAATATGTCTAGACTTCAGGATCTAGTAGACAAACTGACAACATACAGTGAGACATACGTCCTAAAGATTAATATACGAAACATGATGTATATGATTGTGAGCAGAAAACTACCTTAAGAATACAAAACTCCTATGTCGATAAAGTACAGAGTTTAAAATATCTGGGGGTTTCAATCAATAACCAGTGGGATGGTTTGAAGAAAATAAGTTGCCGTATTGAAACGGCAAGAGCAGCATTTTTTAAATATAAAAAAGTTCTTATCAGCCATGACATTAGCCTTGAAACGAAGCTTCGATAAGTCAAAACATATGTATGGTCAGCTCTCATATATGCAATGGAGGTGTGTACTATAAAATCAGTTGATGTAAAGAAGCTGGAAGCCTTCGGAATGTGGATTTATCGACAAATACTCAAACTAGTACTAAAAAAATGCACCGCGATAGACAGCTATTAGCCACTTGAGCCACCTTATGAGAAACCCAAAATTTAAACTATGACAAATCATTACGAGAGGAAATATTGAAGGTAATCCTTCTACACTCTAATTAATTTCTGTTTAAATTTACCCAACTTACTGTACCCAACTTACTGTACTCCTACTATAAATTGGTTAAATTTACTCTATGTGTGTAAATTGGTACACACAAAACGTGTATAAAATGTATAGCAACATTCTATATTACGCATAATGTGTGTAAATTTAAGTTTCAATGTGCTTTATAAAGCTTTCAGTAAAGTAATGCAATTAATTACTATTTTGCTATACTTATTTAATAAAACAAAAACGGTTATTTAGATATAGAGCAATTCCATATGAAAGCGATCACCTTTTGGACGACCCCTCTCCGATTTTAAAATAAATAGTCTCAATCGATTGCCCAGCAAAAAATAATGTACCTACATATTTTTTTTTTTTTTATAGTGACTGGTTTAGTGGTGGTGTGCACCACTGTCTTGTGACAAAATTGAAGAATTCTTCATAAGGGACCTCATTGAAAGTTGTTTTAAAAAAAACTACAAAAGCGATCGCAACGAATGATAGCTCGTTGGAAAGGTATTGAATCAGGCTTTAATTGAAAAATAAAATTTTCCTAATTTTTCTCAGAAATTTACCTTTTTTCCAATGAAAATTAAATTTTCCCATGCAAATTAAATTTTCCGATTTTCCACAGAAGCTTCTAAATTTCCGGCTAATTTTATTTTTTTTGGATTCCTCATAATTTTTGCTTTAAGAATCAGCAATAAAAAAATGGGCCCCCGACTCCTTGTTTGGACAGGAGAAGAGCATTTAAGAGACCACCTTGTTCTCATTGTTTTTATATTTTTATAATTGAATTATTTTTAATTATTTAATAAGAAAAATTAGGAAAATTTTATTTTTCAATTAAAGCCTGATTCAATACCTTTCCAACGAGCTATCACTCGTTGCGATCGCTTTAGTAGTTTTTTTTAAAACAACTTTCAATGAGGTCCCTTATGAAGAATTCTTCAATTTTTGTCACATGACAGTGGTGCACACCACCACTAAACCAGTCACTATAAAAAAAAAAAAAAAATATGTAGGTACATTATTTTTTGCTGGGCAATCGATTGAGACTATTTATTTTAAAATCGGAGAGGGGTCGTCCAAAAATTTGCCAATTTTGATCGTTTTCATATGGAATTGCTCTATAATTAAAAATTTGCTAAGTAAAAAAGAAAAATACCACTAAATACTGCAGCGTTATAAAATATTCACACCGGGTTTCATTCCCGGTAACCAATTACAGTTATTCTATGTAATCTAAGTCTTTAGCCAACAATATAAAACGTCAATTGGCTCAACATGGCTTTATACAACAGAATATCAAAATAAGCTGGACAGAAAAAGCAAGACCAATACAAATCAATTATAATGGTCTCAAATGTTGTTGATTCAATTCAGAAAGAACTGGCACAAGGATCACTTTTGAACATGATAGATGATTCAATTTTATCAAAATCTTATCTCAGACCAAAACCACTAAAAATATATATAACGGTAAATTAGTTTTGATAATATTTTTAATTTATGTTTAGATATTTTCCACAGCTATTCTTTTATTTTTCCTCAAATGCAGCACCAAAAATAAAAATGTATTAAATTAAACATTTTTTTCTTCCGTTTGAACAAGTCTGATATTTTTTTTCAAATAAATAAAAACACTAATTGCACACATTCAGTGTAAAATGCAGAAACATGTTTCGTGTGCGTTATTGCTAACAAAATTCAGTAAATTATTTTTTTAAGCAGTTTGTGCTTAAAACTACTCATTGTGCTTAATTTTACATACAAATTTTCTCCTATTATAGCAGTAATTTTACAAGCATTTTTTAGAGTGTAGAGGAAGAAAAGAAATAACATGGCTTAATAGCATACAAGAGTGGATTGGTGTCCGAGATGTATGAATTCTCCTGAGTGAATCCAGAAATAAGGACACATTTGCAGAGATTACAAAAAAAAAATGTGAAATTATTTGTTGTTTGATATAATCCACTTTAATTTTATTGGACACTTACATTCGGAAAACGAAAAAAATACAGAAGAATGCCATCCTAGAGCTTTTTTTGTTATATAAAAAGCGCTAACAGAAAATAATGCGATGTTTGTGTGGTATAAAAGCGCTAAATCTAGAGCGAAAAATGCTAAATTGGTATCGCTGCATTTTTGTGTATTAGTTTGCTGTTGTTGTTGCTGCTGTTGATGATGTTTCTGAAATATGTTCAACCCTTTTTCTAGGAAATATTTGCCACATGTATGCTAAATATATAAATTTTTGCTGCTGCTCTATAGTGACGAACATGTCAAGTACAAGCAATTATTTATGAATAATACTTTTGCCATATGAGAGACTCATCTATCTTTTTATTATTTTTTGTTGTTGTTGTTGTTGCTGTAGCTCTAGGTTTGCTTTGTAAACTTGATTAATTACATTCATTTGTTGTAAGGAATTTAAGCTTTAAAATGAAATTTATAAATTAGTTTTTTTTTTTTTGCAGGAAAATTAATTTGAATTTTAGACAAACAAAAATGGGAATAAATATTTATTTTAATTAAAAAATATATATATTAATTAGAAATGAGAAAGATTTATGGTTTTAAAATTCCAACGCTCATAAAAAAAAATTAGTTCGAATAGTCTGTTAAACGGGTTCTAATTCCGTTGAGCTAATTATTTCTGTTGTTATTTAGCTAAAGTTATTAGTTATCGCATTTTACCTAAACAATAAATTTCATCCGTGTGTGAACTAAATTTGCGACCTAAAATTTAGTAATTTGTGATTCTCGATTAATTTAAATCGCAATTGTTTTCAAACCATTATTTTTTGTGTCTCCGCTATCTGTCTCACATGTAGATGACGTCATGTTTGTTTTATTTTATAATCATAAAATAGGCTATATCTCGGAAACTAAGCGAAATAGAGCAAATAGACTAAATATCGTTACTCCGCATCTATTGAGTACTCTTTATTAACTACTTATATTCCCGGTAATAAATGTGGACCTGTCTGTTGTCAGATCCGGAAAGACATTTTTAACACAAATTTTTCTGTTGATTCAGCTTAAAAATTATGTTGATTTAACTAAATTGTTAGTTAACATAACTACAATTTTCAACTCAAATTTAGTTCTTCTAAAATTTAGGTCACCTAAATTTAGCAAACTGTGATTCTTCACTTTATTGAAAGTTCTGCTGGCTCAAATTTAGGTGCTATGTTCTGTTGTCGTAGCTGAATTTTCAACAATTTTTACTGGCTTTTTTATGGGTGAATAATTGTTGAAAACAACTTTGATATAAGTCTGAAAAAGTTTTGAGTTTAAACTAAAATAGTCTCGGAAGTACCAAATAGGCCCTGTGACGTTAGCTTAAAGATATGCAATAAATACTCTTAGTGAATATGGAAGGAACAAAGAAAACAATGGTACAAAAACAAAGCACTGGCGTACGTTAACAGCGGTACAAAAACAAATCCACTAGCAAAGCTCTAATCTACCAACAAAAGGTGCTTTGCCAATAGCTGCTTTACAAAATTTACAACTGTTTAAAAAAAAAAAACATTGGCAAAACATCGGTTAAAAGTGATTTAAGGAGTGAGATCAGTCAAACTATTGCAGGCATTATTCTTGCATTTTGCTCATTTTATTGCATACTTCATACGAAATATTTTTGTATCAAGTGAGCTTTGAAAACATACCTAAATTGTGTGTAAAAAGCATCAATCAAAATCATTAGTTAGTTCGTCATAAAATTGATAATCATCAAAAAGTAAGAGACAAAATAATTGAAATTTACCAAGAAAAACCAGATCATACTCTTATTTAATTGCTAAAAAAAATTAAAGATTTCACAAAATATGGGTTCTAGCGTTGTTAAAAAATATAATGACATTCGTAAGAAGTCCGCAAAACGATGCTTAAAAGGGTATTTCTGACCCCAATAATGCAATTAAAATAATGGACCTTTTGAAGAAAAATCCTATCCTGTCAAACAGAAAAGCAGTTGTAAAGCCAACTGTTTAGAGTTTTTGATCAGAAAAGGGTAAAAAGTGGGCAATTAAAAACATATAAAGTGCAAACAGTGCCGAACCGAAACTCCAGGAAGAATGAGGAGGCCAAAGAACAAGCCAAAAATGTTGTAACAATATATGATTGTTGTATAATGGATGACGAAACCCACGTACTTGGTGACTGTTTCCAGATTCCAGATTTATATGGCGGATGCAAAATGAGAAAAAAAACAAAGTTTTCAACCAACTTTTTAGTTTAGCTAACAATTTAAACTTGCGGCAAAAGGAGTACTTTCTACATAAGAGAGCCTTTGAAAACCGGTATTAGTCACTTATTATGATACATGAGATATCTGCTTTCTTAACGCCTGACCTTGCATCTAGTCATTATAGCAAATCAGCGGTAGAGTGGTACCAAAGTCGTAATGTGGTTTTTGTACCAGGAGTGGCGAATCCGCTTAACTGCCCAGAAACTAAGACCAATAGAAAGATATTGGGCTCTGAAGAACAGAATTATGATGAACACAAAACCAGTCGCAAAAGATGCTAAAACTTTTGAAATTAAATCGTCATTTCACAGCTATAACGTCACTGAAAAAACAATAAAAACATATTGGCTGGAATTTCTGAAAAAGTAAAAATATTAATAAGAAACAAAATCATGTTTTAACGGTGTTTATAAAAAATTAGGCATTTTAAAAAATCTTTAAAATTAATTTTAAATAACACGGTTTTGCATTTTATCAAATTTTGATTATAAGCTAAATTGGGTTAATGATATCCGATGTAGTTAGAATTTCATATCTGAATAATTTTGAGTTTATTAAATTTATAAATGAAATAAAAAAAATAAATTTTTTGAAATTTAAATTTTTTAATAAAAATACACACACTTTTTTGAAACGTGTATTCGAAATTCGGCACTTAACCCGTATTTCAAAAAATAAATAAATCGAGCGTTATATAAACACAACCTAAGATCTAATTGTCAATATGTTTATGTTAGATAGAGGCTGACCAATCAATGAATCACATTTAGTGACTATACCATCAAAAAAAAAAAAAAAGGATTTCAACTCATTACCATACTATTTAGGTACTCGCTAAATTACTTTTGTTCGTGATGTCCCAAAATTAATAGGGTTAAATACAAACTCTTTAAAAATAACGACAAAATAATAACTGCCCATTATTTTTGAGACATCGCTATCAAAAGTAATGCAGCGTGTAAATAATCTAGTAATGAGTTGTAACCCATTTTTTGCTGGGACTTTATGACATATTCAATATTTAAGTGTTAATTTCGATTTAAGTTATTTCACTGATTTTATCATTGAAATATTCAAGTGCAATTACACGCACACAGTAAAATTTTAAAAATTAGTTCACGCGTAGTGGACAATAGGCAGGCTATAAGCCACTCCGCCAGAAAGTCTTTACCAGGAACCGGGAGTTTGTGCAAATGCATGTTTTTCCTTAAGTCTGAGAACAGATTAGACTAAATATCTTTGCTAATCAAAGAGTTTGCGTTAAAATATCATATAAATGCATATGTAACTTTAAATGCATATATTAATTGCATATTTCTACTCATGTGGCTTTAAATGCATATTTTTTGTTACATATTTATACTAATTTTGCATATTTTTTGAATTTTTCTTCGTTTTTCGTAAAAAACCGCTTTTAATATCATTTTATATTTGGCCAACTAAATTTGACCTTTAAAGTGTTCTATTTAATTTTAGATGCAAACTGGGATTAAGAGATCCATCCAGGATTAAAAACATAAAAATGCTGAATTAAAAAAATAGTAAGTACATTTTTTTTAGTGCATATTTTAAGATTTTTAGTGCATATTATTAGTGCATGATGTTCCTGTCCCTGGTCATTACACAAACTGTTTGGATTATTCAGTCAGTCAATAAAATGGAAAACGCATTCACATGACCAAATGCTAGACATTTAGCCGACACTAAATGTTGGTTTGGTTTCATTATAATTAGACTTTATTTATAGTTAACGCTACAAATTTTTCATTATTACGAAGGCCGTTTCCAATACAATTCAATTTATATATCATGGCTGGGAATATGGGTATAGGTATGCATTGCTAGCAGACAAATGTATTTCAATGTCTGTTCATGTTGGATTATATTTATATTTCGAGCTGTCATCGCTTTACTCCCGAGGCGTTAACGTATGTAGTTTTTTTTTTTTTTTTTTGTATATTCATTGAGCTTACATCTAACATGCATGTTGTTTAGGCTTATGAATGTTTTTTTTCGGATTTCTTTTGTGTATGTAGAGTTTTACGGTAAGGCCGAGCCCCTTTTTTCCATTGAAATTTGCTAGACGGTTTGACTTTAGTAAATTTGTTAGAGCATGCAATCAAACATGAGCATTATTGTAGTCTGGCTGATGTCTAATACACACCATAATGTATGTAGAAGACAGTCAGAGTGACAAAAAAAAACACAGATTTTATACCAACAAATGTATCAATTGTCATTGACAGTTGACTGAAGTTGTTCGTTGCCAACAGTAGTCATATACTCGTAACATTTGTAGCAACATATTTTTGTGTTGTACTACGTTGCTTAGTGTCATTGGTAATAGTCGCATATTGGATTTTTGTTAAACCTCAATTGGACAATACGGGCTAAACGAATTGAAGTTTATACCTTAAAGTATGCTATGATTTATGTTTCCTGGGCTTAAACAGAAAAATGTATAGTATATTATTGGGCTGAAAAGGAACTGCATATCTTCATGGGAGAAATCTCAAATTAGTTTTGTTTATCAGACGCATTGGAATAACATTTTTTCCAAATTTCTACACCAATTTTACTCTACACTAATAGCAAAAATTTTGTGAAAATGTTTGCCAAAACAAAAAAAAAAAATTAGTTAAAATCGACGTTGCAGAAAAAATTGCAAAAATTAACAGATTTTGTTTTTGTAAGATAAGAATAGCAAACATTAGACCGTTAAATCTACAAATATTTAGTTATATTGGAGCTACATTTAGTTAATTGAAAATAACAATTAATCTGCTAAAGTCGGTAAAAAAATTTGCTAAATATTAGTTGACAAAAAAATCATAAAAACTTTTAAGTTTTTAAATAAATATTTTAATGCGGATAAAAATCTGGCCTCTTGAAGTCAGCAAACTACAATTTTTCATTAAAATTTCTGTTGATTTTAGCAAAATATACTGTTATTTTCATTCTACGAAATTTAAGGCAAATATACCAAAAATTTTGTTGATATTACAGTTTTTGTTTTGCTATTTTCAGTCTACAAATATTTAGAAAAAGTTTTTGCTTATTTTGGCAGAGTAAATTGCTGTTTTCAATTAACTGAAACGCAACTCGATTATAACTAAAAATATCTTGAAAAGAGGCAGAAACTACTCTAGTCTGATTTAAAAAATTAATAGTGCACACAGAAAAAAATTTAGCTATTTGCCAACTGAAATTCTGTTACTACGACACAAATTCGGTTATTACGAAATTTAGACAGTTGGCACAACTTTATATTAGTTTTCACAACTAAGTTCGGTTAATTCAACAGAATTTAAGTTGCAATAGCCAACACTTTCAGAAATCGAAAGTAAATATAGTTGTATTTACTGAATTTATAAGTTGTTACCATTAATATACACTTTTCAATTCGGTTGGCATTTTATTTCTCTGTGTGTGTTTATAATTTTTAGAGAACAACGTTTATTCTTCTTCTTAACCTCAAGCTTTCTAAGTTAACAGATTTATGTTTACGGTTCTAAATTTATTAATATTAAGCAAACAAAATTTGCTTATTTCAGCAGTTTTTTCTGCAACGTAAAAAAAAAAAAAAACTTGAAGATTTTTCTACTACTTTTACAGGTTTATTTCTATGAGTGAACCTAGTTTCGTATTCGAGAAAAAAAATGTACAAAAACTGTAAATTTGAACGATTTCAATGATTCTTCATCACTTTCATATGGGGATGTCGAGCAAATAAATGTTGTACAAAATATGTTTACCAGTATTAGAAAATAATGAGTCTTAAAAATATTATTTTTTTTTTTATTTTTAAAATTAGCTTTAACAACTTTTGACCTTTTCGGTAATCGAATCTGGTATTTTGGATTGCCAATCGACCACTCTAACACTTGAGTTTTCTCGACATATACACACAAAAAAATAAAAACCCATTTCAATTACGAAAACCACCGATTCAATAACTTTAATTGCGGAAATTCCGCCAACAACGAAAATTGCTAATTCAATTAGAAATTGATAGCTCTTTATTTTAATTATTTTTCAATTAAATAAAAACTCAAAACTTGATATTTTTAAACATTTTTTCAGCATATCTATGGATCTAGAATACATCTACTAGTATGCAAAATTTTGTATAGAAAAATTAAGTAGAAATTGAAAAAATGTAAACTTGAAAATGAGAAAAAAAATGCAAAAATAGCATATAGACCAATTTATGTTTGAAAGTACACAGAAAAAAATATGTCCCTACTTTTTTTAATTAAATCGGTTTGTTGAAAATTTTAAAAGCTGTCAATTAAAATTAATTGAATCAATTAAATATTTGCTCAAATTCGGAACTTGCTTGACATTTTTTTATATTATCGCTCAAAAGCAAACATCAACACATTGTTGTTGTTTATTGTAATATTTATGTTTACTGGTATTATTAAAAAATATTTTCAATTTATTTCAATTAGATTATATATTAATTCTTATTAGGTTTATTACTTTATTAAGTTAAATAATTTAGTTTCAGTTGTTTAAATCTGAATATTTATTTATTCTAAAACATTATCATAAAATTGATAATGTAATATTTAAAGTTAAATTTTGTTAATAAAATTTAAAATATTTTTTTAAACAGAAAGAAAATGAAAAAATAAATTAAAAATTATTTAAAAAAAAAAATACTCTGATTTCAACAAAAGGGCTAATTTCTGCAAAAAAAAAAAAAAAAAAAAAAAAAAATTTGCCATAACCCCTACGCTTCAATAGAAAGAAAAAACTAATTTCTGTGTGAATTTGTTCACAAAAGTATAAACAAATCTGCTAACTAAATGAGAATTTCATGCCGGTTTAAATTCCATGATATAAAATTCAAGCTATTAAAAAACATTTGGTATGGCAACAAGACTTCTATAAAAAAATATTTGGTATGGCAACAACATTTTTTTTTTAGTTTTTGTGAAGGTATACGATATTGATCACTTTTTAATCAAATGAGTTATTATTTAATTGAAAAATAATTCAATTAAAGAGCTATCAATTTCTAATTGAATTAGCAATTTTCGTTGTTGGCGGAATTTCAGCAATTATAGTTATTGAATCGGTGGTTTTCGTGATTGAAATGGGTTTTTATTTTTTTGTGTGTACATCGGAAAAGTATTGACCGTATTAGCAGAACAGCATGATTTATAAGTTGGAAAAGTTTCAGGGACATCAAGGATATTATTTTGTAGAAACAGATTGATAAGAGATAAATGTAACAATATTTACTAGATTTTATTATCCAATAACGTCATTTTAACAATAAAATCAAATAGCGGTATAGGTGGCACTAAACTCATTATTCTCTTAACACTTTGACGACCACAGGCAATTAATACAGCGCCTTATTCGGGAAATTGATACAGTTAGTTGCCAAAAAGCGAAATGTGTTGGGAAAAAACTGCCACTTTAGCCGCTATGAATGAAAAATATTAATTTTGTTTGCACTTTATCCATTTAGTCCGTCATAAGGATTCACTGTCGATACCAAACTATGTTCTAACGCCATGTTTTTTTATAAAAAAAAAACGAAACAAAGTAATCAAATTTCGCCAAATATTTTTTCTTAAAATATTTAAGTTGAACATTTTTAAAAAGCCTTTTAGACACAAAGTATACAAAATTACACCATTTTTTACTTAATGTTCTAAAAGTCAATTCCATTAAACAACGCAAAAACCCTATGGAGAACTTTGACTGCGAAAATTTAAAAATCGGAAAATTTTGGTTTCACTTGTAAATTACCATACAACTTTTCACCAAGCAGCGACATAGAAATTACCTTTTCAGTGAATGCATCTCGCAAGTCTAGTTAGTCCATTTTTTAGTGGTTTGGATCTGAAAGTTAAAAACTATGAGCAAAAAAATAAAATGAATAAAAAAAAACTCTGGTAAGTTTCAAGTAATTTTTTTTAATTTTTCGACTTCTAAATAGCCATCAATTAGTTTGGTGAAGATTTTTAAGTATAATCAACCTAACCCTGTCCATCATTGCTATTATCTCCCACTTTGAGAAATATGTGGCATCTAAAGTCAGTTTCAACAGGGGTCGAGAATTTTTGAAGTAGGCCATATACCGTTTTTGATGTTCCTAATTTGCGTAAAAATAGCACTTACAATAATGGATTCATTGCAAATTTAAAATGCAAAAATACAACTTTAGGATGTTATTTCTGCACTTGTCAATTGTGCTAAAAAAGATAAATTTCAATGCAATAAATTTTGAAAAAATATTGGTAAAAAAATAAAATTTGTTACTACCGAAACTCTTAAAGTATTTTTTTTTTTATAAATATGCAGAAAAATAGCAAAATTTTTACCCTAGTATGTGTAAATGTACTAGTTCTATTATATTATCTTAAAAAAAACGCTTTTCCCAAAATGTGGTTTGGATACCATGGAAGGTGCCCGAAGTTAACGCTAGTTTCGTTTATTTCGTTAACGGTATTTGAGGGATAACGTTGTTTAAGTTATTCAGCTAATGTCAATGCACATCGTTAAGTTTAGCCCCATCATGCCCGAATTCCAATGACTAGCTAGTTTATGATCAAGCTTTCGGAAAATATATATCTATTTACAGCGATTATTTTTACAGATTTTGTCGGATTATTTCGTTAACGGTATTTTAAGGATAACGTTATTTCAAATATTTCCATGACGGTATTTTAGCGATAACGTTTTTTTAAGGGTATTGGTAATTTAGTTATATCGGTAAAGGTATTTTACGGATAACGGTATTTCAATTATTTCGGTAACGGTATTATAGCGGTATTAGCTGCTGTATACCCTTATTCGCGTCCACCCTTCAAATGATTCTACAAGGCAACACACAAATTCGTATAGAAATTTATATTAAAAAGTCCCAGTACAAAATGAGCACGTCTAAATTTTTCTAGATCAAATTGTTTTAATCTTTTTTTCAGAAGAATCTTCACATTTACCACTTCAAGTCTATTTGCTTTTCTAATATTAAAGCCCCTACTTCGATTTGTATCGTAAAAAATCGCTTGAACTTTGAAAGTCTTAAATCACAATCTAATTTGGGAATAAGATGTTTTATATTTTACAAGATCGACTTTTTAGAAAAAAGTCTGGTATTAGCATCAAAAGAAACTCCAAAGAAGATTTACACAAAAAATTAATGAACGTGAAAAATATTTTTTATATGGAGAATAACAATTTAGTGTACGTACAACTCAATAAACTTTCAATTGAAGTTGAAATGTGAAAAGCAATTGCTTCCATTTGAGGGTTAATACTCGCATGAAAAGCCAGCAAATACTAAACTGACTTATTGTATTGCTGATTTGTATTAGGCCTATTGTGCTTATGCAAAAGTACATAAGTATAATGTCATTTGTTTATACTTTGAAGGTTGTTTTGACAACTTTTTCAAGTTCTAGGTTAAGGTCATTACTTCAATATTTCCTTATTATATTACATTTTGATTCTTATTTCTTTATTTGTCACTTTTTTTCATAAGACCTTGAGACTTAAGCTCTTGTTAGAATTTTTTTTTTGCAGAATTCCCTTTTTTTAAATATACCCTTTTTATCTTAAAACAAACACACACACAAAAATATTCAGGTCAAGGCTAAAAAATCCTTGTTCATCTTCTTATACATTGTAGAATATAATGTGCAATGTTGTTCATTATGTGCGTGGTTAGTTGTTTGGTTGGTTGGTTCACTTCATTACACAAAATCTTTTTATGTATTCCCTTTAAATACAATCCTTTTGACCCTTTTTTTTATAAAAAAAAAACTTTTTTTTGTTGATTTTTTTATACAAATAACTGTTTAGTTTAACCCTTATTATTGAATTGGCAAGAGCAACTTTAGCTGGTGAAAGAAAGAAACAAATGTTTAACTTTCTGGTTGGGGGAAAAACACGTGATTTTGTTTTTCTTTTATCCTTTTTTTTCTTAAAAATAATTCATATAGTTTTTTTTTGTATACTCTTGCCTTAAGGATGTTTTTGTCTGGGGATTTAACTATATAAACTGTTTTTGTGAATCTTCACAAATTGTTTTGTGAAATTTTATAAAAATAAAAAAAAACTTTCTATCCTTTTTATCACATCTTTAACTTGTTGACTTCCAAATTTTTTCCCTTTTAATTTTTTTTTTTGCATTCGTAAATGTCATTTGTGTCTGCTGTCAGTCTGTTTAAGCTTGTTAACAAATATTCCAATTTTAAATGGATTTTTCTGTGGGTTTCTTTTTTTTTCTTAGAAATCAATTTGATCCTTTTTTATTTTGTTTTTCCCAACTTTTCTTCAGTTGACTATCTTTTCTTTTAGTTCAGAACTTTGACCTTTTTTTATTATTAAACATTTTTTCTATTTTTATATATTTCTTAGGTCATGTTTTCTGTTTTTTGTAGTTATTTGATGAGCCGGAGCATTTTCAACAGGTTGTCGTGATTTTTATTTTTTATGTTTGGAAAATTTGATATGTATTTTATGTATTCAAAGACCAATGGCTTTAGTTAGTTTTTTTCTCTAAAAGTTCATTGACTTTTTAAAATGGTTTTAATAAAAATATAAAAACATTGGCTAATAATGTGAAGCAATGCAAATTAAAGTTGATAATGCTTATTATATTGAAGATATCCCAAGATTTTTCATTTTAAAATATATTATAATATGTGATTATATATGGTGGCATGCATTGCCATATCTAATTATATGTGGTAGTTTATATAACGATGTATTTTTTTGTATTGACCTTTACAAAATTAGATATTAAGCATATACTATACATAATAAGATATATAATAAAACATTCTCATATATAACCTAATATGTAATCATATATGTAGTCATGTAAGCCTCTTAATATAAGAAATAATGTGTACTGTCTTAAAAAATGTTTTTGTGTGTAATATAAGATATGCTTATATATGGTGTCATGTGCATACTAGAACTTTAGACATTATTATGGCATTAAATATATGCATATGTATATATGATATTAAATATATGTAAGATGTAATTATGTAAGATTGCATATATGACTCAAGATTAACAATTTAGTTTAAAATGATTAGTATTTTGTATGTTCATATATATTATATTGTTATTCATATATATATATTGTTATATATAACTCCATACATAATTATATATACGCCAGATGTCTGAATTATGTTTCTTATTTTATTTTTTTTTTAGTTTTATTAAAATTATATATGTCATGGGATTTAATTAAATCCAATTTAATCTCAACATATGTTATTGGGTCCACCAAAATAACGCATCTTTTCGAATCTAATTAGATCCAATTATATCTAAATTAATCAAAAGGGATATGTTGGGATCTATCAGGATCTTAAATTAGATATTATTGGCTACCAAATTTTTGATATCAATTTTAATCTAATTTAATCCTGTAATATATTTAAGAGATTTTGAGATAAACTTGGATTAAAATAAATATCGATCTATATCAAATGAGATCTGATTTTGTATTTGAGACATAACTTTTTTTTGATTGGGATGCCAATTTTTTTTTTTTTTTCTTTCTAATTTGGTTTAATTTAAAGGCGCGAATTGATTGAAGAATCCAGCATTTACTTTTATTAAAGTTAGTGAAGTCAAATGTCTTAATACTCATTGGCCGGTTGCAACTAAAGTAACTCTAAATTAAAAGTTAGTGCAAAGGTTTGCTACAATTAAATTTAAATATGCATCATAGTTTTCAAGTCAATCAATTTTGCAAACTTAAAATTTATTTTTCCAGACTTTAAGGGCTTATTTTGTATAGATTCTGTTTTTAGTGGTTTCACTTTTTAATTAAAAAATGTTTGAAATGGGGGCACAAGAAGTAGTGTGAGAAATCTATATATTTCAAAAGATTAGAGAGAAAGTTTACATTATATGTTATTTCTTTATCGCAGAATGCCACCTCGAACCACTCTATCTAATAATTCCCTCAAATGTAGCTAAACAAATAGTCTTGTTACATTTTTGAAGCCAGATTAAATACCCAACTTTTATTTATTTTCAAAATATTATATTATCGCTTAGATTTATGAGCTTCGATTTCTCTTATATTGCCTATTGAGTGGATTTAGAGCTGCAATATTAGAAATATGGGCTGGAAAGTCAAATATGGGGATCATGCACGAAGAGAATTTTGTTGGACGAAATGATAATGAATTTTTTCAGTAAATCAATGAAACTTTTCTTCACAACATAAACAAAAATTTTCTTAAAATTAATGAACAGCTTCGTACTTGTTATGAAACTAGTTTTTTAATAAAACTTTTTCATTGAATTTATGGAATTTATAGTTTATACAATTATATTTTTCATACAATATTAGAAATACTTAATGAAAAGTTTCAATGGACGATTTCTAGTGCAATTTTGTAGATTTATGCAAAAAATCATTGCACTACACTCATAGAAATAAAAATGTCAAAATTATCAAAAAAAAAATCTACTAAAGAAATAGTTAAAGATGAATTTGCAGAACAAACTGTTGAAATTAGCAAATTTATTAACTGAATATTAGTAATATAAGAATAGCAAAAATAAATCTGTTGAATTTGAAAATATTTTATTATATTTGAGATAAATTTTAGTTAATTGAAAAATAACAAAATAATCTGCAAAAATCAGCAAAAATATTTACAATATTTAAATATTTAGAGAAAAAAAAAATATTAAAAATTGAAATTAAATTTTTTTTTAATGCGAATAAAAGTCTGCCCATATGAATCAGCAATCTACAATTTTTTTTTGCCAGAATTTTTGTTGATTTTAGCACAATAATCTGTTATTTGCATTCTACTAAATTTGAGGTAAATATGACAAACATATTGTAAATATTACAGTTTTTGTTTGCTATTTTGAGTCTACAAATATTTAGTAAAAGTTTTTGCTAGTTTTACAGATTATACTAAAAATCACATCGAATATAACTAAAATTTTGTAAAGTTAACACATTTATTTTTCTGTTCTTATTTTATGACTATATAGCAAAAAAATCTGCTAAATTTAGCAGTTTTTTTTGGCAAGCTGTAAAAATAGTAGCTTTTGCTGCTATTTTTACAGGTTTATTTAATTGTGGAGGGTATAACCAAAATTTTATGCATTTACTTGTTTAGTTTTGCTTTTCTCTCTATTTTTCTAAAATTTAATTGTCATAAATACAATGGACTTAGCCATTTTTTGTATTCTCTGGTCATTACATTAAAATCAATCATGATTTCATTTAAGTTACCTAAATGTAAATAAAATTTTTAAAATCATTCAACCAAATTTTAATTGATTTTATCTTATGTAGACATCAAGAACAAAATTGTTGTTGCTAAAGGATATGCTGATGACTTTAGACCAATAACATCTTGAATTGTATTATAATGTAACGAAGTGTTATAAATGGACGGTGTTTAAAAAAAACATGTACCTGCAACAAAGTGTAACCCAGCAACATGTTTTAGCAGCATTGCCTTTAAAACATTATTTTATTAAATTGTCCCTTGCAAACAATCAGAAGATATCTTCAAAAAAAATATATTAAAGCAATACAGAAAACTAAAAAAAAAACGACTAACGTGTAAAACCACCATAAAAATCAGCTAACATTTTTCTTATTTATTTTTTTTATCTTGTGACTCGGATTAGTTTTGTATAAAACATTCGTTAGATATTGAGCATTTCAAAATTTGTATCTTAAACCTACATGTTGTATTAGTAATTAGTAATATAAATATAATAAAATTCCACATAGCCCATGTACACGTTCGCTAAAGTGAGCCTATTATAAGAACTTTTTAAAAGCTCATAAAACAGTTAGCGAATAGGCTTGTTTTTTCCTATACATGGTATGAAATCCAATACAAAAATTGACATTTTGCATGTTAAGTGTTACTACCTCTTTTAATCTTTTCAACTTCGATTAGTTGTCAGTTTGTAGTCAAATGTATTAAAAGTGCTGCTAACCGTTGTTTTCTTATCCATGTTAAGTGTGAGGAACAAAACAAGTCAAACTATGTAAAAACGACAACAAGTTTGTATCTTACTTAAAAGTTTTTTATATTTTGTACATTATAACGTTTTATATACAGTTAGAGGCTATAGCAACATAATGCTGCTTATATTTAAAAGAGCTAACTTTTTTAATTGTGGTCAACAATTTATATTTTTTTGTTGTGATCCATGTTGAAAATTAGTCTAAAATAGACAAGTATAGTCAAAGCAATGTGTAAAACATTTAAAAAATACTAAAACTTTAAAACCCACAAAAAAATTTAAAAATACCCAGGTGAAAAAGGCATCGTATATGAACATATATGATCATATATGCGATTGTATATGATCATATATGGGTATAGCTGGTCATATATGTTCATATATGGTTCGATATATGACCATATATGATCTCATATATTTCCATATATGTTCGGATCCGAAATTTGAGGGTATATGGTCGTATATGATAATATATGCACATATATGATCCATATTTGCTCATATATGATCATATATGACCATATACCCTCAAATTTCGGATCCGAACATATATGGTCATATATGAGACCATATATGGTATTATATTGAACTATATATGGACATATATCGCCAGCTATTTCCATATATGATCATATACAAGCCCATATATGATCATATATGTTCATATACGAATCAATTTTCACATGGGTAAGAAAATATATGTGCTTTAACTAACAACCACTTTAGCGAATATTATAAAATTTATATTAAAATTTTTTTTTTCATACATATTTTATGGAATAACATTCTTACCGTTTGCAAAAAACCGTCTTGAAAATTTGTTTTAAAACTCGTTTGCTATTCAGTTTTTATGTTTACGAAATATAACATTGTATCGTCAGCTTACTATTGGTATGATCCACTGACCATTTTTAAAAAATTTGAGTTAGAAATAATGCAAATATCTTCTTTCTAATTCCGAAATCGGGTTCTCGATAACCTGTATTATATCTGTGATAAGAGGTATGTGCAGTAAATTTTGTATACAAAAATTTAAAAAAAAACTTAACTATTGTGTTGCTGCAATTGATAGATTGCATACAAATTTTTAAAACCCTTTTTACTCTTGTTTGGCTTCATTACCAAATGAATCACATTAATCTCGTACATGGTGATGCAGCACAGAAAGCCAAACTACAAACAAATTGATGTGCAGCGCAAAACTATAATATTTATTTTCCCAAAAACTTAATAACTTTTGAAAGGTATTTATTTTTAGCTAATAAGGCCTAATGTTTAATCATGTAATTAAAAATACATCAATTATAATTGTTCCCGACGTTTCATCGATGTTATGTCGACTTCTGCTGCGGGTTTTTAGTTTTAACGCTTTTACATTAAACAATATATATTATTCCGCGATACCGACTTTTTGGCATTAAGATCAGACCAATAATAATGACGTTATGTTGCGTTTTTTTTTTTTTGCCAACAACACAATGAAACCAAGAAAAACGTGTACATTCACTTTGATTTTTTTATAAATGGGAAGCAGAGATTACACTTGATAACAGTTGACAGATTTGACATGACACGGAAAAAACGAAAGGTCTTCTTTAGCGAACAGTCCATATTAGCGAACAGTCCATATTAGCGAACAGTCCATATTAGCGAACATTCTCTTATCGAGTAAACGTGTTACTGATATTTAAATGTTAGTGATTGTTTAAAATCCAATTAAAAATGTTGCAGGGATTTCGTACTATGCATCATACCTGGGAATTTTTTATTACTATTGAAATTTTACAAAATATTCTAATGGTAATAAAATCGCACAAATGCATACAAAAACTAAATTAAAATATATAAATAACTTTTGTTTGTGTGGACGAAATCCAATTCGCAACCATGGAGAATCTGAAGGGTAAAGAGTGAAATTTAAACTCTTAAAATTAGGTACGAAATTGAATGGAACGGGGAACGAGTGGAATTGAAAAATAATCACAAGAATGGCTCGAGTCGATTTTACCGATTTTTAAATTGAAACCCTTTTCAAATAGATTATCTCTTAATTATAATTATTTTGTCGAGTTGACGTATTATTAATTGCAATGGAATTCAAAACCATTGATATTGATCTCTGAAATCAAACCCTTAAAGTCATTAATTTAAAAAATAGTAATGGAATAATTTTATTGAAATTTGTTTTCTACTAATTAGTCCCCTCAATTAATACGTCCCATACCTGCTATGCATGTACTATAATTAAAAAACAGTGTTTGAAAATTGCCAAAAGCTACTGACAAAATGGCGACAAGAATAAGAAAATAATGGTTAATGATGATGAAAACAGTATTAAAATGTATGAAATTTAACAATTTGACATGTTTAAAAATAAATTGGTTAAAAAATGCAGATTGCCCGAAGTACAACACAAACAAGTGAGAAAATATACTGATGATGAAAGTATTTTATATAAATATTGGCCACAGCTGTATAAAATTTAAAGTACCAGTACACTGAGAGAATTATATGCATGATATTAATGAATTTTCGCATTAAATCTTTGAAATATCCCCGAAACTCGCCCATTGAAGCTTTTCATTAAATTAATGTAGTTTTTCATAAAGTTTAATGTCGTATGAAATTTGTAATAAATTTCATACGACTAATGAAAAAGTTTCATTAAAAATTGTTTCATTAAAACTTTGAAACTTTTTCATGAAATTTAAGAAAATTTTCATTCACATTGTGAAGAAAACTTCATTAGTTTAGTGAAAAAAATGCATTAAAACTTGTCCAAGGAGTTCTCTCTGTGTATGTGTGAAAAAAAAACCTTAAACTATTAAAAGCCACAGAATGAAAGTTGGAGGATTTCACAAACAAAAATTCCAATACAATTATAGCCACAACAAACAACATAAAGCAACAGTTGACTTTGGCCACACTATCAACCAAAAAAATAGGGGTTTTAGGCGATGACCTTAACTTGCCAAATCCAAAGTAAAAAAATGTAAGTGCATGACATCCAGAATCAGTCCATTAGAAGTTATGCATATAAAAAAATGGAATACTGTGTCAATGTGTCTGAATCCGAATTACAAATACACAAACACACACACATATGAAGACCGAATTGCACAGACAGACATAGAACAAAATTTAAAGTACGCTGCACCGTTTACAATGAAAATGTAGATCAAGTGGAAACTTCACTTTCACAATAACCAGGCCGGCCGCACATCATGCAGAGGCCAAACGTACGAACGAACGGAAGGACGGACATTTAGATAGTCATACCGAATACAAAAAAAAAGCAAGTGATACTGTGTTACTAATAATACCAACTCTGGTTGTCGTAATGTTTCTACATAGATATCCATGATTGTCTACATGGAGTGTTTGGAATCTATATTCTGTGTTACTGATGAGGAGCCCACAAAAAAAAAAAACAGAAAAACTTTTTTTTTAGTGCTGCAAAACAAACTGCATCAAAGGCGACGACTGACTGTGAAAAACCATGATTTCATATATAATCCAAAGAGAAAAATGAGAAAAAAGAAATATGTGTTGTTGCACAAAAAAAAGAAAGAAAAACTCGGAAATGATGTGAAAACCAAAGCGTTGTTCATGTGCCAAAATGTGTTGCTACTCTTGTTTTCTTTTTTTTTTCATTGCATTGTTGCTGCTGCTAACTTTTGCTGCTGTTGAAACTTTCCTTTAAAGCTGTTATAGGGTCTAATAGTGTTTAAGTGTGTCAGCCAGCCAAAAAAGAATACTTCCAACCAACTACCCAGTCATTGAATGCGCGACATTCAATGTCATGCCAAAGTAACAACTATGTATGCTGCTGCTTTATGCTACAATTTTTCTTTTTTATCAAATGATAAACTAGTAGCAACTAGAATGAAGGTTGTTGCTTTGTTACAATCATTTAAAAATGCAAAAAAAAAACCGAAAAAACAACAGAAAAACTTTTTTAAAGTTATGTTAGCAAGTGCAGGCAGCAAATGTTGTTGCATGGTGTTGTTGACTACAACAAAAAAAGAAAGAGTTTTCATTGAATGGATAGCAAACACTAACTACGTACCATTGCAGCAGACAACTCTTCTATTGAGTTTTCCCAGTTTCATGCACGTACGTTTGTAGAATCATACCTCTAAAACCTAGAACATGGTGAGAAATATAATCATCATCAGCATCCTCGCTATAGTCTCATCATCATTGCTAACACAGACAAGACAACACGTTCGTTAATGTTTTTGTGCCTTTTGTTGTTGCTGTTGTCTAGATTTCCTCTGCAGGTTGTCTCCCATGAATTTTGTTCCATATGTAGTGAGTACAACTAAACTAATCGTTAGTGCAGTTTAAGAGCAGCCAAAAAAAAAATCTAAACAGGCACAGACATTTATGTATGGGAATACTATAAACCCATTCGTGCAATATATTGCAGTTGGCTGTTTTTTTTTTCTCCATGAGCTGGTATGAATAAAATTTTAAATCAAATGAATGTCAGGCATAATAGTGTTACATTCTATAGCAACACGCAGTTTGCAAGAACAGCAACGAAAAGTCACTACGAGTATTATTTACCCTGGTTTTATTTGGCTGGTTGTTTTGTTTATTTTTTCAAACACCAACATGTTGCATTTCGGATTACAACTACATATACAAGGTTGTTGCCAAAACTCTACTCATACAAGGTCAAAAAAATAAACAGAGTCATAATCTAAAACATAAATAGCACAAAGTCAGACAGACATACATATTATACTATATATTCTTATATTCATTGTCCTGTTTTTATAAGGAAAACGTTATATTCCCGTGAAGGAATGCACACAATTCCTCTGGAAGAGTCGTGTTCCTAATTTGCTCTGAGAAATATACCCAGAACGGGACACTTTTGAATCAAATGTCGTCTAAAAAGATGCGATTTCAATGAGTTGAACATCTGATGCCAAATATAGTCATGTATGATATAAGATATTTTAGGTAATACTTACATGTTTTGAGCAAAACATGTGTTTTGGTGAAAAAAAAATTATGTTTTGTTTCAAAACACGTCCAAAACACCGACAGTGTAAATGTAGCCTAAAAGAAAAATTTGCAGATCACATTATGAATAATGTGGTCTAAAAAAACACTGGCAGAGAATTGGCTTAGAGGACTATGACAACATTTTCAAAAAGTGTTTTCCAAGTGCTTTGCAATCAGAAATTGCCAACTGTTCAAAAGTCTATGCAATGGATAGATTTTATAAAAATGACCAGAAGGTTTTAAGTTCGATTCCGGTTTCCGGGAAAAATTTTTTTTTTATTATATTTGAGTTATTCCAGAAGGCATATTGACGAAAATATGACTTTTTCAACTTAACCCCTTCCGATTTGCATGAAACTTGGTATTTGTAATCTCCTAACTAGTATGACAAAACAATTTGTTTATTTTTTTTAAATTTTTTGCCGTCGCGTTTTATCGCTGCTTAAAGTTGGTATTTTTTTGAAAATTTATAAAAATACAAACTGTTGAAATTGTCGTAATTATTGAATGCGTACTCCGATGTTCAAATTAACATCTCATTTCAAAGCTCATTTTATGTTCTCTCAGATCCGTTCTTTAGAAAAACGATATGTTCTTTGAGATATTACCACTATTTTATAGAACAAAAAAAAATATATATATTATAGAATTTTTTTTAATGATTTCATAAATTACTGTGTTTTTAAATTTATTTCATGATTATTTTTTTTTTTTTAAATAATATTTTGTTTTAAAGTTTTGCAAATTTGTGTTGTTTTATATTGAATAATTTCATTCGAAAAGCGTCATAAAGAAGGAAGTCTCCCCCCTAATAGCGTAGCAAACCCGCTAAAGCTAGGAAGTTAAAGGAAGGCGGTTAAGTACCTCTTCTAGCTTATACTACGTTCATATTGAACCAAAAAGTACATATTTTCTTTTTTTCAAGTTTTCGATATAAAATTTGTATGGCATTTGACAGCCAAGAACTAGAAAAAAACGAAAATATGGCATTTGACAGTCATGGCATTTGGCAGTTAAGAACTAGAAAAAAACGAAAATCCGTATTTTGGGGTAGTATTAAACATCAGCTTAGATTCAGGATTGCCATTTTTGCATCCAAACTTATTCTTCATTATAGTTTTATTACAAAAATACCTTATTAAAATTGTTTAAATGTAATTTATTAACTAAAAATAACATATTTCATAAATAAAAAATAAAGTTTGGTGCTAAAATGGCAAGCCTGTCTAGATTTTATCATTTAAAAAAATGCTCGATTTTCGACTAGACTTTTTGTTAAACAAATAACATTATTTTTGGGTGTTGCAGGGTAATGGTTAGCTCATTTGACCAGTAATTTAGCATATTCCATTTGGAGCTTAAATAAAGGGAAAACTGTATTTGTTTTATTTATTTGGTATATAAAAAGAGGTGAATCTATTATCTTACACAAGTTTCAATAAGGTTTCAAAAGTACGACCCAGGAGGCCTTCTCTGTAAGCAACCTTACATAATATAATTGTACACATAGAAAAGGAATGCAACTAAAACATGATTATCCTCTATTAGCGGAATCAAAACCTAATAAAACTTATTTCTTATAGTCTAAACACTTAAACAATGAATAACATTTTAGAGCCAACACTATCAAAGACATTCAAAGCAACAAGTGAAATCTATGAAAGCTTTTTTATTACCCCTAGAAACTTTAGAGCATTATGTCTGAGTATGTGGCAATATAAACACTATGAACAAACTGGATGACAACATGTTTGGCAGTCAGACACATTATAATAAATATCACCCTCACGTAAGAGTCTCGATAACATTATATAACCATATAAAATATATGGAAATGATATTTTAAAAATAACTTTTACTGCGTAAGATTATGCTTTTGATGTGATAGAAAGTAGATGGAGTATAAAGGTCGTTTTTTTACCAACGTTTCAAATATGACGACAACAACGTCCTTGACGGAAATGGCAGACAAAAAAAAGAAGCAGAAAGAAAGAAAACCTTCTGGAAGTATAAGAATGTTAACTATTTCCAAATATTTAAACATCTCTACTCATGGCCAATATTATTAAGTCAACAACAGTGAAAGCTGAAAGAGAGTCTGTATAATATTATCAGGTCAAAGTCAATGGTTGTTGAAACTAACAACAACTGCTCGTAATAGTGGTAATGAATTGAAATGGTAAAAGTTCTTTATAATCAGGAAGTCTGCCAGCCAGCCAACCTACCAATCAAACATTACCCAATGTAAATATCAAAGTGCAGCCATCTTCAAGTTAAATACTTTAGCATAGTTATTTTTTTGTTTTTTTGGAATAAGTAGACCGCTTGTCTGGCTTTACTAAAGGATATGGTTAATGTAAAGGGATCTTTGTATCAGTTGATGTTTTTTTTCTTTATATGTGTGTGTGTGTGTGTGTGTGCAGTGTATGAAGTATTCCAGTGTCTGTAATTTTGGATGCCTTATTAACCCAACACATCACGTGCTGAGTTTGTTAAAAGCTTTGGCTGTGGGAAAAACTTGTACGAAATGAACAATATCAACGCTGTTGGGAATCCCGTTTAAATTTACAATGTTATTTCTTTCTTTCTTTTCGATGTTATGTTTAATATGAGAAGTTCTTTAATACAAAGAACCTTTAAATGTACGTACAAATTGGAACGGACTTTTACAGACAAAACGGCTTCTGTAGACAAACTTAATCGACACAAAAAGAAAAAACGTCACAAAAACACAGTAAGACCCTTTTGGCAGAACTCTCTTTCTATATATTCTATATTACCATCCAACTACGACAGCAATGGTGTACGTTGGTTGCTACGTTTAAGCAACAGATGAATGAATGTATAAATGGTTGCTACTACTGCTACGACGTTGATGACTTTGTACGTGAGACAAGCAATTGCTACTGCTATTGCTACTTATTGCAACTAATGTATGACTTAATTTTTTTTTTTTTTGCCTGTGAACAAAACTCATAAGAAAACAATCATTGTGATGTGTCTGGTGGAGTTTGGTGCTAAATGTCCGTCCGTCCGTCCATCCATTTGTATGCCTGTCTTTAGATGTTGGTGGCATTTTATCTGGTGCTGGTCGTAATCGTAATCATGTGTAGACATGTAAGGCCCCCCTTACTTCATCAGTTTCTGGTGTGTGTGACCAAGATTTTGAATCTTTCTCTTGGTTGTTTTTTTTTGTTATTGAAATGTTGTAAGCAGTGGGTACGTATGTGAGTCTAGAGGATACGTGCCAACGTAACGCATGGTGTTGCATGAATAACACCAACCACATTCAAGCAATATGGATTAGCTTAACACGAGCTGGCGCTTTTGAATGTTTGGAACAACAACAACAACAAAAACTAAACTTCACATGTCTGTATGGTGATGTTGGTGATGACGATGATAGTGACGGCATTGGTTATAATGGCAATGGCAATGATTTTGATGAGGATGTATATAAAGATGTCTGTTTCATAAAGACCAATAATCAAAGAACAAAAACCACTTACTTAAGCATTGACTTTTTGTTCTGCTCTTCCGTCTGTTGGTTACTCAATGTTTGGTTGTCTAACTGAATGTCTGTTTGTATGTACGAGTATGTCTACATTTCTTTGGGATGTCCACATATGACCACAACGTCTTTAGCAGTATTATGTCTACTTGATATTAACACGAACATTGGTTAAAGCCGCTGGGGAATGTTTCAACAACAGCAAACGTCTGCTGGTGACCAACATGAATACGCATTAGGGAGTTCCATTTCGTAAGGCAAAAAATAAAATCTAAAATATTTGCAGATCTTGCTAACGCCCCGAGTCTCACTCATTCAAAAGTTTTTTATGCCAAGTTTCAATAAGATTGGGTTACATTAAGATTTTGCACACTATGACCGATTTTGCCAAAGTATGCAAAATTGCGATAATTCAATGTTCGTTACTTTTATCATTGACAAAATTGTGCTTGGGGACTATTTTCGTGCCCTAAATTTTATACAAATCTGTATTTGCCCTAATGGGTCTTCTTTTTCTCTCCGGTATGGTTTTTTACATTTTTAGTCGTATTTTCATTATCAATCTATAGCATACATTCATCAAAAAAAAAATCATTCCTACGTTTTTTTTTAGGCAGATATTTAAGGTGTCTTTTAGAAACTGTAAATGCATTTTTTGGCGTCTGCATCAGGAAAAGTACACAGCAGCTGTGGCATGTTCAAATCGGTCGCTAAAGTCAATCTTCTTACAATTGCCTTTTGTCAGGAGCACATGATGGTATGACACAGCACACCCTTCAATATTAGTTTATGTTGTGAAGACGGATTTTCGGATTCCCTTGAAAATCTGGTACAAGCCATTTGGATCAGTCAGATTGCCACTATTGGTCCACTTCAAAAAACCTATTTCAAGTGCCTTTCAGAGCAACAGTCTAGCAAATGCTCAAAATAATTACCATTCACTGGAACAGCAACTCTATCGTTGAAAGTTTTGATACAAATATGGGCAACTGCACATAGAAAAATTAAGCGTCAACCCAATTAAATAGTGTATTTTGGTGACAACAGCCAAGAAATTCGGTTAGTACAACCATATTCAAATGCGATTTCTAAATATTATCTAAATATCAGTTGTTTTAACCGAATTTTGTTGTTGCAACGTCTTTTAGCAACTGTAAAAGCATTTTTTGGCGTCTGCATCTGGAAAAGTACACAGCAGCTGTGGCATGTTCAAATCGGTGATGGTATGACACAGCACACCCTTCAATATTAGTTTATGTTGTGAAGACGGATTTTCGGATTCCCTTGAAAATCAGGTACATGCCATTTGGATCAGTCACATTGCCACTATTGGTCCACTTCACGAAACCTATTTCAAGTGCCTTTCAGAGCAACAGTCTAGCAAATGCTCAAAATAATTACCATTCACTGGAACAGCAACTCTATCGTTGAAAGTTTTGATACAAATATGGGCAACTGCACATAGAAAAATTAAGCGTCAACCCAATTATATAGTGTATTTTGGTGACAACAGCCAAGAAATTCGGTTAGTACAACCATATTCAAATGCGATTTCTAAATATTATCTAAATATCAGTTGTTTAAACCGAATTTTGTTTGTTGCAACCGATTTCAGTCGTAGCAACCGCTGCTGGAGCCCAAAACTATGTCTTTTCGTGACCAAGTGCTGATGATGATGAAAAGAAATGTTGCAGCAATACTTTCTTATTGATTTCAGTGAAATTTGCCACCTATATCTCTTACATCACTTCGACTCGGGGAGCAATCAAAGGCATATAAAAATCACATCTTTGGAAAAATGAAACACCCTAATACGCATGCTAAGAAATTATTCTCCAATCATTGATATAACCCAAAAGAAAGATCAGACAAAAAGTAAATACTCATACTCGTAACATTTAATGGATTTAGTATGATATGTATGTCGTTTCGTATTAAGTATTTCGTGTAAATGCCATACTACTACCACATTATATTAATGTCCGGTAAGCATTTAACCAACAAGTCATCACCATCGTTGCTGTGTCGTCATCATCATTATTGGCGCCAGTCCGTCTTGGTCTGTCTAGCTCTTTATGTTTTTTTTTTCTTTTCATATCATGTGGAAGTGTCGGTGGTAAATTAAGTTTTTTTTTTCTTATTGTATATGTATTTGAATGAAGTTTTTTGCTTTAGTGGTCATTTGACAATTTAGTATTTGCTTTTTTGTTGTTCATTTGAGAGCTATTTAGACCGACTTATATGTGTGTAATTGGATACGAGTGTTGACTGATTAAGTCATCAAGTTCGCAACAAGTGTTGACTTAAAAGAAATTTGAAAAAAAACTATTAAAAAAAATTCCCAATACTTAATCACTTCATAGAGAAGGAACCTTTTTTAACTTTTGTGAAATAACAAAAAAAAAAAGACAAAGTCGTTCATTTGCTAAAGGCTTTCTAGCGTCTTTTGATGTTTATTGATTGAAACTTTTCATAGAATCTATGAAACAGGTTTCATTAAAGCCAATGTTTGTAGAATTAATAAAAATCATCATAAAACTAATAAAGCATTCCCACAAAGAAGCGTTTATAGAATTAATGAAACAGTTTCATAAATTTTGCGAATTAATTATCTTTTTTTAAATCACCACACAGCAGTCTAAGAAATATGACGTTTGATAGCCATATTGCCTATATTTAGCCACAGGGCTGCCACCATAATGCAAAAAATAGGGTTTCGGAAAAAACCCGAGAAAACTCGAAGTAGCTGGAATATTGAACAAATAAAAAATACGTTTCCGCTTAAACTTAACAATGATCAATATATGTGAATCTAATATATAATAGTCGAACCACTATATATGTCCATATAAAGTACCATAAAATTAGTACTTTTATACAATAACAAAAAAGTACCAAAAAAACAAAAGCATCAGTAGATGGCTTTTGAAATCTCTTACCCGAAAATATAACATTTATGTATAGTTTCTTTTGATCAAATGCCAAATAAATTCAAAAAACCATAAATTGTGTAATATTGTAACTCACTTTTAACCCCTTAAATCCCCACTATATCCGATAATCTTAGACACTACGAATACAAAATATCCAAATTTCATCAAAATCGGAGATTATCCCATGAAACCTTTCTTGGCAGCCAATAACCCTCTTCATATGATTTTTTTTAACATTTTCATTGAAGTCAAAAATTATTAGCAGGCTGCATTGAAATAACAAAGCACTTTATAAAATATGTTACACACTTGAGAATTAAATCTAAAAACTAAAGTGTGAAATGTATGAAAATTAATGAAATCATGTAATTTTATGCAAAAATTAAGCATTTGAAATAATTGTATAGCTCTAAAGAAAATGTTCATTAAATTTATGAAGAGATAATTTATAAATTTTTTTTATGAAAGTATAAAACAGTTTATGAAAAATTTCTTAAATTAATTAAATTTCTTGGATATAATGCAATTCTTCATTGAATCTACGAAAAAAATTCTATGAAATTGTTTCAATAATATAATGAATTATCATTTTTTTCAGTGTACGCTATTAAGACTGATAAACTCATTTTCTAAGTTAATTTCAACAATCAAAATAATCAAATCTTTTTTTTTTCTGTCATCCTTCCCTCTAATTGGAGTATTTAAACATGGGTTTGGTACCTCCAAAATTAGTGTGCCGCACCAGGAGGATTTCTCTGAAAATCATGATTTCTCCTTTGAAAGTTACTTAGTCTTTGTTGTATTGAATTCATATTTGTTTTTACATCTAGCTTCGTTATCAATGATCGATGGATTTAAAGACTGTTTTCGCTGTAATTACGCCGTTTTGGTTGTTGCCACTGCGCCCTCTGCTTTTCATAGTAAACCATACCAGTTGACCCAACTTATTCCTACCCATGATACAAAAGAGCCAGCTGGCATTATAAAGCTCTGGATTATTCTTAGCTTAAAATAATAGAATGCTCTACTATAATTTCTTTAAAACAAACTTTGATCCGTCTTAAAATATCAAGCACTAAAATGTTCTTTTCGACACATAAGAACGTGCTTAGTCTAGTGGACATCGCACTGAATACCCAAAACATCAACATAATCCGAATATATGTACAGACGGCATCGTTGACCCTATGGGTCGAAATTCACCACTGAATCGTACATGCATTAAAATCTATCCAATTGCTCGACCACACTCAGAAATTGTTGGAAGGTCCCGATTCACAATTGGTCTTTTATACGTATACTAGCCTATACAAGGCTTGGTCTGCGATCAGAGAAAGAGATAAATGTACACTCAAAAAAAAAGTTTGTAAAGTCAGCAAAGATTTTTGCTGAGTCAGCAAAGATTTTTGCTGAGTCAGCAAAATTTTAGTCAGGAGGGTGCTAGCAAAAAAATTGCTAATGTCAGCAAAATTAGTAGATTTAGCAAAAGTTTTGCTAACACTTAGTAGATTAGAAATAAAAAAGCCTTGCTAAAAATTAATAAATTTTTTGCTGAATTTTAGTAGACTGAAAAAAAACGCAAAAAAATTGTAATGTAGTTGAAATATTTGCTGAAAATCATAAAACATATTTTTGTGATTCTTTTAAAAATAATTTACAATAATTACGAAATATAAAAATTTTCATTTTCCCACATTGACGACATGAATTAATTTAATATCTGAAAATATATAGAAATAAATATATATAACATAACAAAAATTTTCTTTCAACTACTTACATCAATGGTAGTCTAAATGATGCTTTCTTTTAAATGACGCAACTGCCGAAGATAATTATGGAAATGAAACGAAAAAATAAACAAAAACAAACGAAACGAAAAAACAACCCTTTTTTGCAATAAGAAAAAGGAACCATACAAATCTACCTAAGATGTGTGTCTTTGTCTTTCGCTTTACTCTGTCTACACTCAAAAAAAAAAGTTTGTAAAGTCAGCAAAAAATTTTGCTGAGTCAGCAAAATTTTAGTCAGGAGGATGCTAGCAAAAAAATTGCTAATGTCAGCAAAATCTTTTGCTGAAAATCAGCGAGCTGATTTTTAGCAACAAAATAAGTAGATTCAGCAAAAGTTTTGCTAACACTTAGTAGATTACAAATAAAAAAGCGTTGGTAAAAATTAATAAATTTTTTGCTGAATTTTAGTAGACTGAAAAAAATGCAAAAAAATTGTAAAAAAATTGTAATTTAGTTAATATATTTGCTGAAAATCATAAAACATATTTTTGTGATTCTTTTAAAAATAATTTACAATAATTACGAAATATAAAAATTTTCATTTTCCCACATTGACGACATGAATTAATTTAATATCTGAAAATATATAGAAATAAATATATATAACATAACAAAAATTTTCTTTCAACTCCTTACGTCAATGGTTGTCTTAATGATGCTATCTTTTCAATGACGAAACTGCCGAAGATAATTCTAGAAACGAAACGAAAAAATAAACAAAAACAAACGAAACGAAAAAAAACAACCCTTTTTTGCAATAAGAAAAAGGAACCATACAAATCTACCTACGATGTGTTGGTTTGTCTTTCGCTTTACTCTGTCTACATGTCTGTATATGTTTTTTTCATGGTTGATTTTTTTGCTTGTCTTATTAGATTTGTACTTTTTAGTATCATTTTCCTCTTCTCTACTACATCTTGACATGCCGCGACATCTGCTTATCAGCACAATTTTTTTTAGCAAAATTAATTAGTAAAACATTAGTATATTAGTAAAGCATTAGTATAAAACAGTTAAGTGCTGAACAAGTATAACAAAAATTATAGCTGAAAACACGATTTTAGCAAAAATATTTGCTAAAAAATAGTATACCTGATTTACAAGACGTTTTACTAACTTTTCTACTAACTTATTTTTTTGAGTGTACATATGTTTGTTTGTTTGCAATTTGACCACACTAGATTCTATAAACATTTAAAATATAAACATTTAGTTTAGAAATACATATCAAATTTAAATATTTTATTTTGTCTTTTATTTAATTAAAAGACAATTATTTTCACAAGCCGGTGACAACGCAAAATTTAAGTTGTTTTAATCCTCAATTTTGTTTTATGTATGAAAAACAGATACAAAAGTCTTCCATGGTTGATTTTTTTTATATGTCTTATTAGAGTTGTACTTTTTAGTATAATTTTCCTCTTCTCTACTACATCTTGACATGCCGCGACATCTGCTTCATTCTGCGTATATTTTCAATCTGGTTGTCGTCCACACTATTAATGTGCATATCAGCACAATTTTTTTTAGCAAAATTAATTAGTAAAACATTAGGATATTAGTAAAGCATTAGTATAAAACAGTTAAGTGCTGAATAAGTATAACAAAAATTTTAGCTGAAAACACGATTTTAGCAAAAAAATTTGCTAAAAAATAGTATACCTGATTTACAAGACGTTTTACTAACTTTTGTACTAACTTATTTTTTGAGTGTAGCTAAAGATTACACCAACAGAAATTAAGAGCCTGATAACTGTTATCGAAGCAACCGAAACATTCGATTAGCATCAAATACTGTTTTCTGGGTGCAATTTCATATGTAATTTTCTTAATTTGTGTTACAATTTTAGGAGTTTTAATCAAAAAATCTCAATTTTAAATTAATTTTCCCATTATTATACAGAAAAACAGAGCTTTATTTGGAATTTTCCCAATTTCAAATGAATAAAAATTTTAAAAATTTCAATTAAAAACAGGGATGGCAGGCAATACCGCTAAAATACCGTTATCTACTCAATACCCTTTAACTGACTATCGTTATCTTTAAAATACCGTTACCGAAATAATTAATATACCGTTATTCGTAAAATAACGTTACGGATATAACTAAAATATCAATAGCCTTAAAATACTGTTACCGAAATGACTTAAATACCGAAATAATTCAAATAGCGATATCCTTAAAATACCGTTAGTGATAAAGGGTCCGCCATCTAACGTTTTTTTTTCAACTAGTGCTTATTTCGTGAATGGTAACACTTAGCTCATGTCTGATTTGACAGATAATTAGTTGTATCCTTCCGCTGAACGAATATGGTCCGTATGTTCGTTATCTTTGGAAAAAAGTGAAAGAAACTGGCATCCTCATAGATAAACCAAAGCTTGAAAAGCCAAAAACAGTGCGTACACCCGAGAATATTGCTGCTGTGACAGAAAGGGTGCGTGAAGCGCCATCAACATCAATTCACTGTCGTTCTCAACAATTGAACATTTCGGAGACATCATTGAGACGAATTTTGCATAAAGACCTTGGTATGACGCCATACAAAGTCTAATTGGTTCAGGAGTTCAAAAAAAAAAAAGTTATTTGACGGACCCTTTATAATCTGACAAGATCTGAAAAGCAAAATCGCTGGAAATAGATATATATTCCCAAAGTTGGATCATAAACTAGCCAGTTATTGGAACTCGGGCATAACGATGCTAAAAATATCGGTGAGCATTGACGTTACCTTAATTTTTAAAATAACGTTACCCTTAAAATACCGTTACCGCAATAACTGGAAACCTGAAATATCGGTACCCCTAAAATACCGTTACCGAAAGAAAAGTAAATATCGTTACCCTAACCGATACCTGCATCGAATCGGTTACTCTCCATGTATTAAAATAATTTTATTTGGAAGTTTCTTAATTTCAAATGAAAAGTCTCAGTCTCTTTTGGAAAATTCTTAATTTAAAATAGAATATCTGAATTTCTTATGAAATTTTCTAAATATGAAATGAAAAAACCCAATGTATTTTTTAATTTTCTAAATTTCGTTAAAAAATATATTTCTTTTTTCACAAGGATATCTAAACGTTGAGATAATTTCGAGACGAGACTCTCAGACTTCATATGAAGGATATCTTAAAACCGTTGTCGGTATTATAGACATGTTCTTCTTGGGAGTCCTGAAACTCGTAACATTTCTAAGGAATCTTCAATGAAGAACTCTTCCTAGTTTTTTAGAAATTTGAATTCTAATAAAACTTGCTGGACTTGAAACTTAAAAAATATCAAACGCAGCGTTAAAGAATCGCTTATAGCTTAAACAAGTTTCGCAGTTAGAAGTCTAGATTGAGCCAATTTCGGCTTCATGTCTAAAGCATATTACCCAGCAAGCTGATTGAATCCATCGGCTCATCTTAGGGTGACGCTTACTAAGGACACTACAAATGAGAGGATGTGCGGAATTAAAGTGACCGAAAACAGACTAGTTAGTAGCAACAGTATTTGCTATTAACCAATCGAATGGTTCGGTTGTAGCTTTCGAATTTTTGGATAGTTATCATCAAATCTTTGTTGAGGCAAAAATGGTACATGTATAATACTACATACAAAAAATAATCGTTGCCACGTAATTAGGAGCATTTCAACTAATAAAGACAAATTTATCCAAGTTTTTACACTTAGAATAGTATGTAGGTAAAGACCACTGCAATATAGTTAAAAACAAATGAAATTTCATTTAAAGAAAGGACGACTTACATTTCATTAAATTCAACTAAGACTCATTTATTTTTGAATATTCAAAAAACGAATAACAATTGTAGTAAACACATGGTAGTAAAAAATAAACAAACATTTTTTTTTGTTAAATAACAAAAAACTAATGTCAAATCATAAAACAGTCATTTGATGTGGTTTGTTTTTTTAAATGAACTACAAGGTTAGCAAAAGATCTAATTTGTTCTACAAATGACTGACATTTACATTAAAAACAAAAAAAAAAAACTGTATTACAACTCAAACAACTACATATTTTTAAAGCAGAAGTTCCCTGAGTGTACTTGTATCTACTTAATTATTGAATAATTTTTGTGAAAAACCTTTTTTAGTTGAAATGCTAATAGTTACTTGGCAACGATTTGTGTGTGATTTGTGTGTACTTTTTTGACGAATTTTACTATGGGCATTTCTTTATCGACCACAGCCGAAAACTGTAACTTTTTCTATGCATTTCAACTCTTCACACTCACTATCTATCGCACAAGAAAATGTATTCGATTAAAAGAAAGAAGAAATAGTTATTATCATTCAACCTTTTTTGAAGTACAGTCCTATAAATAATCCTTTCATATTTGATGTCATTTCTAAAAACTAATTAATCTATAGAAATTGCTAACATTCAAATTTACAAAAGTTTCCACAAATCACAAAAAAGAAAATCAATAATAAAAAATATTTCCTGCAATATTTTCTGTTTTTCCATTTATCAACATTACATTTTGTATGACATAAAGTTTGTGCTTAAAAGTTGGCTTCTGTTGCTATCGTAGTATTGTTGCTGGTATAGTAACAAAAGACTAAGGTTTTATGGCAAGTATGTATTCATGTGTATGTATGACTGTCTAAATGTTTTGTTTTTTTTGTTGCTGCCGGTATGTTTTAATGACGTTGATGAATTTGTGACAGCAGACGTTAGACAGTTGCTAGACATTTTTCAACGTTCATACATTTCATATGAACCAACATATACAGAAAAATTCAATGTTTTTGACTTTTAGTAAGCAAGAGGAAAAATGGAAAAATATTTGAAAAACACACTGTATGTCCCCAGTGGGTTTCCATACTACTCAGTGTCGCTCAATCTGCTCTCTTTTTATTTGTTGGTAAACTAGCACCGAGCAATCGAAAACATGTTGCACAAATTTAAAAGTTTAAATTAATTTTAATCATGTTTTTAAATAATAATTTAATACAATTTTTAATTATTTCAAATATTAATGATAAATTCAACAAGATAAAATTAAAATATATTAATTTTTAATAGAAAATAACAAAATATAAGCAAAATAAAAGTGAGTGTTTTAGGCAACAATTTTTTTGTCAACATGCTGCAATCATTTTTTGTTTAAAAAAGATGTTTTCATTTGTTTGCCCGAGTTCGGTATTTTGTTGCTGAGAGGCGTGGGATGTGTAGTCTCTCTATTTGTATATACTCTTCGATGTAACACATAACAAATCAATGTTTTATGGTTTTGCTTTAAAAATGTGCGTTGTTGTTTTTATTATTTTTGTGCAAACTCATTGCCACGACAACAATGACAAGCAGGGGCATTTTAAGTAGCAACCGAACATGTTCTTGAGTTAACAAAAATTATGATGGATTTTCTTAAACATTTTTATATTTTCAATTGTTTATTTTTATTGTTAGTGGTATCTCATACATTTACTATTATGACGTATAGTTTTCTATGCATAATTTAAAATGTATTATAAAGGGTCCGCCATCCAACGTTTTTTTTCAACTAGTGCTTATTTCGTGAATGGTAACACTTAGCTCATGTCTGATTTGACAGATAATTAGTTTTATCCTTCCGCTGAACGAATATGGTTGTGTATACGCTTGAACAACGCTGGGAAATATTGCGACATTACTTTGAAAATCATGGTAATGTTGCAGAATGTGTGCAAAAATGAATGATGCCGATTTTGCCAAAAAAAATCATCTTTTCAGATGAAGCTCATTTTGATCTTGGCGGGTATGTAAACAAGCAAAATTGTCGCATTCGGGGCACAGAAAACCCGCACGCATACATTGAAAAGCCGATACACCCAAAACGAGACACTGTTTGGTGCGGATTTTGGTCCAGAGGCATAACTGGACCGATCGTGTAGGCTACAGCATGGCCAGCCGAGGCAGCCATTTGAATGAAATTATTTTCCATTATTAACCGGAAGGATTGTACTTTCAAATAAAAAAAGAAATTTGAGAAAATATTCAGTAGTTTTTTTTATAGCATTTTCAAAAAAAAAAAAGTTATTTGGCGGACGCTTTATAAACGAGTTTCTTTTTAATTATGCGTTAGTACACTGACAGAATTATCTTCACTTCAGTAATGAATTTCTTTATAGCTTTAATGAAAATTGTCACTGGAACTCATCCATTAAAACTTTTCATAGAATCTATGAAACAGGTTTCATTAAAGTCATTGTTTATGAAATGTTTGTAGAATTAATGAAAATCTTCATAAAACTAATGAATTATTCCGACAATGAAGCGTTACAAGAATTTTTTAAACAGTTTCATAAAAATTATTAATATTAAGAAGTTTTCTTGAATTAATAAAACTCTGCATGAACATCTTGAAAAATAGATTGATTTACGTGAGTTTTTAAACAATTTCATTGAAGTGTCCAAAACTAATAATTAATTAATTGAAATAATAAAGCACTTAATAAAATATGTTGAACCATTGAGAAATAAATCTGAAGTTTGAAATGTATGAAAATTAATGAAATTATTATATTTTATGAAAAAGTAATAAACTTAAGTCTTTAAAATAATTTCATAGCTCTAAAGAAAATTTTCATTAAATTTATATTTCTTCATACATTTATGAAATTGGATGAATTTTTTTTATGCAACTATGAACTTTTTGTGAAAAAAAAAGTTTATGAACAATTTTTTGATATTTATAAAATTTCTTGGTTATAATGAAATTCTTCATTCAATCTACAAAAAAAATTCTATGAAATTGTTTCATTAATATCACGAAGGATAATTCTTTCAGTGTATAAGTTGTCATTAGTAGGTATAGGATAAAATTTAAATATAGTTTATAAGTATTCGCAAACTTAAACCTAAATAAACTAAATGAGAACTTAAAAATTAAAAAAAAAAATGTTTTATTTTTTATTTTATTATAAATAAATAAAAAAATATATGCATATTCAATATAACTGTCACTAAAACGGTGTTTTTAGATTTCCTATAATAAAATGACTGCAATTTCAGTTAAAACAAATACTTCCAATTACAAACAAAACTGTGATGTAGTAACCGAAGAACTTCTCTGACAAGAAAAGTATGTTCAGAGAGTAAACTAAGATATTACCCTTTTGTCCTCACGCCAACAACAATGTGAATTGCGTGTAATAAGAAAATAGGTGTGATGATGGATGCCCGGCTAAAAAAGTTCATATATGATCAGCAGGGCAAGTTTTTTCGGCACAAAAAATTGCATAGTACACTCATGTGCCTTTTCAAGTTATCAAAAAATCACGATCTACTCTTGTCCCATAAAACAGTTGAGTTTACTGAAAATACGAGTTCCACATCTGTAGATGTAACTGCAGCATATTGGAAAGCATGTAATGCCGAAATGGATTAGGTTTCAATGTATGAATCCTTTTCATTCTTATTAAAAAATATTTTTTTTTTATTTTAGTCAAAGTTTCACTATTGCCACCATTTCGATTGAAAACTTCATTAAATTTTTCAATAATTTCTTTGTTGTTGGCATCTTTAATCTTTACCTTACCGCAATCTATAACATCTAAACATTAATTTATAGAAAGTCCTTTTGTTTCCAATTTGGTGATGCTTAAACAAAGACATTCGAAATTACTTTTTATATAAGCTAAATCAGATTGTATTCCAGGTTTCTAAAATATCAATTTTGCATTGCGTATAGAATCTGCATCATCGTCACTGAGAATATTAAATATCCTCACAAATTTCATTGAAATTATCACAACAATATTTTCAGCTTTAATCCAAGGTTTACTTGAAGTCGTATACATTGATTGTAACAAATTCTGGCGAGATTGAGCCTAGAGAGTTATAAATAAAATTGGGAATGGTGGACAAACTTCGTTGTTGGTTTAGCTAAACGAATTTTAACTGACATCCCAAAAACTAGATCTTAAATGTTAAACTTAGTCTCAAAAAAAAAAATTAGTAGAACAAATTTTCAATCGCACTTTACTAGTTTTGTACAAATTTTTAGTAAAATTTTTATTTTAGTAACATTTTTTGCTATTCTCATTTTACGAATTACTGAATTTTGTACAAATTATTGTTGTTGATTTCAGCAAAATATTTTACTAATTTCCGAAAACCAGTTGCTAAATTTAGCAAAAATTTTTAAATTCACAAAAAAAAACAAAAAACTTTTATTACAGAGTCGAAATTGAAATAATGTTCATCTGAAGGGTCCGCAAGGATGAGCACAAATGGCATTTTTGGAAAATAATTGAAAAAATGGCAAATGCTGCAGTTTGTGGCAAATGCCAAAAAAACTTGTCCTAATGATCATATATATTTTTTATATGATCATATATGGTCATCCATTTTCGGACAAATTAACCTACCATATACGTTCATACATAATATATAATTAAGAAAACTTTGTATTTTAAAATACTGTTTTAATAAAAAATTAATAGTAAATAAAAAGCCTAACTGTGATAATAATTTGGTGTTTTAAATGGCAAAACATGTATATCGTCACCTAAAATACAAAAGGACGCAACTAACATACTTACTTTTGATTTTGCACCTATCACGGCAATGATAAAAGCAATGAAAACTTTTATTGAAAATTAAAAAGAAAAAAAGCTATAAATAACAATATAAAAAAAATTATGATACTAAAATAAAGTGTGTGAACGACACGTTTGTATGTATATGTGTTTTTAGTAATCTTGTATTTATTTGTGTACTTGTGTGTGTGTCTTCTTTGTTTGTAAACTACAAATGCAGTTGGTATTTTATATTGAAACTAACATACAGTAAAAATACAGTTAAAAGTCAATTAAAATATTAATTGATTCAATTACATATATGTTTAGAAACAAATTTAATTCAAATTAAATCTTTATTACATATTTAGCTTGCTAATTTTTCTGTGTATATTGGGAATTCTCAACTGATGTACTTCAACTTAAATGAAATTAAGGTATGCGCTACAAAAAAGAAAAATACATGAATGTATGAAAATATATAATTTATGGAATGTGATTATTTTACAAACAAATATACCTTTAGATATACAGACTAAAACGAAAGACAAGGACATATATCTAGGGCATTTTTTTATGTTTCCTTCCTCTATTTGCAGAAAATGGGTTGTTTATGTGTCTGTCATATTTTGTTTTTTTTTTTTTTTTTGTTGTGGATGTAATTAGTGGAAATATACTTTTGTTTATGTTCTGTATTATATATTTCTATATATTTTAAGATATTAAAATAATTCACGTCGTCAATGTATGGACATTTTTATATTTGTTAATATATTGTGATTTTTTAAAGAATCACAAAAATATTCAGCAAACATTTTATTAATTTTTAGTATTTATAATTTCTAATCAACTTAATTTTAGCAAAACTTTTGCTGAATTTACAATTTTTTTTGCTGACATTAGCAATAATTTTGCCAGCACCCTTCTGACAAAAATTTTGCTGACGCAGCAAAATGTTTTGCTGACATTACTGACATTTTTTTAATCTAGGTACAAATGTTGTATCGTATTATCATCTATTGTTGTATATTTTAAAATAAAATTGTACCATCTCTATTTTCGATACGATTATACAACACATACACATTTAGTACACCCCTTGTGAACAACCTTTGTGTAAGCTTCAAAATTAAAATACAGTGCACTCGCGAATATATGAACACCCAAATATAAACTCATAAAAAAAAGTTTGTAAAGTCAGCAAAAAATTTTGCTGAGTCAGCAAAATTTTAGTCAGGAGGATGCTAGCAAAAAAGTTGCTAATGTCAGCAAAATCTTTTGCTGAAAATCAGCGAGCTGATTTTTAGCAACAAAATTGTAGATTCAGCAAAAGTTTTACTAACACTTAGTAAATTAGAAATAAAAAAGCGTTGGGAAAAATTAATAAATTTTTTTGCTGAATTTTAGTAGACTGAAAAAAACGCAAAAAATTTGTAGAAAAATTGTAATTTAGTTAATTTATTTGCTGAAAATCATAAAACATACTTTTGTGATTCTTTTAAAAATAATTTACTATAATAACGAAATATAACAATTTTAATTTTCCCACATTGACGACATGAATTAATTTAATATCTGAAAATATATAGAAATAAATATATATAACATAACAAAAATTTTCATCAACTACTTACATCAATGGTTGTCTTAATGATGCTATCTTTTCAATGACGAAACCGCCGAAGATAATTCTAGAAACGAAACGAAAAAATAAACAAAACAAACGAAACGAAAAAACAACCCTTTTTTTGCAATAAGAAAAAGAAACCATACAAATCTACCTAAGATGTGTGTTTTTGTCTTTCTCTTTACTCTGTCTACATGTCTGTATATGTTTTTTTCATGGTTGATTTTTTTACTTGTCTTGTTAGAGTTGTACTTTTTAATATCATTTTCCTCTTCTCTACTACATCTTGACATGCCGCAACATCTGCTTATCAGCACAATTTTTTTTAGCAAAATTAATTAGTAAAACATTAGTATATTAGTAAAGCATTAGTATAAAACAGTTAAGTGCTGAATAAGTATAACAAAAATTTTAGCTGAAAACACGATTTTAGCAAAAATATTTGCTAAAAAATAGTATACCTGATTAACAAGACGTTTTACTAACTTTTCTACTAACTTATTTTTTTGAGTGTATAAACACCCCAAAATATCAACATTTTTTTTTTCTTCCATTGACTACTCTAAAATATGAAGTTAGTGCCAAAGCTTTAAAATATGAACCGCTTATTTTTGTATTTTTAACGTATTTTTTGCAAAATAACTTTTAAATTTTGTTTCTTTTTCAAAAATTAATTGCGTTTTTTTTAATCCAATAAACAATAATAAAAAATTTAACATAAGAAACTTTTATTTTTATTGGAAAAACGTTTTTAAAGGTAATTAGATGCCATTCGCAAATATGAACAATCTTGCAAAAGTGAACTGGCTTGGTTTTAATTAGTTTATATTATCGCGAGTGCACTGTAAATATGATTTTTACTATTCAGGTAATTTGACTGTATGATTTACATACAAATACTTTCATAAATATTATTTATTTTAACTTACCCCAGTCGTTGGTGTTACGTTTCCCGTTGGATTCTTAGCTTTTCCACGACCCCGACGTGACTCTGCTCGTACTGGTGTGCCATCTGGTCCATAAACAACCTGCAAATTAAAAAAGTTACCATTAATAAACTATCATATGCAATATAAAATATACGTGTCTGTTGTATTATATCCTGCTCATCTCAGATAATACGGTTTTCAGAACCGGATGTTAAAATAATGCAACCAGACTGACAACCAGAGAGCGCTTCCGTCTGGTACAAATATGTTGCCATCGCTTAATATTGTCTGGCAGCATTCAATAAAATCACCTCAATGAAAATGTGTGGATTCTATAAGAACTTAGCGCAGCCAACAACCACTGGGAAAATAAGTTGAGTACAAATTTATGGGTAAATTTCTTCTAATGAGTTGCCAGCTTTAAATTAGCAAATACTACACGGAAAACATACTTGGGACTAGTTTATTTAATTGTACTAATTAATTGACGATTTAATTGGCATTGCTTAAAGTAAACGGTATTAAATTTTGTGTCATTACAATTGCTAAAAACACTGAAATTTTACTTTAATTGGCATTGACCAATGTCAATGCCTTTAACATACAATTACGATTGATTGTTACAGTTGTATGTTACACAAAAATATATATGCAAGTTTAGATAAAATTCCTATATTTGCGTACATTTTCTTACAAATATTCTGTCTTTTATCAAGCAGAGAAAGGTAGGGTAATTTGGGACAACACTGCGTTGCAAAACTATAATTACACACTACTAAATTTCGTAAAACTAAATTTCGTAAAAAAAAGTGTTTTATTTTTTGGGTTTTTAATATTTTCATATATTAAGTTAGAATAGTGTTCCACCTCAAGTTCAAAAATCTAATATGATATCGTCATATTAGATTGTATTTGTTGCTTTTCCAAACGTTAAAACAACTTTTAACAGAAATTTGTGTTTAAACAGTTCTACCAACAACACTGATTATTTTTTCAGTTGGTTCGTTAATTCCTCTTAGCGAATTCAAGTCGAGCAGTTTTGTGGCGGGGTAATAAACTTGGCACAGACATCAGGTTTTAGTGAGTAATTCTCAGGGATTCTTTTAAGAGCCCACTTATGGTTGATTTGGACACATTTATCTTACATTTATCGATTATCTGATTGGGACTTTTCATTGTGATGCTGACACAGTTGATTATTTTACGCCGATCCAGATCAGAAAGCTTTTTTGTTAGGCCGCCTGTTTAGTTTTTATCATAAGCTCTCGGACTATTTTCAAACTTTGTGACAACGACAGCGGTTTATTTTTCTAGCGATTTTCCGAAAACTTAAGCCACTTTAAAATAGGCTGAATTTTGTACATTTCCAAAATCACTTACAAGAGGAATCTACCGTTGGGTTCTCACCGATCTTAATAAAATTTGGATATGTGATAAAGAAAAAAAATAAGGGACACGTATTTTGTTAGCGGCCCAATAAAAAAAAATAAAAGGTATGGCCAAAATTAATATATTTTTGTATGTCAACATGCCTGATACTGAGGAAATTCAGATTCTTTTAACACCAATATTGCCTATGTAGTATATTAAAAAAACAAACCACATCAAATGACAGTACTATCAATTTACATTAATTTTTTCATTTTTTCTTTGTTTTTATTGAAAAAATAAAACAAATAAACTATAGTGAATTTTTTATTATATTTGCGTTTCATTTTTACTACATTTGTGGTTCAAATGACAATGTTAGTAGAATTTAACCCATAACACCCTGTAGATACCATATGGTAACACAAGACATCCCAGTAAAAAACGCTGCTTATCTGCAAGCAGGTTTGTAAGGGAGTAAGCCGAAAAGAATCCCTTACAAACTTGCTTACATATGCTATGATTTTGATATGGCAAATTCCCACTTGGAACCATTACTTTTGGACAAAATAAGCGCTGATTTTAGCGCTTATAAAAAGCTGTGATTTAATGGCTTGCAGTAAAATCATATTTCATGACTACATTTTTACTATTAAAAGTAATAACATGAAAATACAAACATAATTTCTTTTACATAAAATTCTACAGATATTAATATTTTGTTGTTAAAATTTTTGACATACAATATAATCATTTAATTTTCTTTGCCGCCCCACTTGCTAGCTCTTCAGAAACAGTTAAAAGACTAATTATTTTTTATTACATACTCAAACACAACAAACACAATCGGAAACCACTCGGGAAAATTGGTGCAGATCGTTTATAATACACGATATGAAACTTTCTGCATTACAACCTGCATCCTTATAAGGGATTAGGGTAAGCTGCTTTCAACCTGCATCCTTGTTAGGGAAAACAGTAAGCTCAAAGTTGTGTTTGTTAATTTTTATACGAAAATTATTCGTTTCTTTTGCTGCTTCTCAGTATTGTGTAATAGTAAGCACTTACATCAGCTCATTTGTTTTATCCTGCTTCTAAAAACACGAAAATTTTTTACTGGGATGTAGTAGAAATACCGTTATAATTGAAAACGGGTTTTATAAAATAGACTTGTAAGTTTCCACCAGAATAATTTTTGAGACAGTGGTTCATTGATTATTAAAGTTACATAACCTCAAACTTATGCAATTTTGAATAGGCAAAAACGAGTGACTTTTGAAAGTAAAGGTATTAAAAATGGATATATGTATTCAAAATATTGAACAATGTGGTATTTATTTGAAATCCTACTCCAATATTTCAAAGTGACTAACTTGTTTTTTTTTTTTTTTAATATATTTGTTGTACTTTTTCTTAACGACTATTTTTGGTGTTACCATATGGTAACTATGGTCGGGCTAGAGTACTGCAGAGTTCAATAAATCGACTTTCGGCTAATCGATTTTTTGGAAGTTGATTTTCTTCTGATGAAAAAGTCGAAAAGTAGACTTTTGCTTTCGAATTTTTTATTTGTCATATATTTCTGGCTGAAAGTAAATTAAGTTTCAGTCGATAACAGACAACCTAAAGTCATTGTTGCCAAAAATAAATCTTTAAATTTGACTTAAAACCCAAAAGTGAGCGAAAAAAGTTCAAAATGTCCGATTTGAATTTAATGTTCACAATTGTAAAAGAGGAGTGAGGAACTTTCAATTTCATTAAATATGGGCCGATTTAAATGGATTTTAGTTTAGACATTATTTGTTCGCTGGCATTAAAATTTGAACTTTTGGAAAAGACTTTTGGTGTTTTTGGAAAAACGTCAATTTTTTAATATGTGAGAAAATGCCAAAAAGTTTTTTTTTCCAACTTTGTCTTAAAAATTGGGAATGTTTTAGATTTTTTTTACAGACTATTTTAACGTTAATATTATTAGAATTCATTATCATTACCAATAAAGCATAAATTATACGTTAAGATGCCAATTTATTGACCCCAAAACAATCCAAAAAACAATTTTTTTTTCGCGAATTAGAAATGTTAATACAAAAAGTTGATTAATCGACTTTTACTTGGAAAAAAGTCAACAATTCGACTTTTGAAAACAAGGCAACGTCGAATAGTCAAAAAGTCGACTTTTAAAACTTTTGCAATAGTCGAAAAGTCGGCTTTTTGTTGCCACTATATAAAAAAGAAAGAAAAATAGTTCATCAATGAATAAAAAATTAAAAAAACATTTGCAATTTTATCTAGAGAATTTTCGATGAAAACTCACAAATTTCAATTGATAACCGGTTTTTTAAATTTTTATCTAAAATATTTTCTGTTTTGGCACATTTTTGTACTTTTTGAACACTTTCTAAAAAAAATGTTCACCTTTGTATTCAAAATTTGTTCATTAGCCAACGTTTTGGGTGGTTTGGAGTTTGCATATCTAATAAAAACCATATATTTTATTCCACATATTTCAGTTTATTGTTTTAATAACGTTACGAACCAGGTCCAAATTAGCCAATATTATTTATAAGAAGAACTTTTTACTACTTAGAGGTCCAATACTGTATTCTTTGAGAGTTTTTTATGCTGATGTGGTAATTTATTATCTTTAAATCAACTTTTTTTCTATGTACGAAATCAGAATAAATTCCGATTTAACCTGTTCCACTTATAAAACTCTTTGAGTTTTGCATTTTTTAACATAATTCACATTAATTTATCAATAAATATTAATTTGATAATAGTATAATACGTTTTCTTTCCAACAAAATTCATTTTGGCACACTCAGGATATTAAGAAGGTACAAATGACTAAAAATTACAGTTAAAATGACTACAAACGTAGTCAAAAAGGCGATGACGATATATGTACGTATAAACCATAAAAACGAGAAACAGCACAATAAAAACAATGAACATTATTTTTTAGGTATTTTAAAAATAGTTTTTTAATAAAAAAAAAAAATATTTTTTTCTTTTCAATTCAATAAAAATTTGTATTTTCTACAACCTATTTAAAATGCAAAGTCGAATTCAACTGTTTACTGCAAATTAATGTTTTGTTAGTTGTTTATTAAAATACTAAAATAACTACACCAAACAACTGTTACCGGAGTACTGTATTTTTGGTCAGTTACTTTTTGAAATGACTGTCTAAAATAGTCGATTTTCATTTTCTCACAGAAAAATAACTGCAATAATTATATATATATAATATAATTATATATATATATATAATATAATTATATACGCATACTCTAGAGACATGTATTTATTCCCCCGCATAGTTTAGGGACATTTGCTTCTCGCCTTTTCATACATCTAGCGTATAAGATGAGGACAATTTGTTCTATACACCGCATATTTTTGTCGCCGCCCAAAATTGTCGCCGGAATATGCGGTGTATAGAAAAAATTGTCCTCATCTTATACGCTATATGTATGAAAAGGCGCGAAAACTTTGGGGACAGTCCCCAAAGTAAGCAAATGTCCCTAAAATATGCGGGGGAAATAATAAATGTCTCTAGAGTATGCGGTGTGCATACATATATATATAATTATATATATATATATATATATATAATATAATTATATATATATATATATATATATATATAATATAATTATATATATATATATATATATTCGTTCCCCACATAGTTTAGGGACATTTGCTTACTTTGGGGACTGTCCGCAAAGTTTTCATGCATTTTCATACATCTAGCGTATAATATGAGGACACGATACACCGCATACTTCGGGGACAATTTTGGCCGTGTCCCTAAAGTATGCGCTGTGCATTAATATATACATATATATATATATATATACATACATGATAACTGTTATAACAGTCAAAACAGCTACTACTTTTTCTTACCCAAATGACCCTACATGTAGTTACTGTAAGAATATTCTGAGTATATACATATGTAAAAAAACCAGTCCCCTAGCCCGTCCATAGTTGCCATATGGTACTACTACTACAGGGCATTCTGAATGTCCTTTAGGCAGGATCTAAAAACGTGAAATATCTTTTCAAAATTCAAAAAAAAAAAAATGTGTAGGGTGTTTCAAGTGAAATTTCATTTCTTTTGGGGTTAAAACCTAGCTGCAGTAGTCTTTACCGGTTTACTAGTCCAGTAAAATGTTCAATCTGTCGAAATGTGAAATATAAAAATCAATGAATAAATAAATAATCGTAAAAATGGTTAACGTCTTTTAAAAGGCTGACACTTAAAAGTTTTCGAAATGCTTTAAAACGAAAAAAAATTAAAGGGTAGTCAAAAGAAGTAAAGGCCCAACTATATTTAGCGAAATTGAGTTAAGGGACTGCCCGAGAATATGAAAATACGTTAAAGCTCCCCCATTTACCTTTACTAAACTTTCGTAAAGTCCATCTCTAACAATTTGGTTAATTTTTAATCGAAACTCATCGTATTCAACTTAACCAAATTAAAATTTTGAAATTCAAATAAGTGTAATAATAATTTAAGAACGACCTTAAATTCAAAGAAAAATTAACAAAAATTTTTAAACAAATTTTCAAGCGTTAAGTCAATTGTGGTTGATGCTTAGCTCTTTTTTTTTTGAAACATTTAACAAATTTTGTTTTTTTTTCCATATAAAGTTTAATTTAATTAATCCTTTTACTTTTCTTTACAATACAATTATTTTGCAAGTATTCTACGTACTATAAAAATCTCATAAATCTTATTAAAAATATGTGTCTGTGTGTGAAGTATTCGTAGAATTTGCCGCCATATTTTCTTCGATTTTGTTTATATTCCACAATACAAAATTTTATACTCATTTGTGCTCACCAGTGATGCCAACTTTTTTGAACCAAAACTCGCAGTCATTTAGAAAGCGATAAAATGTAAATTGTATCAAAATGTCTAATTTTTTAACTCTTGCTGCCGCAAATCTGTTAAAAAGAGCTAAAAAGCACTATTTTAGGAATAATAGCTTAAATGTTACATCCGTTTTTCTTAGAAATTTTGAAGATTAAAAAATCAAAAAATTATTATTTAAACGCAAAATTATAAAAAAAAAATCGATTTTAAGAACAATTTTAAGTAATTTTGTGAACCATTTTAAGTAATTTTGTGCTAAATTGTAAACAATGTATGAAAAAGGTAAAGTTGTGTTAAAATTAAACGTTTTTTTTGGAAAAGGCGGTAAAATAGCTTAAAAAAAGTGAAAATTGCCAATTTTATGTAATTTTGTGCAGCGCTAAAAGGAAAGTTTTATTAGAATGTCAAATTTTTTAACTTATTTTATGAATAATAGCTTAAATTTTACATTCCTTTTTCTTAGAAATTTTTAAGCTAAAAATATGAAAAAAATATTATTTTAGTGCAAATTTATAAAAAAAAAATCGTTTTTATGAACAATTTTAAGTAATTTTGTGCTAAATTGTAAAAAAAAATTATGGAAAAGTTGTATTTTGTTCTAAAAACTTTAATATTAGGTAAAATTGTGTTAAAATTAAATGCTTTTTGGAAAAGCGCCAACGTAACACATTTTTTATAAAAACGGCTGAAAGAACATAATACGAGTTTCGCATAGTAAAAAAGCCCTAAATCTATCACGAAAAGCGCTTACTTGGCATAGTTGCTGCCCACATTAAAAAACTTTAACAAATAAAAGACAGTTGAGTTTATTTTCTTCATGCCGTTCTTGTTTTGCTTACTCAAATATTTATATATATATATTTTTTTATTTAGTATAAAATTACTGCAAAATAAATTGTGTTGTTGTTACTTTTACTGAATATTTATTTTACTAGGACAATGTCAATGTCCTTATATGTATTCAATACATACAAACATTAAGTATATATTTTTGAATGTGAAGTTACAAAATTTCCTAGAGCCTGTTTATATCCTTATTTTCCATTCAAGTTTTTTATGTTTGTATATATTTAGCTGGCGTTGTGTTGTCTGTGTTAATATATTTGTGTATGTATACGAATGGTGTGTTGGTGTAAGTATTTGTGAGTGTGTGTGTGGTTTTGAAAAATAGGTTCCGTGTCTGGTTTCTGTTATGTGGGCGTTATTATGACGGTTATAATATTGTGTTTGATGATGACTTTGAACTTGATATTAACTTTGTGAGTCTATAAAAAAAAAAAACGTATAGAAAACACCGATTTGGGTGGAGAGGGCAGGGGTATATTTATTTGGGTTAATAAGAGTTCATTGTAACCAATTGCGTATTTTGACAATGTGTTATAAAATTTGTTGTAGTTTAAAGAATGAATTCAATGAAAAATAATAAATTTTACGCAAATCTTGGTATTTAATCAATTTACAATTTTTTGTTAACTTTTGATAGCACAGCTCGACAAGCTTCCTTAGTATGAATGTCGATATATGATTTATATCGTCTTTATTCCCCTGATTCTAAATCCGGCATCCAAATTTTTTCAACGATATTTCTAACGATTCAAAATAAAGATAAATATTTAGAATACATTTTATTCTTGAAGATACCTCAATAATATTTTCTAAAACTGATTATTAAAATAGCGTAAAGATACATTTAGTAAATGTCTTCTCCAAAAAAAATATAAATACATTTTTAATATAAGATTTGGGGAAAAGAATTATTATTTCGTTCAATTTTAAATATATCTTATATTGGCACTTCCATAGAAAGGTCAACCGTAACAAAAACATTAAAAGTGGACAAATAATTCCTTCCGACTTGTTTTATTTTAAAAAAAATAAATTTGCGTTTTTTATGATATTTAAAAAAAGGCAAAAATAATTTCAGAAACTATAAAAAAATACATAAGTATTAGGAGGCAAATGTATCCTTTCAAATGATATATTTTTTTTGTCCCTAAGTCACTTCATTTTTGTGTAAATGGTAACTGATTTTTGGTTTTTTGGTTAGAAAAAACGTAAAAAAGATTAACTTAAAAATTGCGGTACGCAGTTTAGCATTTAACAACAACTTCTTATTCAAGTCGACGCTGGTTGGCATTTAAGGGTTAAAAAGTCCACAGCTTGTTGTGTTCATGCTTTTGATAAATTTTTTTAATTTTTCGTAACATTTTCTCTTAAATATATAATTCTTTAAGGTCTGAAGCTACTAACGGGGACTTTAACTGACACATTTGTTTTTGTTCCACATCTAAATTTTCAATTTAACTGTTTGTTAAATTTTAACTGGACATTCAGTAATCGGACCTAAGAGTGATAATGGCGAAAATATATTTGCTACAACGACAATTTACTCCAAAAAATGCAAACGGAGTAAATAAAGATCAGTAAACAAAAATTTTTTTGATTTGCTTTCATTGACATTCTAATGTCACGTACGTCACAGCAAAAAACCATTTATTATCATTACTTCTGCGTTCATGATATCTGGTTTTAGTTTAAATCAAGTTTGTTGTGAATAATTTAATATAAAAAAAATCTGGAATACATCAATCTGATTTATTTTTTATAAAAGTTCAAACTTTCTTACATCACGTCACATGGCAAATATTTTACTTTTAAGTAGTAAAATATTGACATTTAAATTTATATATATGACATTTAAATTTATATATTTTTTAGCTAATAAGAGGAAGGAAACCGCACGACGGTATAGAGGAAAATTAAAAGCATGCCCACTTAAGTCACAAAAAAGGTCATATATTCTACTAAAAACAGGCGAAGTGAAATAAAATTTCCATACAAATTGGGAGTTATTTCATAATAACTCCCAAACCGTGAGGTCTTTTTTCATATTATTTGGAATTTTTTTAATTTTTTCATTTTTGTGTTATTCCATTATAAAATAACTCACAATTAATTCGAAAAAAAAAATAACTCCTAATGACACGGGAAAAAACTTCCAAATGAACTAAATTTAACAAAATTGCTCAATTCGCAGTGAGTACTGGTTTTAGTGGTATTAAAATAAGCATTTATATCAAATGTGGCAACTTTATATGGCAAAAACTTTAAAATCATTAAAATTTACAACAATAACACTTTAGCGCTTAAACTGTGGGTTCCTTCTGTGAGTTCTGATTTAGTTGAAAAGTATACACAGAAAAAAATCAATTTTGAATATGTTTGCAGGCAATTATTTACATGTTTACAATAATTCAAATTTTCAAACCTAAACAAAGACATATTTGCAATTTTAATATTTTTTGTTATTATATTTGGGACATGAAAATAAACATATATAATATTTGCAGCCAAACATATATTTATATATTTGGCGGTAGACGGCATCACTTGTTCCAAACATATATATATGTTTACAGGCCAATATAAGCAAGCAAACATGTTATAACAGAAACATGGGAAACGGAAATGTTTTCCAAACAACATTATATTAACAGCATTTATATTTCCAGCAGGGTGTTTTTTTCAGCGTGTACGGTTGTAGTTTCTATTTAGAAATAAACCTGTAAAAATAGCAAAAAAAAGCTACTAGAAATTTTAATGGTTAAATTTATGAAAAATTTTCTATAAATTTTTAAAATTTTCTTAAAATGACGTTGTAGTTGTAATTATGACTTAATAATCAATCAAAAAACTACAATGTACAATAAATTTCTATGTTGCATCAATCGAAAGCTAAGACAGAGATGAGTTCATTTGCTGAAGACACTTAAGCGATCGGTTCAGTTGTTTAAGAAATAATAATTGGAAAACAAAATGACGTTATAGCTTTGAAACTCAGTGTATAAGTCAAAATCAAATCATGTCTAATTTTCCAATTCATTGATTTATATTTAATTTTTTGTTTTATTATTGGGAATGTGAAACAAAATTGTAGCGCAGATTTCCAAAGAATTTTATGAAGTTATATCAAACTGTACCAAATTATATATAACTTGATCAAATTGGATAGGTCCATTTTTCGGATCATATTATATTAAATTAGATGCCATGGGATCTCATGAGATAAGGTTATGCTATATGATGTGATATGGAATTATATATATGTCTATATATACCTATATCAAAACTTTTTTCATCGGGTAACGTAAATATCAAGACGGGGATATTTTAAAAATTAGAATTAGACTCAGCGTACCAAAATCTGTTAGAAAATATGTATTTATATGTATAAGTAGTATTGTTAATAATATATTTTTATATAAAGCGAACTATTATTTTTGCTTTGAAGTTATTTTGTAAATATTTCAGAACATTTTCAACGGATTTGAAATTTTAAGACAAAATTTGTTTGTTAGAAAGTCTAGTTTATGCACAATGATAAAATTTCAAAATTGTTTAACATGCATAAAACTTATAAGGAGGAAAATGTTCAACTTCCTTGCACATCCAGTGCGACACAAACGCTGATATGATTACACTCAAATGAAAGATAATTTTGAGTAGATTTACATTCTTTCAAAAAATGTCATGGTTTTGCGATAACATTTTGAAAAATTAGATCAAATATACGAAGAAATGGGGTGAATAATGTAAATATAAAAATCGCGATATTTTAGAAACTGCAAATGCGAAAAAGTAGTGTTATTAAAATGTAATTTCCATTAAATGAAAACTTAAAAATTTGATTAATATTTTTGTTAACTCATTTATTTAACTGTTACTAATCAAATTAACTGAATGAGAATTGCAAATAATTATGTTTCAACTAAAATCTTTACTTATATAAAATTTAATTTAAAACATTTAGGCCCGATTACTGAATGTCCAGTTAAAATTTAACAAATAGTTAAATTGAAAATTTATATGCGAAACAATAACGAATGTGCCAGTTAAAGCCGCAGTTAATAGCTAACGGTGCATTGTGAAAATGGAGCTTATTCTAATTTATTCTAAATTGTTTCCCAACATATTTTTTCAATCTTATTTTAACATCTGCCTGAAAATGTAACATTTCATAAACCGTAAAAATATCATAATTCAATAGATGAGCATAAAATCTAACTCAAGTACTTCCTGGAAAATGTTCTTTATAACATCGCATCTTCATAAACTGTACAAGAAACATTTGTCAAATTCATTTACGTCTAACTATTTGTGTATTTTCAAAACTAAGAACATACTTGAATTAATTCTCAAGACAATTTTAAAAATTTCGTTCAACACACAATTAAATACCGCTTACTGGAAGATCAAATGTAGAAATAGTTGAAATTTAAAACCTTAAGGAAATATTTATTAAATGACAATGGTCTCCCAAAACAAAAAAAAAAAAGAAATAAATACGAAACCATCACTTTAAAGAAAATAATATTAAAGTGACATCTTAAAGTTAAGAGTAGAAAGAAGAATTAAATTAAAAACAGTTGCGTATCGGTGAATAAGAAATTATAATGGAAAAAATTGTATCACATTCTTAAGAAACACATGTGTTTAATACTTAAAAAAAAAATTTAATTTAGATCCGCTTGTAAAACTTGTATTGGATACATGAGGCTTCCTTCCTTTCACGTGTTTTAGGCTCCACATTTGAACATATTATGTTGTATATAAAAATAACTAAAATGCGTTTTTAATATTTAGTACTTCGTTGGGGTTCTTAAAATATCTGTTCATATCTTGTCTCTCTTAAAATATTTATTACATCTGCATTTTTAACACCCAGTTTTTGTTAAACCAACTTCTTCTCCCCATTTAACAAAATGTCACTTTCAGTTGAAAAACAGCAAAGCAAATAAACTTTACATTTGTATGTATTTTCTTATTTAGTAGTAGTGAGTGTCTGTGACATTCTATGCGTGATAGAATAGCAACATTTTGCGTTATGGTTGACATGTGCTTGCACAATTAAAATGACAGCCATTTTTTCAAATGGAGAAAACGCACATCTTTAATAATAAAATAACAAAAATAAGTGACACGCGTGCGCTTTTAATTTTACATTTTATTTTTGCACACATGTGTTGAGAATGAAAATTGTGTAGCTGTAATGCACTCAAAATAATATATACACTCAGAAAATGTCTACAGTTTACTACACGACAGTTATTTGTATAGTAATGCGTTTGTGCACTCAGGGAATTTCTGCTATAAATATTTGTAGTTGTTTGAGTTGTAATACAGTATGTTTATTATTAAGTAAAAAAAACATTCATTTGTAGAAGAAATTTAATTTTTGACTGACTGCATATGTAGTTAATTTTCAAGAACAAACCACATCAAATTACTGTATTATGATTTTACATTCATTTTGAACAGTATTTTTTTTTTAGTTAAAAAAATAAAACAATTAAATGCTAGTTTGTAGCAAGGGGAAATTTTATATAATTTATAATTATATTCTGGTCCAAAAGAGACACTTTGGTTGGTCAGCTTCTGTCCTCAGAATTAACCAATATCCACAAGGGACTTAAAAGTCTTCAAGTGTCTTAAAGGTTTTTAGTGTTTGATGGTTTTTTTATATTATAATAAAAGAAACGCCTTTGTAGTCTTATGCGCTTACAATTAGGGCTCTTTATTTTATGAAGATTACAAGACGAATGATTTTTCTTAAATCAATAGCTTAAATTAAACCTCACATTAGAACAAAACGAACATGACATAAACAAAATAAACGATGATTAAAAAAAAGAGTTACTTTCGAACTTTAAATGTCATTAGATTAAACAGCGTTGTAAAACAATAGTAAAGAGAGTTTCTAAACAATAAATTAATCCGTTAAATAAAATAAAATTCAAAACATTAATTATTTAAACTATAATAAATGATAACATTTCATTGATTTTAAGGACAAATGATTTCAAAATTAAAATAACATAAATGACAAACATAATAACAATATTTAAACATAATTAAAACATGAATTACATTAAATAAATAATAATAATTAATCAAATATAAAATAAATATAATAATATAGCGGCGCTACAAGTTTATTTTTTATTACATATGTGGTTCATTTTTACTGTAATTATGGTTAATTTTTTGAACAGCAAAAACCAAATGACAATGTTAGTTGAATTTACTGAAATGTAAGTTGTTCTTTTTTTAAGTGAAATTTCACTTATTTGTAACTACAATTGCAGTGGTTTTTAACTACATAATATTCTAAGTGTAGTTATTTTAACTGCAATTGCAGTTGTTTTACTTAGAAAAATAAATTTAAACGTTTTTGAGGGTTGCTTTTTTAAACAACCTACCAAATTTACTGCATTGCGGTAACAGTTATTCTGTGAAGTTGTTTCGACATTTTGACAAAGTGTGTGTGTATCAAAGGATACAAAAACAAAAACCCATAATGGCGTCTGCAACAAGTGGTTTGTTAATGCCTTTTTTTCTCTTTTATCTTTAGAGTAATAGAAAATGTTAAAGAAGATATGCAAATAAGATGAAAACGCTGCAGATTTTCTTAAATAAATAAAATATTGAGGTAAGATTTGAAATAGAAAATACATTAATTTACTTGAGTACAGTCTGCGAAAAAGCATACAAAATGAAAATATATTTTTCTCCTTTCTCGTTATTGTTAGAATTTTGCTTATATTTTTTGACTAGTTATACTAGGGTTATATAGTTGCACCAAAAATTCGACTTTTCGACTTTGATTTTAAAAATTTTACAAGTCGACTTACCGAGTTTTTGATTTTGTCGTATTTTTAAAAAGTCGACTTCTAGACTTTTCAACTTTTTTCAAGCTAAAAGTCGATTAGGTGACTTTTTATATGAAAATTTCTAATTCGCGAAGAAACTTATTTTTTAGATTGTTTTGGAGACAATTAATTGACATCTGAACGTATCTTCATGTTTACAATGATTTTTTTTTTGATTTTTTTTTTCCAAAATTTTTTTTTTTATTACAGGAAGCTTTTTAACATTTTTTTATGTAAATTTCATAACTTTTCTTAAACCGTAAATTAAATATTTTCTTAATTATCTCAAACAGTTTGGGAGTGAACATTTTTGAAACTCAAACGTTTCAAATGCATCCAGAAAATTGATTTTTTTTTTGCAAAAATTTTATAGCGAAACTAAAACATTTTTAAATATGACTCTTGATTTTTTCTTTATCTCTTTATGCGGATTGAAAAACGTCTAAAATCATTTAAATCAGCCCATATTGCATGAAATGTACACACAGAGAAATAAAGTACCAACCGAATTGAAAAGTGTATTTTATTGGTAACCACTTATAACTTCAGTTAGTACAACAATATTAACATTAGATTTCGGAATATTTTGGGTGTTTTCACTAAAATTCAATTCAATTAACTGAACTTTGTTGTGAAAACTGATAATGAATTGTACCAAACGACTGAAATTCGTAATAACCGAGTTTGAGTCGTATAAACCGAATTTCAGTTGGCAAATAGCTAAAGTTTTTACTGTGTGTAAAGCTCCGAAGGAATTTTCACACTTGGGGTATTCTACTTTAGTGTATTGATGCTACAATTGGGCATACATTTCGTCCAGTAGTTTCGAGGATATATTTTTCTAAGATCATTTTTAAAAAATATCTAGAATAGATGCAATTTTTAGTGAAAATACAATAGCAATATCTGGAAACCGTTAGTACGATTGTACAAATTTCATATTTTTATTAAAGCAATTGAAGAAAAAATTTCTAAAATCGAAAACTTTGGTAGCGGGGCGACACGGGTTAAAGCAATCCGAGTTTTCTCAAATTTGCATCAAATAACTTTAAGACCTAATATTACAATTGTCTGAACAATGAATTTTAATTTTTACAAACAAATTTTTTCTTCATATAAAAAAATTACACTCTAATGTACACTCATAATAATCCATGCATAAAATACGAAATTGATGTCAAAACTACAAAAACTTTCGTAAAATTAAAAATTTCCTTTTATTTTACGAAAAAGTTTTGGCTAGTTAGCCATTTTTTCGAATTTTTATGCATGGATTATTATCAGTCTAATAAATAAGAAAGTCGAAAGCAAAAGTCGACTTTTCGATTTTTTCATTTGAAGAAAGACGAATTTTCGACTTTTTCATAAGAAGAAAGTCGACTGCGAAATAGTCTAAAGAAATGTTGAAAAAGTCAATTAGTCGAACGTCGATCTCTGAACCCTAGACTATACTGTATGTGTCAAACAAAAAAAAAAAAAAAAAGGAACCAAAATAGAGTCTGTTGGAATCATACTCCTTATTAAAAACAGGTTTGTATAAAATTTTTAAAAGCGTTGCAAAAAGTTGAATATAAATGCATCAAATGTACTCTGCATACTTTTTGAGTAATAAATTTTTGAGGCTAAAATCAATATTTTAGCATAACATACCAGGATAACAAAAACAGTTCCATTGTTTTCAAAAAAGATCCTAAAGGATACAGAAAGGACGATAGATTTCGAAGAGTTGAAAATCAAACTGTGAGAAAAGCCATAAAAATAAGAAATTTATCCTTGCAAAATCAAATGCCTTAATGTTGTTTATATTTAAGACCTACAAGAGTATTTGCAATGATCCCAAATCAAAGCATTACATTTAGCATTTTAAAAAGTAATCTTAATTTATCGTCTTTTTTTATTTAAAATTGGCAAAACTTATAACTTTTTGCATAAATAAGGTTAAGTTAGAGTACCATATAAGTTTCATATGCAATAAATCGGAAATTGATAAGAATAGCAAAAGAAGTCTCTGACCACTTTTTTCAAAAATTTCTCTTTTTGTATATGCTGAAATTAACTGCAAGAATTAGTGACTAATTTATGACATGAACTTAAGACGCCTGGGTACGTATTCTGTGTCATAGATAGTCTCATTTCATTTTAAGATATAAATTGTAAATTTATAAGGACATTTTCAGAGGATAACACCGAGGTCCTCAATGATATTAAAAAAGAAAAATAATTTTTAGCTAGAACAGTTTTTATTTTAAAATAGAGACAGCAGCATACAGTGTCAAACAACGTTGGAAAATATAGTAGGCATCCGCTTTTAAAGGCTTTATAAAAGTGATATACAGTTTGAACACGCGAAATTTTTAATGTATTATGCCATATATGATTCCATATGTCCATATGTCAGATATGTTCATATGTATATGATTCATATATGCCCATATATGGAACAATATATGATCATTTTCAGCCGGATCAGTAAAATGTATTCAAAAATAGATCTTGTATGTTATTAATTTTTAATAACTATTTGGCTTATGACAAGAAAAGATTTAAAATAAAAAATATTTAACACATTTAAATTTAAAATTATAGTTATTTAATAAATATGTCAATTTTATTTAACAAGAAATTCAGCTGTCAGTCATTTTACTAATATTTTAACCATTTAAAATTTTAAATGAATTTTCGTTTCTTTCTTTCAGAAAAACCTCCCTTTGCATTTATATTTTTGGTACATGATTAATATCTTGTCATTGTTAAAATAATTGTGTCAATTGAGATGGCCTTACGTCAAAATAAACCTAAATTATTTTTGTAAATACTTAACAGCCCAAGTAAAAAAGTTTAAGTCAGATATAATTTTATATAATTAAATGTTTAAATGTCTAAAATTAATATAGTCATATAAACAACATTAGAGTTCGTCAGAAAAGTATAACGTTTCTTTGTTTTTGGGATATCATTACTTTTTAAAATGTTTGGGCATCAATAAAAAAAAATGGCTTAATTAATTTTTGAAAATTCCAACTTCTTCACCTGGCAAGTGGCAGCCAAAAACGTTAATTTAGGTGCCCCTCTCCTGCAGAACAAAAAAGAGCAGTATTTTTTATGAAATTTGAATTCACCTTTCGATTCTACACCAAAAATTATTTATTTATTTTTTCGATGTGCTCAATAAAAATATATCAGACTCATTTGTAGCTAGAAATATAATAAATTTTATGGTTGTCACAGTTTTTCCATACTTACAAGTAATGCACAAGTTTTTATATTAATGATTTTAAAATTTAAAGAAACCATACGATATTGAAAATATTATATAGACTATCCTATTATACAAAACTGTATCAAAACACTTTTAATTGTATCTAATTTAATCAGATATGATACAATTTAATCGGGCCATTTTCGAATGAAATTTTATATAATTAATTATGGGGTCATATTAAAAATAGATATTAGTTTCTTTTAATCGGGTTATATTTATGGCTTACCAGGGCCCCCTAACGGATATATTTGGACCTAAATTTAAAGTTAAACTATAACAAGCTGCCGGTTTGAACGGGTTAAAATTCTTAACATTTTGTTTTTTACTAAACTCTACATAAAACTTAAAGAGTTTTTTAATTGTGTCGTTATACAATTTTAGAGATTATTTTTTAAAAAATATATATATTTTTAATGATGAATAAATAAAAATGCAACTGTAAAGTGTTCGTGGTTGCCCAGTCAGAAAAAGACAAACGGACCACCGCTGGCAAAGCACTTTAACACATGGTACAAGTGCTGACAACAAGTGCTTTCCCAACCCCAAAATTATAACATAGTTGGTCTAAAAATAGATTTTTCAAAATAAAAAAGTTCATTTATAAATTCTTTAGTCCCGCCGGGATCTGAACCCTGGCTGCCAGATTGGTAGCCGATAGCTCTAACCACTGAACTAGCGTGACATATAATACTTGATAGTTTCAAACGTAAGTGAATAATAACCGCTGGGTAACAGTTGGTTGATCAAATATGTCAGCACTGGCATAAAGTTTGCTGGAAACAATTTGCCAAGGTTGGGAAAACCAAAAAAGAGTTGGTTCTAAAAGTGCTTTTGCAGAAATAAAAAAATCGACTTTATAATTTAAATTTTCAATTTTTTACACAATGGACGATGAAAGAAAAGTGCTTTCAAAAATAATTAAATATTTTCAACAAAAACAAACATGGACATACAAAAAAATTGCCAAAGAAACTAACGTATGCCGCCAAACAGTTTAAAAAGTGGTAAGAAGGTATCTGAACACCTAACAATTGAAAGGAAGCCGGGAACAGGAACAACGACTGGTTATCGTAACATTGAAAAGGCATATAAAGTTAAAAGCATCCTTAAGAGAGCTCCTAACACATCTGGCAGAAAAACAGTTCGGTTAGCCCAATGCTCGGACTTTTTTGTACGTAAAGTGAAACGTAAGGCAAAAATACAACTGTTGTGTAATGGACGACGAAACTCAAGAATTTTATGTTTAGATGTTCGAGGGAATGTTGCGGAAAAATTGAGGTCGAAAAAGCAAACGAAATACCCTAAAAAATTCCTAGTATTGCAAGACATTTGTAGCTGCGGCCAAAGAAGCCAGACATTTGTCACATCTGGCTCTATAAACAGCGTAATTTATATCAAGGAGTGTTTGCAGAAGAAACTTCTTACATTCTTGAGTCAGCACTATGTATCCACTTACTTTTGGCCCGATTTAGCATCTACAGCAAGAAAGCGCTGGATTGGTATAATGATAATAATGTGATTTTTTGTACCAAGAGAGGCAAATCCACAAACTGCCCAGAGCTCAGGCCAGTGAAGAGATATTGGGCTCTTGTTAAAAGAGAACTAAAGGGAACAAAAAAAATCTCCCAGTACATGTAAGATTTCAAACGTAAATGGACCACCTGCTCTTAAAAGGTGACAGAAACTACCACAAAAGCCTAAATGGGAGGGTTTCCGGAAAAATTGGATAACTTTGTTCGTAGTGGTTAGAATTCCATGCGTTTTTTTTTTTGTTTGATTCATTTAATAAAAATTTGGTTTGAAGCCTTAAAATTCAGTGGTTTGTTTTTATTTATGTGTGTTAACATTTTAATGATCTCACTCCGTATTAAAAAAAATATTAACAAGTATCAAAGAAATGTATGCCTGGAACCGGGATCGAACTCGGAACCTTTCGACTACAAACTTGTTTAAACAAACCATCACCATTTTTATAAAATAAATGCTTTACCAGTTGCTAGACTTCTGAGCCGTTGATGATTTCTGATTGCATATCACTGGGAAAACATTTTTTGCCATCGTTGGCCCAGTGGTCTCAGGCAATTCTTTGCCAATATTTTATTTTTATGGACAACTAAAGTTATTTTAAAACTAATACGAGCAAAACGCTTTTTGGAAACGCTGTTAAAGCATCTTGAACAAGGGTTCTGCCAGTAATATATTTACAATTCCTCGGTTAGCCAGTGCTTGCTTTTTTTGTACCACTGGCACTTTCTGACTGAGTTATTTTGATTACACTTCTAAAAACATCTACTTGTACGTAACTACTAAAGCAAAAGAAATATATCAATTATAGTTTGTGCTAAAAGACCACAAACAGGGTCAAAAGGGTTAACCCTTTATATGTTAACACTTTATTACCCTTATATGAAAAATATTTTCGAAGTGATTTTAGATTTAATTATATAATTTCGGAGTTGAGATTTCTGAATTTTTTTCGGCGTGTAGTTAGCATAAGAAGTTTAACATATGCTAAAAGTTCATACAGACGAAAAAAGGATTTATGCATTTTAATAGTGTACAAATCTGAGAAAAGCTAATTTTTATACAAAACGGCCCAGTTCAGAGTTAAATTGTTGAAATAGAGCCATGATTTTTTGGCTCCATAGTTTCACTTTCGTAAAAAAACTGTGAAAATAATATTAGTTTTATATATTAGTTTATGAAATTATATATAATTTGATATAATTGTTAAAAAAAACTAGAAACCGTTAGAATCAACTTTTACATAATAACATCGATATATATCTAATTCGATACAATTATATATAATACACAAAACTTTGTATGGGGTCAAAATTCGGATGAAAATGTACATAAAATTGCACAAAAGTGTTTTTAATTGCATCGAATTAGATCTAATTTGATACAATTGTATCGAAATCTGTACAGTTTTATGTATTTTAGATTTAGTTATATGTTCTCAGATCAAATGTGATCTCATCGCATATCTAAATTATATATAATTTAATGTTATTTTATGATGTCCCACATCAGGTTTTTTTACTTGGGAACAAAAGAAACCAACAAATTATTTACATACACACATATTTAGGGCATATTGCCAAACAAGTATAAGGTAACAAATTAAGTAGCTTCATATAATTTTTAAAATGAACCCTTTTTTTTGATAATTCATTAACCACAAACTTAAAAAAAAACAGCCATCCATACTCTTATTACCTCCGATATACATTTCATCATCTACACCATAATTGTCGTTGCCATCGTCATCATCACCATCATCACCGTCATTATGAAAATGTACCCTTTTTCTGCTTTTCGTTTACAAAAAATACAACTTACGTTACGTTTAACTGATATATGGAAACCTGACCTACGCTAACCGAAAATACACTACTAAAGAACCTAAAAAAAAAAAAAAAAAAATAACTGAGCCAAGTAAAAACAACAGCAACAAGAAATTGTGTTACGTACGCACGCAAACCCTATTAAAATAAAATTGATGCTTTCTTCCTTTACGTTTTTAATACGTTTTTATGACACATTTTTTTGTACTATATAGCTATAGTATATTTTTTTTAGTTTTTTTTTTTTTTTTGGGAGAACCCTCAAAATGGCAGGCAATAAAATCATCAAATCAAAAAAAAAGGGGGAATCAAAACAAAAGAATACTACGAGTATTTAACTCATTTATTTATACTGGTTTGCCGGTATAAATATTATTGTTTTTCATTTTATGGTAAACAACATGTTGGAATTCTTTGGAAGACAAAATGTTTCTTAATTGTTTTATTGAAAATCTGGGTTTAATTTAATGATGAGAAATTTAAAAACTTTCGTTGTAATTTAACTGAGTTCACTTCCAGTGTAAAAAAGATTAGATCTGATCAGATCTAACAAGATATGATTGAATCTATGATTGTATATAATTAGATGTGGTGACAGATCTCATCATATATGCCTATATATGATAATATATAGTCCAACATATGTTCACATCTGAAGGGATCTGAGATATTGAATAATTTTCGTGCCCAGATGTGAGCAGATCTGGTCATATTGGATCATATCTTGTTCGAGATCTTTTCACATCATAAACGATTTCATAATCCCTTTGTCAATATCCATTTGTCCCTTTGTTATTTTTAAAATTTTTAAAACTTTAGAAAAACTTCAATTGTCATTAATTTTTTGTATGTACTATAAATTGTTTTTGGAATGAACAAATATGCCGTTTTTTTGCCAAACAGAAAGAAGGATAAGTGCTGCTGTCAAAAATGTACAAATCCTTTGAAATTGATATTATTTTTCAATAACTTGATAAAAAAAATTTATTTTAGAAAAGTGGATTGTAGACGATTTAGCGATGTTCGTCTGTCTATTGAAATTGCGATTACGGCCCGCAAATTCAATACTGACTGCTCATTTTTATCTAGATTGGTGTACATTTTCCCGAAAAGTTTGGTACTGAAAAGCGGTCTAGCGATACTGAAGTTATGAGTGAAAATTTTAAGATACCTTAATCAAATTGTTCATACAAATTGGTATAAATTTTTCATACAAATTGGTGTAAAATAGTCCAGTTTCATTGTAGCGTCTGGTATATAAAATAGTATGAGAGGTGAATAATAATTAAAATTTACCTCAAATTTTTATTTTACCTAAATTTTTTTTTAAAAGCAAAACATTTTTTTCACCTCAAAAATAGTTTTTTACATCCAAAAAAGTTTTTCAGCTCAAAATTTTGTTTTCACCTTTAACATGTTTTTTAAAAAAACATTTTTGTTTTTTTCATTTTGGATTGTATAAAGAAATAATTTGGTAAAACCAAATTTAAATGAATGATTTATAATAAGAATTTAAGCTATTTCGATAGAAAACCAAATTTAAAAAATATTTTGTGAAGTAATTTGTTGTGTGCATGGCACGGTTTGAAGGCGAGAAAGACTTAAAGTTAAAATTTCAAAAAAATAATATTTTGAAATGAACACAATTTGTGAACACATAATTATGTTGACTTCAAACCGTTGATATTAAAAACAAAGTAAGATTGAAACTTTAACTTAAAAAAATTATCTAATTTTGGTATAAAGACATACAGGATTACAAAACGAAGTTGAGGTGCGTTTTCGCTCAATTTCACGTTTAAAAAAAAAAAAAGAAAATTTCTATATCTGCTTTAGTAAAAGTACATGTCGCATAAAAACTTTTTCTATTTCTAAATATTTTCATATATGTATGTTTTTACCGAAACCAGCAATTCACTATTGTTACACCGGTCTTCCTCATATTTTTTTAAAAAAGTACCTTAAAAATCCAATAATAGTTATTTTCAGATCATTATTTGGCAACCCTGAAATTCTCTATCCATATCTTTCACATGCTTTTTATTGCGTCTTTATGTAGCGTTTCTATTACAAGTTAGAGGTTCTTAAAAATTGCCGTTTCTTTAAAAACGGATTGGTAAAAAGGGGTTAATAAATTTTAAAAAATAAATATTTTATGGACCAAATGAAATTTAGTAAGTATTAAAAAGCATCGTGTTAAAAAACTGCACATAGTTGGAATTAACTTAAAGAAAATTCATCTTCTCTTCAACTGATTACATAAAATTCAAAAATATAATCCCAAAAAAAAATAATTTTTTAATATCGCGTAAACCGATTTTTTAAGTGAAAAATTAATTTTTTGGAAACACCACACAATTTGACAAAGATTTTTTGAAAACCACAAAATAAGGGAGTAAATTTTTATGAAAACGCCAAAAACTATTAAACACATGCGAAATTTTTCTGAATTCAATCAAAAAATATTATTTTGAGAGTTTTTTGATTTTCGATTGATTTGGTTGTATCAACCGAATTATTTGGTTGTCACAATCAAATGTATTACTGGATTTATTGAAATTTTATGCTCCAACCGAAATTTTTTTGTATTGACAAAAATATTGATGTATGCAATCGAACCATGCGGTTGGCAAAAAATTCGGTAGTCACAATGAATTTTTTTTCTGTGTGTAAGAAAGTTTATTTAACAATGATAGTTTATTTCTAGATTCATCAACCAATATTTTCTAAATATTCAAATGCAAGAACATAAATTGATATTCTGTATGAATCTATGTCCGTGTTTGTTAAGGAATTATAAACACTTAACCGAATGACAACGCAAAACTTTAAGATGAACTCGACATCCATAGCCGAATAAAAAAAAAAAAAACTTAAAAAAGTGGCTTTGTTTCACCTAGTCTTTGTTGGTATCCATTTAGTTGCCCAAACTTTTGAATAAACGTATTGAAATTAAGAAGCGTTTTTAATCATTTAACTAAAAAATTTTAAAAACTATTGAACCTCTCCAAATTTAAAAGTATCATATCTGCCCACATTTAATCAAATCTAATTAGATCTCCAATTTGTCCCCGTTTTTGAGACTTAATTCGATCGTATAATATTTGGTATAAAATCGGGTTTTATCTGGTAAAACAAATTCCACTAAATCTAGTCAGATCAGATCTTTTTCCCACGGGTAAGTAATAAACTAGGAATTGCCCAATATTCTATGATATTCTATTTTCTAAGGTAAAGACAGTATTAATACAACTATATACTAGGAACGTATGATTAATATAAAATTCAAATATAACTCATTCGTCAAATACAATAACTAAAGAAAATTTTCAGAAAATTTTATCAATGTTTTCTTATTGACATTTATTTCTTTTAATCATCTATTCATATAATTAATATTTTTTTATGGATTTAATTTAAAAGAAAACTTGTTGTCTAAGGTTATATTTATGTTAATAAATAACGACCTTGAATTCCCCTTATACTGAATAAATAATATTTTTAAACATATTATTTCAAGGTTAAGTGGTAAATGAAATAAAACCCCTTTTTTTGTTCATCGTTATATGGCGGACAGAAAAACAAGTGATAGCAAATGAGCAGCATAAAACGAAACATCCTAGAATAGCATAGCGTTAAAAAGAAGGACAACTGAATATCCTTAACTAACAATTTAAAGTGTGGTTAGAAAATTTGAAAAGCAGTATTCACCAACCCCTGTGGAAACAAAGAATTAACAGAAAATGAGAAATAACAAACATCAAATGTCACAATGATGATACAAAACTTTTTTTTTTAATAAACTACCACTAACAAGAGAGGTATCCCGAACCGAACCCATAGATTTTAAAAAACTTTGGATATGTTATAGAGCAGCAAGAAATAATAGACGTTTGTTTATTGTATAAAAATATGTCCGAAATTTATGAAAATTTTACTTATTTGTACACAGAGTTAAAGCAAAGAGTTTTGAAAATAAGGAGATTGCAATACTCTCAGTTATAAAGAAAGGATCTATAACTTGTGACTGAAAATTGGAAGGTAATATTTGTTTGCGACTCTAAATTGACATTTTTAATGTTGCTGCTGATAGATTTTAACATATTTGTTATGGTTTGAGCAACATTTTTTGCAAATTTAGCTTTCCTTTAAAATGGACACTTTCCTGTTTGCAGGCACAATGTGTTAATAGAGGGTGAGAGCATTGCATAGGCATTGGTTAAAGTACTCAAGAAAATAAAAATGTTGCCTATATCGCTGACACGAGTGTCAGAAAAAATTTTAATGTTTTAACAGCGAAACTTAAGACTCATTAATTTCTTATAGATAAGGAAATTATGTAGGTAGAATCAACTGCATATGTCAGTTAAATAACTACATTTGTAGTTAAAAAGGTGTACACTACATTTGCATTAAAATTAACTGCATTATGTAGTTATTTTAAGTGTTAAGAATTAACTGTCGAATGTAGTAAAAACAATTAAAAATGCAGTTAAAACAATATTACCCGCATTTAAAAAAATATTAATGAAAAACTCTTTTTGTAAATATTCTTAATCTGATTTTATTATTTAATAAATACACTCTTGTTAAATCATATTTACATAAATATCAATTTTAAATATTCACGTATCACGTATTTTTCCCAAATCATTTTTGCCACCTGTCTGTCTTTAAAAGATTTAATATTATTTCTTGGATTACTTTTCGTCACATTGAATTAATATAAAAATATTAAATAGCTACAAGAAAAGAAATATAACATTTGAAGGGCTTTTTGTAAAAACTTTATAAGCCACATTTAATTTTTGGTTCGCTTCCGCCTTCTAAAGGTTGAACAGATGTAAACAAATATGATCTTTGCAGGACCTTAATACTACAGGTACTTGTAACAAGTGTTTATGATAGACTTCTATCAAATATTAATCACTGGATGGCTAGAAAACATCGAAAATCTAAAAAACCAATAAATGTGGCTTATTAATTTTTACAAGAAGCCCTTCATTTCATAATATTCAGGTAAACTAATTTATTTTCTATTCTAAATCTTTTTTTTTATTTAAGCGTTTTCATTTTATATGTCTATCTTCTTTAACATTCTCTTTTACACTGAAGATAAAAAATGTATTAACGAGCAACTGCATAAAATAACTGTTACCGAAATGCGTTAATTTTTGTAGGTTGTTTAAAAAATCAATCCACAAAAACATTAAAAATACTTTACTAAGTAAAACTATTGCAATTGCAGTTAAAACATTTACAAACGCACTACTGCACAAATAACTGTCATGTAGTAACGGTAGAACTTTTCTAAATGTACTTATCTTAGTAAACACTGACATCCTTCTGAAATCAACAATTATTTCTGTTGATTTTTGCAGAATATACTTTTTTTGAATTCAACAAAATTTATGGTTGTATTAACAGGCGCCCCGATACGCGCCTGTTCAATACAAAAAATCAAAAAACGATAAAAAGTCAAGCGCCTGGTATAAGGCAAAAGCAGAGTTAAGGAAAGTAAGTTACTATTTTAAAATTCACTAAAATCTAACTGATTATTTAATTTGAACAACACAAAGCATTTTTAAAAATTTAGCAGTTTTATTTCTGCATAAAAACTGCTAATTTTAGCAGTTTTTCTGAAACGTCATTTTGAAATAATTTTTAGTAACTTTTTCCGCTATTTTCACAGGTTTATTTCTATGAGAGCACATTTAGCATGTCCTTGAACAGTAGTTTCAGAAGTATTACTGTTATCATAATGAAAATATACAAATCGGAAATTTTGACTCAGTTACCATTTCTGAAAAACAGTTAGGAATGGATAATATATAATGTAAATATCTCGATTCACATCTGAGCTATCCAGTATGCTGACAATTTTGCATATAAAAATCATGTGTGTTTGTCGTTTTTGGCGTTAACAATTTTTTGGTGTATGGGTCAAACCCAAATTTAATATAATTTAATATAATTTTAAAGATCTCAAAAAAATCCGCATTTAAAAGGGGATACAAATGATTTAAGTGTGCCAAAATGGTGATATAGTGTAAAATTGTGTTGATTACACATTTACCCTTCAAAAATGTTCACATTTTTCGATAGAATTTCTGTAACCATCAAGTGTTTATTGTTAATTTTATGATTTTACCCTTGTTCTTATTTTATTTGACAAATACTCAAAACATATTTAACTTTAGTGCGTTTTCTACTGTATATGTTTGGGTGTTAGGGTAGGGTATGTAAAACATATTAAACCCTAAGGAAACCCTTAAATATTTTAAGAAACCATATTATTATGAAGGGGGGGGGAATTAAAACGACATAATCAATGCTATCAAACATTTACGGATACACACAGGCACGCATATATAGACAAGGGCTGTCTGCTATTATATCCTGTTATTATTTAGGGAAAAGTATATATTTACGTTGTTAAACATCAAGGTCAAGTTCAAATTTCCCTTCATATTTATACACTCAGGGAGCTTCTGCTGTAAATATTTGTAGTTGTTTGTGTAGTAATACAGTATCTTTATTTTTAAGTGAATAATCAGTCATTTGTAGAAGAAATTTCAGTTTTGACTATATGTGTAGTTCATTAAAAAAAAACAAACCACATCAAGTTACTGTACTATGAATTTACATTCATTTTAGCAGATTTTTCTTTATTTAAAAATATAAAACAAATAAAAGTTAGTATATTTTTTACTACATCTGTGACTCATTTTTACTACTTTTGTGGCTCATTTTATCAATAGTAGAAAACAAATGACAATGTTAGTTGAATTTAATGATATGTAAGTCGTCATTTTTTCAAGTGAATTTTTTTTTTTTAACTACATTTGTAGTGGTTTTTACCTACATAATATTCTTAGTGTATGTTAAATATTGCAAGTTATCACGTTGACAAGATAAAGAAACATTTGTTCGTAACTGTTTTTTTTTTTTACTGGAAATTGCATTTTAGTCATTAAACGTTTCATTCACTCAATGTAAGTTACATTAAGAAACTAGTTTCATAAAAGGTATGGGGCTTTTCATTATAAAAAAATCTATCCAGAACCAGTTGTCTCCGAAAAATTATGTCTAAGACCTCGACTGTTCCGAGCAATATTCAAAGGCTATACTGCTGTTGAACGGCATGTAACTGCAAGCTGGGTTGTCGACAGGTTGGACCCATACATATCACCGAGCCCAGATGGTATCATACCAGCAGATCTCCGAATTAACGTTATTGTTATACCATGGATGGCAAGTATATAAGCCGTCTGCTTGAGATGTATGTATGACCATTCCTATGGGTTAGACCGTGAGTAGGGTTGTCTTTATCTCCAAAGACGGGGACAAACCAAAAGATTATACACCAATAAGTCTACTTTTTACCGATGTGCACCTTAGGATTTATGAAATGAAAATAACCGCTAAAAATAAAAAAAAAACCGTAAAACTAAAAAAAAATCACAAAACTGAAAAAATCGCTAAAATTTAAAAAAAAAACTCCAAAAATGAAAAATACGCTAAATTGAAAAAATCGCCAAAGATGAGAAATTTTTAAAAAGTATACATTTATCAAATGTTTTACTTTTAAATTTTAAAAATTTAAAACCAAAAGTTTATTTTTCGATCTTTTATCATAAATAATGATGTAAGCAAGATTATTCAAGTTCAAGATCATTTGTTTTTTGTTAAACAAAAAACCGTGCAATGTTTATTTATTAATTAAAAAAGTTTTCCATCCGCTAATTTAAAGCAGACTTTATCTACTGACAGGTCCTTACACGTTTCATTTCGCGTCACCGAAAATCTTCAGAGAACCATTGTAGAAGGAGTAGAACATTTTTACCCAAATTTTGTAGTGTAGATTTATCTTTATTATGCCCGTAATTTCAAGCAATAGATACCTACCGGTGCTTAGATACCTACCCGATTTTGTTCGTGTACACGGTAGGTATCTAAGCACCAGTAGGTATATATTGCTTGAAATTACGGCCATTAGTATTCGAAACACAGACAATGTTCCAAATAAATGCTCTTTTTGCTTTGCGATGCCTAGTTTTCAAGAAAACGCGATCTAAGAACCTAGGCAATCAACTCGAAATTTAGTACCGGTATTGCAAACATTTGTTTCTAGATCTTTTATTTCTTGAGTTATGGACGGTTTTTATTAGGTGATTTTCAAAAGGTCCATATTTTGAAAACTAATGGAGCTAGAGAACAAAATGTTTGCACCATTGTTCAAAACACAAGTCGCGTTTTTCTCGAAAACTAAGCATCGCAGAGTAAAAAGAGCATTTATTTGAAACATCGCCTATGTTTCAAAAACTAACAGAGAAAAATGTAGGACAACTCTTTTTAATTTAAGCGATTTTTTATTCAATTATAGTGATTTTTTAAATTTTGGAAATATTTTAATTTTTAGCGTTATTTTCAATTTTGAAGACTTTTTAATTTTGGCGATGTTTTCACTTTAGCAATTATTTTCATTTTTGACTTTTTTATTTTTGGCGATTTTTTTTAAATTTTGGCGATTTTTTCAATTTTGGTAAGTTGTTTTAAATTTTAGTGCTTTTTTAATTTTTTTGCTGATTTTTTAATTTAAGAGATTGTTTTCAATTTTAAGGTTTTTTCATTTTAGCGATATTTTTAAATAGTGAATTTTATCGTTGATCTATAAATTTATGTGTGAGATTTTATTTGTTCGGTTTTAGATCATGACAAATTTTTCTCTAAATTAACAGAAAAATTATAATTTTTATATGATAATTTACTTTGACTATTAGAAAAAAACACAGAAAAAGTTATTAGACACTAGCATGAATGAAATGCATTTTCTGACCCACTACGGTCTTCATCAACATTCTTCGTGCCATTTAGTGTTAATCGTAAATATCATCTATTTAACTCACACGTTGAAGAAATTGGGTAACGTTAAATCCCACATTACTCTGTGTGTTGAGTTAGAATGAAATTTACCACGAACGATTTCTATTTATAGTGTGTTTGTTTTTTCTCTAGTCAAAAAAAAAAAAAAAAAAAAAAAAATTTTTAATGTTTGTTGATATGCTTTGCTAATGTAGAAGGATAGTATATGATGACATTAGAGAAAAGAACTGCCATTTAAAGTTTTAACTGAAGTTAAACTGGCAACTATGATAATGACTAGAGAAAAAACAAACACACTATAAATAGAAATCGTTCGTGGTAAATTTCATTCTAACTCAACACACAGAGTAATGTGGGATTTAACGTTACCCAATTTCTTCAACGTGTGAGTTAAATAGATGATATTTACGATTAACACTAAATGGCACGAAGAATGTTGATGAAGACCGTAGTGGGTCAGAAAATGCATTTCATTCATGCTAGTGTCTAATAACTTTTTCTGTGTTTTTTTCTAATAGTCAAAGTAAATTATTTTTTTTTTTTTTTTTTTTTTTTTTTTTTTTTTAAATTTTCTTATTTTTCTTCGATCTTTTTAAATAAATTTTTGTCTTTTGTTTTATTGAGCTAAAGATCCTTTATTTTATAATTATAATTATTATAAATAATTATAATTATAAAATAAAGGATCTTTAGCTCAATAAAACAAAAGACAAAGTAAATTATCATATAAAAAGATATTTTTAAATTTTAAGCGATTTTTTTCAATTTTGGTGATGTTCTTCAGTTACGGCGATTTCGGCAACTCCCATATTGTAAGTCGATTGAGTAAAAACTCGATCGAATTCCTAATGATTGAATTATGAATTCCCACGATTGAATTCTGCGATTGATTTACAAAAATTTACTCGATTTAAAAAAAATCCGAATTGATTTTAAAGGACTCTAAATCAAAATAGAATTCAATCTTCGAAGATCTGTATATGTACAACCACTTATATAGAAATATTGATTGTTAAATGTATAATTATATAATACATTAATAAAAATCTTTCTAAAAATAAATTTTTTGTTTTATTTGAAACATTTTTTGGGCCATATATATAATATACGCATATAAAAATGTATTATTACACATTTTATCGGTATATTTACCTGTAATGTAAAACATGTTTTTACGCAAAAATTCAGTAAAAATATTGATCTGTTTCTAAATTTAATTATATTTTTACGCATTCGAGTATTAACTTTACACACTTTTTGTTCGCCAACTTACAGTTCACCCAACTTATAGAAGGAGTACAGCTTCCTACTATAAGTTCGGTAAATATATATATATATTCATACAAAATCATATAAAATCATAACTCATACATATATATAATTACATCTTTCTTTAAATTATACATCATATAGTCAAATATGTAAAAATATCCAATTACATATCGATCCATATGTCATATGTAATAGCATATATTTGTATACAATTGTATCTAATTGGATATAATTGCATAACATTGATACATTTGAATTAAGACAAATTCGGATACAATTGTATCAAACTATATCTAATATTATCAAATTAATTATAGTACAATTAGATGTTCTCATTTTTTCGGATATAATTATACATAATACGAAAATCCACAACATATTTTTTTTACTTGGGTAATCAGTCTTTAATTGGGTATGCAATTTTTTTAAAACTTATACTTTCAGCATTTTATAAACTTAACCAAAAATATACACAATTTAATCCTTTTTGCATTAATTGCATTTCAATGTTAATCCAAGCGAAAGGGAAAACGAAATAGAAAAAACTCAATAAGAAAAGCTTGCAATGACAGTTGCTAATAAATTCTAATAAATATTTTTAGATTAAAATAATAAATAAAGTAACAAGTATGTTAGTATAAATGCATGAACGCAAAAAACATTGAGTATTAATCGACAAAAATCAAAAATGTTTCTATTAACTGTAATGATACAACAGCAACAAACATCATACATGCAATCACATACTCATTGAAACAAGAAACAAATATAAAAATTCATTTCCTACCTAAAGCCTAATCGCGTTTCCTTTGTAATGTTTATATGAATGCACAAATTCAAACACACACGCACACATACATTGGCACCAAACGAAACACACACAAATCCATTAAAATCTAAATTGATGAAACTCATAGAGACATAGAACAAAAATTGTTTGAAAAGCAAATGCTATAATTCAATTTCATGTTGTTGTTGTTGTTTGTAATACAAAAATATAACTCAAAGGACTTTATTCATTTGCTGATGTTGCTGTTGTTTTTGTTGCTGCAGAACATTGAACACACATTGAAATAGAAAAACAAAAGTAGACAAAAATAAAATGCAGTCATATGAACATCTGCATAAAAATCCATACAACAATAAACAAGAACAAAAATCAACAAAAGAGAAACAGAAAAAAAATTAAAAATAATATCCTTTATCCTTGTAGTCATTTTCAATAACACGTACATTAGAGCGGCTTTTTTTTTAACTTTCGATTTTTATCAATTATTGTTGCGATTTTTGTAAAACTAGGTCTTAAAGTTAGGTAGTGCGAATTTGAGAAAAGTCGGATAGCATGAACCCGAGACGGCCCACTAACAAAGTTTTCGATTCTGGAAAATTTTTCGTAAACTGCTTTAATAAAAATATGTTGTGCGAGCAGGTGGGGATCCTGGGGGAGGTAAAATCGGGCAGTTCTCCACCCCCCCACAACCACCCTCCCACCACTCACCAAATACAATTTTTACAAAAATGTTAAAAAGAGTTAAAAAGTTTAATAAAAAATACTCTAATTTCCCTACCCAAAACCTTTTTCTGGATCCCCGCCTACTTGCGAAACATAATTTTTTGCTTATTTTGGCAAGCTAAACATGAATATACAATAATCTGAACAATAAATTGAAATTTCTTACAAAAGATTTTCTTCATACAAAAAAATGCCGCTCTAATAGCAATACACACACACACCACTACAATCAAACGTTTTATTCTAACATAATTTTTATTTTCAAAAACTATGGTTTGGTTTTTCATACAAAAGATACACAGACTGACTGACTGGTGGTCTATGATTCTTTGTTTGAAAAGATTGCACATATTTGGTGGATTATTTTTTTTTTTTTTTTCTCTCTCAGCTAAAATCATGATTCCGATATGGTTTTTTTTTTTTGCTTTTTCAGTGAGTTACGCACTTTTATATAAAAATTATAACGATAAAATAAAACCAACTACTATTGAAAAATAACGAATTATGTGTAAAGAAAATATACATTAGAAATATATAAAAAAAATATGCTGGTGGTTGTTAAGAAATATGCGAATTTATTAATGTTTGTGTGTGTGTGTAGTGGCAAAAGGAAATGAAGAGGTGGAAGTTATATAGATAGAAAGAAACACATGCATACATTCGTATTTGCAAAACCAGGGTGGAAAATAAATTATTTTTAATTTGATTTCAACTCAATTAAATGTCAAGAAATGGAATTTTAAATTAATTTTGTATGTTGTTTTATTTTTTTATTTACAAAATACGAGAAAACAAAATCAAAGTTTAACTTTAATTGAAAAAATAGAAATATAATCATCACAAAAACAACATGTACACGTTTTTAATAAATAATATTATTTTATATTTAATACACCGATTAAAATACTTTGAATTTTAAAAAATATTATCAATACAAAAATCGATAGACCACATTAATAAAATTAAAGTGAAAGTTATATATTTTTAGACAAAAAAAAAAAAAATATGGACCAAAAAAAAATTTGTTGCGATTTCCTAAATCTCTTGAACATTCACTAGGAAAACCGCGATTCCAAAACACATAATTTATATCGTCCATAATCCCTTAGAAAGTTCGCGAGACCGGATGGAGACACATCCCTTAGACTGCCCAGTTCATGGATAAACCTGAATCCTTGATATCTGAACAGCCGATCCCTTAATCCAGCACATTCATTTATCAAATGACTCACTGTCTGCTCATTGTCTCTAATCCGCTTGGGAGTGACGCCAGCGCGCAGATATTTGGTCAATCGCGCAGTACGATGTATGAAATCGTATAATACAATGAACAGACGAGCGAGGCTTACCACTTTAGACTCGTCTTCCTACCCGAAATATTTCAATTCACATCAAATATTTTTCAACTTAGATAGATAGTCCTGTTTTCCATAATTTATAAAATTTAACTTTACAAACAGGATGTTTGATTGCGATTTGACTTTGTCTCCCATCAATCATCCATATTTCCTCAAAATGTCTGCGAGCCTGAACATAGACTCAATTCGTGGTCGAAGTCTCCTTCTTGACTCTTATGCCCCTACAGTAATCTAGTAATCACGACCAGCTAGAATTTCTATAATCAAACTGATTCTTTGCTTACCAAAATCAAGAAAAATTTTCATTCTCTCTTCACACCGAACACCTGTATGAAAAAAACAGGACATATATCTGCAAGAGACAACGACCGACTGGAAACCATGCATCAAACATTCTACAGCCAACTAACTCCCATGGTCTACACGTGTCCTGGGACCCATGGAAAGATGACTAACAAGAAGAGTCTCCCCATGGGTTCTCTCCTATCTTAATGAAATCGAAATATGTGATAGAGCTGATAAAAATAATTTTAGTTTATTCGGTTTATATTGTATTATTCCAAAGAAATTTTAGACAATTGTTGTACCAAATGCAAGAGCTTTCGAAGACGGGTTAAATGGTAAATGCAGCAAGTTCGATTACTATCAAGTATGTTTTAAGTACCATTTAAATAAAGGAATTATAGTTGGTTTAAGCTAAAACGTATGTATATTATTGCCTATTTCATTTAATAGAGATGTTGTCCGGGCTTTTTCCAGATATTCACAACAGTTCGTACTTTATGCAACTTTTCCCGAAGAGCTTTTTCACCTATATTAAAAATATTAATATTAAATGGCAACCCAAAGTTAAAATTTGTTAATTTCAGACATGTTTCCTTACAAAAATATAATTATTTTGGCCACACCTTTTAACCTTTACACGTGAGATTGGGCCGCTACAAATATTCCTGTTCCTTATTTTGTTCTCCTCTCACATATTCGAATTTCATTTATATTATCCTGGTAAGTGCGTTCGAACTTATGATTCAATATAGTCTTTCACGCACCTGAATCTAATAGTATTGGATTCGAAGGATCTTAAAGCAATAAGACCGTTCACGAGATAGTAATAAATTATCTATCCAAATTCAGTTCAGGTATTATCGTCTGCTTTGTTAATTGCATAGAACACCGTCTAAAAGAATCAACAATCGTTTGAAATATCCGAATGTCCTGTTCTTCTGAATACCATACCGATTTCCATTCATCTTTAAATCGTCCGTAAGACCGAGACTACTCTAAACAACAGTGTCAACAGCCCAGTAATTTCTGGTCGGTGAAATCACCTCAAACATTTGCGGTCATCAAATCCAGTTTCGCACCACCTACCTCTCCCATAATGGTGCTGTGCCTCCAAGTGGGTGTTATTAGATCATGCATGACTGACAGTCAGAGAGTTGTCTGAGCTCCTGCTATATATGTCAATCGGCGGGATGACGATCATAACCTGCAAACCCACCTGGTTCGGGAACGTTGGCCCCCAAAATACCGAGACTTTCTAGTCACTGCACGTTAATGAGATCGATGATATATGAGTTCGTGTTCCACCACACCGAAATACCAAACATAAGTATAGGTCTAATAATCGCCTTGTACATCCAGTGGATGTATGGTTGCATATGCCACCTCCTCAAAAAAAATATCCTTCCAGGTTTAAAAATCGCACAATGCCTTCTTTATTCTCTCCTTGGTATTCTTTCGAGTAAGTTTTAACTACAGAATGACAACCATGTAGTTTGTGTCATTCTAAAGTCGGAGAGTGCTCGATATAAACTTTACGAAAATATTGAGAAAACTTGACATACTTTTGCATAAAAATCTTTCTTTTTGCAAAACAAAATTAACTGCAAGTTATGTAGTAAATTCAGTTTTTTATAGATATTACAGCGCTTCTTGATAGTCTTGGGCTTTGGAGGCTTAAAGAAGAATTCGGAAGGCGTTACATCATACGATCAAGGCGGTTAACTGACTGGTCCGTTTCTGGAATCGAATTTGTTGCCATACGAATGATTTAATTTCGATGACAGAAAATTTTGATTCATTCTTGGCTTTTCAAAGTATAAAAAAGGACTTTTTAAGAAAAAAAAATATGAACTAAATCTTTACAATAAACATATTGAAATATAGTGGAATAAGTCTTTCTTTATTAAAATTTGTAACCTACAGTTTTGTATTATAAAGTGAAAGTGGATAATATTCTCGTATATCGTTTAAAACATTTCCGTTTACATACATTTACATGAAGAAAATTGCATAATATGCTTTGCAAAAAGAATGCATAATTACAAAGAATATTTAATTTATGAAATTTTCTTGTCGCTTTTTTAATTATTAAAACTCAGAAAAACAAAAACTGAAATAAAAAACTGTAATAATGAAGTTCATTTCATTTTCTATTTCTTTTTTTTTACACTCAACAAATACATACTTCTGGAAATATCTGTGAAGTCAATGCGGGAAATAAACAAATTAAAAAACTGCAAGTACAAAAACAGAAAAAAACTGTTTAAAAAAAATTTAAATGAAATGAATTCAGAGCAATGCCAACAGCAAATTGTAATATAAAATATAACAGCAACAACAACAACGGAAATGGCAAAATGCTTTGCTATCCTTTTAGCTTTGCTAAATTTTTTGGGTTGTGTTCCAAATGCTCGCTCTATGCAATAATTTTACTTGTGCATGTAGTTGTAAACTGCTTTAACAGTATTCTTCTTTTTTTTAATTTGAATTTTTCAACTTTTTTCTACTGTTTTTCCAGCTTTTTTCATATTCTTTATTATAGAGTTTTTACTAAAGCAGAAATAGAAGTGGCTTTTGTACGTGCGTTGACCTACCAACACAGCAAATAGTTTGCGTACGGTATGCATACAGTTGTTTCTTCTTCTTCTTCTTCTATATTTTGTTGGTTGTAGCATGTCCTTTGGCAATGGCAACAACTGCAGCGAACGAACGAACAAACATCAGTGGTAGTTGCACAAAAAAAAAAATTAAGTAAAAAAGTGTTTAAAAAAAATGTTGCAAATAACAAGAAAAAAAAACTTACGACAGCTATGAGAATATAAGTTGGGAGAATACAAGAAAAAAAAATAAACTTTAAAGATGCAAAAAAAAAAAACTCTAGAAAAAGTGAAATAAAATTAATGTAAATATGCAAAAGGACCTCCAAAACGTATATACTAAAGTTATGTATATGAACAAACGATACCATCAACATTATTATCGTCAACGTCGTCTTCGTCGGCATGTTCGCTACCAACGCCAACAGCAACAACTTCAAAAGAAATAGAGTAAAATAGCAAAAGCTATATCTACTATATATACACACATACATACACTGCAACCATGCACATTTACTTCTTTACCATACTTACATCAATGTATTTATGCAGCATATACAAATAAGCACAAACATACACTTAAACTTACTCTCCTGCACGTAGTATACTTTATATCAGAAAACAACAACAACAACAACAACACCAACAACATCTTAGCAACAATGCTTAAAGTCTTTCTTTTTTCTTCCTTTCTTGAAAAAGAAAAAAATACAACAACAAGAACAAAAACACAAAAGTTGCTAAAGAAGTGAAGCGGAAACTTACTAGTAGCTGTATCGCTGCAACTAATACATACACTTTCATACATACAGTTGGGGTTAAAACAATATTTTGATGAAAATTTGGACTCCGAGGTCTTTCACAATCAATACAACACTGGTAGTATTTGATTTAGTAATTTAGAAAATAGTAGGAAACTGCTGTCGACCGATCATTTTGATATGTTACGCAGACAACTTTGCATAATCAAAATTTTATCCCAGTATCGGTGGTCCCGCTGACACATTTAAATATGCAGTTTTTTTTTTCTGGCCTCTTTGACCTTTTATTATGGATTTCCAACGAGGAATAATAACCCCCTAACCATTCTCTAATTCACTGACAAATTACTTCTTTAGGAACGTGATTAAAATTGAGGTTGAAAAGGAGACCAGATTCCAACTTACTAATATATTTTGGAACTTTCAATAAGAACTTCCTCGAGGAAGTAAGACCTTTTGGTCGTTCGTTAAAAGAATAAGGGATAATGCAAGTTGCTCTATCCCAACTTCTATAAAATATGAGCAGATATTCACCGTCCACCGATGATAAAGCCAACCTTTTGACTGAAGTATTAGCAGACAATTCATTTTTACCGGAAAGCAATCAATCTCTGTTCAAATTGAAAATAGCATAACATAATATGCCTAAGATGAGGAGCCGCAGAACAAAACGTGCTTTTTCGCACATTTAAATTTTTTGGGAAATGGAGGTATATTTATTTCACCCCCTTAAAAAAGTGCATGAACCTGGAAATGGTAACAAGTTTTTTACTTATCAAAAGATGCATCAAACTGTCAAAGGTCACCACATTAAATGTTAAGGTTGTTTTATATCAAACCGCTTTTAAAATGGAAAAAGTACGTTTTGTTAAAAAAAAGTAAAAAAGCACGTTTTGTTAAAAAAAAGAAAAAGAACGTTTTGGTCTGCGTTTTTTTATAAGATAATAATTTGACCGGAATGTTTTTAAATATGATCAACTATATAAAAAAAAATTGTGTTGAAATTAAGTAGGTTTTTTGTTGTTTTTTACTACAATGTTATTTTCTTGTTTATTTCATCTAAAAAACACAAAAATTTTCTGAAAATCACACTTAAAAAAAGTGTCTAAGTAAAATTGATTGTTGTTAAATGTTTCAATGCTTCTTTTTTACATTACAATGTAAATTTTAACTGAAAATAAGGACAAATAAATAAAATAAAAACTTTCAAATTAAATTGCAACTAAAACATTTCTTATATAGATCTTAAAATTATTAAATAGAACACTTTTTGAAGTAGTTAAATTTTTTAAATACTTAAACTTTTGATCCAACGTCTTTTTCAAGGCAAGTGCATTTACTATCTTCTTCTATTAAAACCTCCGTATTTTCATTTTGGTTATACAAAATATCCTTGTAGGGAAGTAATGCATGATTTTCACTCCAATCTTCACCAAACTGTTTTATTAAAAGATTTTCCACGTCTTTTCTTTTGTCAGTGTTAATCCAGCGGTCTGTTTTAATTTCATTCAGCCGAGAAATTGAAAAAGGTGTTTTTCCTCGTTTCCAGCAAATTTAAATTGCTACTCCTTTCCTCTGCGGATTCAAGTTTAATTCAACAATTTATTGTGCCATTTTTTTAAACATTTTTCTGAAATGTTATACGTTTTAAATTGAACTCTTACTGGAAATATTACAGTGATATTTTGTAAATGGGAGGGTGATTTCGTTTGGAACCGAAACAAAACAGTTTGAACTATATGAGAGTTCTTGTTCTGACCGCCACAACCGTCAAATCACAATTGATAAACAATAGAAAGCAAAGAAGTAGAGTTTTTGTTGATTTGGCATCTGTTTATGTTTTTCTAAATTGCAGTTTGATTGATACATGGATTGGGTTTTTCACTTTAGAGCAATTCCATATGAAAACGATCAAAATTGGCAAATTTTTGGACGACCCCTCTCCGATTTTAAAATAAATAGTCTCAATCGATTGCCCAGCAAAAATATAATGTACCTACATATTTTTTTTTTTATAGTGACTGGTTTAGTGGTGGTGTGCACCACTGTCATGTGACAAAATTGAAGAATTCTTCATAAGGGACCTGATTGTTTTAAAAAAAAACTCGCAACGAGTGATAGCTCGTTGGTAAGGTATTGAATCAGGCTTTAATTGAAAAATAAAATTTTCCTAATTTTTCTCAGAAATTTACCTTTTTTCCCATGAAAATTAAATTTTCCGATTTTCCACAGAAGCTCCTAAATTTTTTTTTATTTTTTTTGGATTCCTCATAATTTTTGCTTTAAGAATCAGCAATAAAAAAATGGGCCCCGACTCCTTGTTTGGACAGGAGAAGAGCATTTAAGAGACCACCTTGTTCTCATTGTTTTTATATTTTTTATAATTGAATTATTTTTAATTATTTAACAAGAAAAATTAGGAAAATTTTATTTTTCAATTAAAGCCTGATTCAATACCTTTCCAACGAGCTATCACTCGTTGCGATCGCTTTAGTAGTTTTTTTTAAAACAACTTTCAATGAGGTCCCTTATGAAGAATTCTTCAATTTTGTCACATGTCATATGGAATTGCTCTATAGTGACTGGTTTAGTGGTGGTGTGCACCACTGTAGTTTTTAAAACAACTTTCAATGAGGTCCCTTATGAAGAATTCTTCAATGTTGTCACATGACAGTGGTGCACACCACCACTAAACCAGTCACTATAAAAAAAAAAAATATGTAAGCACATTATTTTTTGCTGGGCAATCGATTGAGACTATTTATTTTAAAATCGGAGAGGGGTCGTCCAAAAGGTGATCGCTTTCATATGGAATTGCTCTATAGCAAAAAGTGCAACTTCCCGAAAAAAATGGCAAAGACTACGAAAAAAGTACGTGTTGATAAAAAAAATAAATAAAAAGTGCGTTTTGGTATGCATCAATTTTTTTAGAACAAATTTTCTTGGTTAAAAAAAAAATTATGCAAACTAGATTTTTTTCTAGTAGATTTTAACCCAAATATTTTAAAAATGCCAAAAAACCAATTTGTGAAAAAATGCGAAAAAGCACGTTTTGTTCTACGGCTCCTCAGATATTCTGTCGACCCTTTAAAAGGTTTCTTCCGAATTAAAGGTATTAAAACAGTGCTCTCTCCGTTATCGCATACATTGTCATCAGTCTTTAGCAGCTCCTAACATACGGGTATATTTCTATCGTGTTGGAAGGTTGAAGATGTCCATACAAGTGTCAAAAAGGGTGCGACTAATAAACCTGAAAATTATCGCGACATTGTAATCTGATATGTGCTCGTGAAGGTTATGGAGAGAATGGTTAGTTCTCATTTAGTATTTTACCTAGAGTCCAACTCACAACTTAATGATCGACAGTATGGCTAAGGAGGTAATATAACAGCACGGACATTCCGTTTCAATCAAAACATGTAGTTAGCCCGTGAATAAAGGAGTACGATGCACAGAAGAACGAAGCCGTACTTTGGATAAATAAAAGATAAAGCTTTTGCCAAACAGAAAAAGTTTTTACATACACTCAAAAAAAAAATAAGAGTAGAAAAGTTAGTAAAACGTCTAGTAAATGAAGTATACCATTTCTCAGCAAATTTTTGCTGAATTGTGTTCTCAGTTTGAAATTGTGTTGTCTGTTTTTCATATAAATGTAGTATGGTCAAATTGCAAACAAATATACGTTAAGGTAGACTGACAGGTAGAAAGACAAGGATACATCTTAGGTAATTTTTTATGTTTACTTTTTCTTATTGCAAAAAAAGGGTTGTATAGACATCCATTGATGTAAGCAGTTGAAAGATAATTTTGTTTATGTTATACATAATTATTTCTTTATATTTTCAGATATTAAATTAAATTATGTCGTCAATGTGGAAGTATGAAAATTTTTTTATTTTGCAACGTATTGTAAATTTTTAAAAGTATCATTGTAAATTTTTAAAACAATGTTTTATGTGTCTATGGACCTAAGTAATATTAATAATATGGTGTGGTTCTTTTGTGATTTGCATTTCTTTATCCCTGAGGTAACGTAACCGGATTTTCCTTCCTGAAATATAATCTACCGCATATAAGTCGTTCTACGTGTTTCTTTCGAAGCGTTGAAGTAGATATTTTCAAGGCGTTTGATTGTGTGTGGCACGATGATGACGTCTCTCGATTCATATTGAGTTTTCTCATAGATCACACTATTAGAGTCTCATCCGATTAGTTTCAATTAAATGCAGGGATACCTCAAGATCCGTCCTTTCTCCTTCTGTTTTACAGATCTTCCTATACGACCTTCTTTATCTAATGCCCAATCGTTTCCAGATGACAGCAATATTTGCATTTGAGTTTTATTCGATCACAGGCCAAGCCTAGTAGAGGTTGGGCAAAAGGTAGATTATGATAACTCAATCAGGATCAGGAACAAGAAAACTCTTTGGCAACGGTTCCCCAATGGGTGTCCGTAAGAGTATTCCAGGGGGCCGCGAAGAGATCCGACATAATTATTGTTTAAAACAAATTTTAAAAAATAGCCAATAATTTTTTTAATTTTATTAATAATTAAAATTACTTAAAAAGAATTTAATTGTATAACTGCAAATTTTTTTTGAAAATGAAATAACGTAAAATGACGTTAACCCTAAAACAACCTAACGAAATAAAATAACCTAACGAAATATTTACAAAATACCGTTATCCAACGGTTGCCAACCCTGCTGCGTACATTATCAGATAGTTAAGTACAAATTTTATTTAGGATTACAATTTGTACAAATATTTCCAAATTGTTATGGACCTTGACCTCCGTACTGCTATTATTATGACCTTACCTGTACTAGTGCTTTTCTGTGTAAAGTACGTGTACGTGTACTGACTGTGACTGTATTGTACTGTTACAAGTTTCCCCTAAAACTTCTACTAAACTTTTTTATTTGTTCTTATGTGTCTTGTCTTCTTCATCTGCTACTTTATCTGCGATGTGTATAAAACTAGATGTACGTATGTATGTATATATTCTTTTATTCGTAATTTTTTTTTTTTTTGCAATAAACTACTTAGAGTTGGTGATTCTATTTGGAGTTTTTTTTTCTTGCTATTTTCATATTTCAGTATTTTTCTTTTAGATGGTTTTTTTTTTCTTCATTTCTCACATTTCTGTATTATTTTCAAAAGTCTTTCATTTGTCGTTTAAGACATACCAACCAAGTTTTTTCGTCCTTTGTTCATTTTTAATTTTATTTTTCTATTTGCAACATTTTTTTTTTATTCTTCATCATCCTTACAGCTCATTGCAAAAATTTTAAACAAGTAGTTGGTATGTGTGTTAGTTAGTATGTAAGTGTAGGTGTGCATTAAACAGTATGTGAATTTTTTTTGCATTCCAAATTCCATTCCACTTTGTGAACACTTTACTACAAATGGTAGTTTTTTGTATTTAACTTATTTTCCTTTAAAAGTTTATTTGTTCAGAATCTTGTTTTTTATAAATAGTTAAAGGATAAGCTACTTTAAAATGGATATGCTAAGTTTATAGAATATTTTATTTAATTCTCAATTTAAGAAAAATATATCGACTTTAAATAGGAGACACTTCTGTTTTCAATAATCTGGATTTTTGTACACAGAAAAAATAGACGTGCTGACAACCGGATTTGTTGCCAATCGAATGGTTTGGTTTCGGTAAGTGAATTTTTAGATTTAGACAATATAAAGCCAATTAAGAAAAGATTTTGGTGAGTTTATTAATCTTTTGCAGCTTCTAGCTCATCGAAATATAATGGTGCCCAACGTGGGAGCCACTTTATTTGCATACAATTTTATTTTAAATAATTCTATAAATTTGCAATTCAATCAAAATCTTTAATTTTGGACATGGAAAAGGTAAACTATTTTATAGGGATTCTCTATATTTTTTATATTGTGTTTAAAACCTCAAATTTTTGGCACTTATGACAAAGCTGTCTATTCACCTGCTAAGGTTCCTCATCCTTTTTTCAATAAAGGTAAAAACATGAAACAAAAGTTTAAAGCACCGATACAAAACTATAAGTGACATAAAATAACTGCATTCAAGCAGTAACCAAATACTAAAGAGGGAAAGTAAAAACCAGAAAAAAATTATACTTTTAGGGGTATTCATAAGTACTTAATTATGTGAAAAAGAAATTGTTATAATTTTCGTTAATTTCATATAAATCATACTTGGGATTTTAGCATTGAGGCATTGTTTTTTTCATATAAATGCCAATGCTTTGGCATTACCATTGATATGGAAAAATCAATGTCTCAATGCTTTCCCCCATGTATGATATAAATAAATATTTACTTTTTAGATAAAATGTCATCTTTACATTATTACATAGTACATGTTGTATGTGGTACATAACTTTCAAGTAAATACATAGAAATGCATATTTATATAATAAAATACACTGTATAGAATACACTCAGGGAATTAGGAAGGTCGAAACGACTAGAAATGGCACTTAAAACAACTACAAATGTAATTAAAAAGGTAATGACTACATTTGTCATACTCACACAGAATAATTTAATTGGAAATTGGTTGAAAATGTGAAAAATTATTTGCATAACAATAAATTTCGTACCGATTACATACTTTCCTTAATTAAAACCGTCAAAACTATTCATATAATCAATGGTTTCGTAACACAACCAAATGTATGCAATGATACTTCAATAATCGGTAAAAGCAACCAATAATGATCAAAAATAATAATTGTGGCAATGATCGGTAGACCCAACCTTAACAAAATACTTAAATTAGTAATTGCAACTATCAGTGTCAAAAGATTTTCAATGTTCAAAAGATTTTAAATGTTCATACTAAAATGTCAATAAAAGTTAAGACATTTTTTTTGGTTCAAAACAAACTACGGGCAAAAATACTCAACGAGAAAAAAGCTGTACAAAATTACGAACTAGGAAGGAAAGTAATGGTTCAGGTATGTACAATTATAAAATTAAATAATATTCCAATTTTATAACAAAAATTATTTGTTGTTTGTATTTAGTTGAAATAATCTGACCATATTCGAAGAAATCAATGAAGTTTTCATAATATGTTGGGTCTCAGTAGGACTATCTATGATAATATATGATTTGTTGCATCAACATACATATGTCCTTAGAGTTTGCAGTGTTCCAAGATTCGAAAATCTGAGGTTTCCATCAGAAAGTGGTAAATTATATTTTTAATATCGTATTTGGTAGTTTTTTACATTTTTGAAAAATTAACTAACTAAAGTTTTTGTATCATGTAAAATTTTTTATTTTTGTTGTACAAAAACTAAAAAAAAAAAAAAACAATAAAATTTTAATTGTACACACAAAATTTAATTGGATGTACTGAATATGTTGTTCGAGTATAATAGACATAACTACTAATGTAGACAGCTGTAACCGAATAATGTTATAGCACGTGTAACTACTCAAATTTGGTTGGCGAATCTGTTCTCTGTGTGTATTATCAACTATTAAAAAATAACTGCAATATTAGTAAAAATAATTGTCAAAACAATAAAAAACAACTAACAAAATATTACTAAATACATGCATTGTTGTTGTACACGCAGAGAAAAAATATGGTTGCAATATGATTGCGGCCTATGTTTCCAACTATGTTTCCTACTGCCATTAAGGGTTGTTTCAATTAAATTATTTCATCAATCATACTTCATCAATCATATTTCACCAATATTATTAGATATATCTTTATTCAATTCTATACACAAGACTAAGAGCCTCTTATTGCAGTATAGAACGTTTCATTAGCATAATACAGTGTTTACAATATTTCTTAATGTTGTTCTTATGGTTGCTTTAATCATGTTATAGTAAAAATATCTCTCTTTTTCGGATATCATATTATTCTCCTGTCTACAATCTTAATATAGTATTAATTATCATATTCCTCTCTCTAACTACAGTCATATTAAGAGATGATCAGCCTGTTTCTTATGAGCGTCTTCGTTATTTTAGTGTCATTCCTTTTTAAGACTTTGTGAAAAGCAGTCATTAAGATCAAATTAAATATAATTAAACAAAAATACATAAAAACAACCTTTAATTTTGATGTTGATATTTTTAGTGGAAGAAAGAATAATTTCGTAGTCTCAACCTATGAAAGCCTAGGACGTCAAATTGACATGCACCCCTAAATGAAGTTATTGTTTATTATACATAAAAATGTTATAAATTAAGTAAAAAAAACACGCAATATAAATTGTAAACAAAAAAAATTATTAATTTTAAGAAATATGAAAGAAAAATTTAAACAAAATACACGTCTGTAGTACGATATAATCATAATATAATTGCAATACTCATAATATGGTAATACATAATGATGAAATTCTATTACATGATCATAATATGATAACCAGGACAATAATATTGTTATAGTGAAAATATAATGATTGCCACAAACATGTTATGATTATTATAAATGTATTGCGAAATTGTATTCTTAACAAATATTTTAATGCGTATTTATGCTGTAATCACATGTTCCCATTATTTTATTTTTCCTGACAAAATAATAATTTATGTAACTGCTTAATAACACAAATATTATTCGTCGGCGCAAAGACAATTTTACTACTTAAAATATTTAAAATAAGTTTATTAAAATGTGTAATTTATAAAATAAAAGAATATATATGTTTTTACCATTTAAAAAACATGTATAACTTTTTAATCCAGCTTCAATAGAATCCTGGGAGAATAATGTAGGAATCATAATATGATAATATTGAGATCGATTGGGAGCCATAATACGGTAACCTAAGAAACAGATAAGGGTATGGTTGGCACAGCCATAGTAAGATGGTTGTCGCAATCATAAATCTAAAAATGTATGATCCTCTTCGAATATGGTTGTCACAACCATGTGTTTTCTGTGCGTGTCTTAGACGGGTTTAAGTCGATTCCGAGAAGCTAAAAAGCATTTAACATACTACACGGTTAAGGTCGTATGTTTCATATATTGGAAACTAGACACCCTGCGTTGTCGCTTAAAAAATGTTTGACTAGTTATTTAACATAATTAATAGGTTGTTTTGAGGTTTTTAATTTATTTATTATTTTCTGGAATCAAAAAAATAAATACTACAACAAAAATATTTTAAAACTTACACACATTTCATTATTTCTTTGCAGCTTATTTCGAAGTTGTCAAAATAACTACGCAAAACAACGGTTGCTAAAATATGGTATTTATGGTTAGTCAATTTTTTTAATGACTGTCAAAAATAGTTATTTTACAATTCCCCATAGTAAAATGACTACAATTACGATTAAAATTACTATCACCGTTTACTACATGAATGACTGACAAATGGAATTTTCTGAGTGTACCAACAAATATAAAAACTTTATCTTAAAAACTTTATCTTTTTCTTAACAAACTGAACAGAAATTCCGAAGCCAAGTGCTAACATACAATTGCAGTTTTTTTTCAAAGCAAAGTTACAAAGTGCGTTCATTTTACAAAACAGACAACAAAATACATTTGCAAACTAAATAAAACACAACACCACGCACTTTGCATACATTAAACATAAAAAGGAAAATGAAGTAGGAAAGTCACTTAGGTGCAAATAAATAAATATAGGTACATACTACTATACATATATTTATTAAAATAACTTTAATTTATAACCCTACTTTTCTAGTTGGCTATTTAGATTACAGAAAAATGCAAGAACTCAAACTTTATTCGTGCTAAAGAGAAATTTACAACTGTAGGAATAGTTTTGAGTTTGATTGATTTAGTCGGTAGAGAACAAGGAGAATTTGAGCCCATGTTGGGCGCCAAACAACAAATACGTTTCATAAATCTTTTGAATCTAAAAATATTTCGTTATATTTGAGCTGAATTCTAGGTAACTAAAAGTAGCAAATTAATCTGCTAGAATCAGGAAAAATTTGTTAAATATTAGTAGGCAAAAAATCATAAAAAACTTGAAATTTGCACTATTTTTTAGATTTTTTTTAATGCGAATAAAAATCCGCCATTCCGAAATCAGCAATTTGAAATATTTTAGCGAAAATTTCTGCTGACTTTTGCAAAATTTACTGTTATTTGTATTCTAAAAAAATTATATTAAATATAGCAAACATTTTGTCGATATCACAGTTTTTGTTTGCTATTCTTAGTCTACAAATATTTAGTCAAAATGCATGCTAATTACAAGCAAAGATAACACGTGATTGAGTGAATCATATTCGAAGAGCATAACACATTTTTGGATTTAGGATTGCGACGACGACGTTACTATGATTGTGACAACCATACTCTTATCTGTATCTATTAGCTGTATCTATTCTGTATCATCATATGCTGTATCATATTATTGTTCCAAATAGATCCCAATATTATAAGTTTTTATCAATTATCATAATATGAGCCCAACATTATTGTCCAAGCATTCTGTTGGAGCTGGATTAAAAAGATATGCCTGTTTTTTAATAGAATATTTATTTAATAATTCACACATTTAAATACACTTAGTTTTAAAATAATTTAAGTAATCAAATTGTCTTTCCGCTAAAGAATAAGCTTTGTAAAATATTATGTCAGCAACACAAGCTATACATGTGATTACAGCACAAAGCACGCATAAAAATGTTGTTAAGAAAATAATACAATATCACAATACATTTACAATGATCAAACCATGTCAGCAGCAATCTTAACAATAACCATATTATTGTCCTAGTTATCATATTATGATCATGGAAAAGAATTTCAAATCATCTCAAATATAACTAAAATTTTGTAAAGTGGACCGATTTATTTTTGTTGTCCTTATTTTATCAATATTTGCCAAAATAAAATCTGCCAACGTCATTTTTAACTAATTTTTAGTAGCCTTTTCTGCTATTTTTACAGATTTATTTCTATGGGTGTATATTTTACTATTTTTTCACATTTTATTATGCAATTTCGGAATGGATTTGTGCATAAGCAAAACCACAGAACTGAAAAATTATTTCGTGTAAAAAAGAAGTTGCAGTTCATGGGAAAAAAGGGATATGAACCAAAAATTTATATTGGTATACAAGTTAATAATGTCGATTTGGACAACATATGGCATAACTATCACATATGGTTCGTGCCAATAATAACAAATATGGTATTTAAGAGGGTAAACATCTGTCATTATAATTCAGTATTCGATAGACGCCAAAGTGTAAACACACATTTTTTTCAATCGCTATAACAATGTCGAATTTTGTGCCTAAAAAAGATGTTTTGCGGGGAAGTCTGATAACCTTCTTTCATTTGAAGAAAACGGCTGCTGAAAGTTATGGATTATTGGTAGAAGCTTACGGTCAACATGCACCAACTCAAAAAACTTGTGAACGATGGTTTGCGCGATTCAAAAGTGGTGATTTCGACACAGAAGACAAGGAGAGGCCTGGTCAGCCGAAAAAGTTTGAAGATGAGGAATTGGAAGCATTACTCCACGAAGATTGGGAGTTTCTCCACGTTTAAAAGCATTGGGATTCACTTAAAAGCAAGGAAATTGGGTCCCATATGAATTGAAGCCGAGAGACGTTGAACGGCGATTTTGCATGTCGGAAATGCTGGATGGACGCTACAAAAAGAAGCCATTTTTGCATCGTATTGTTACTGGTGATTAAAAATGGATACATTACGACAACCCCAAGCGCACAAAGTCATATGTAAAGCCCGGCCAACCAGCCAAATCAACACCGAAGCCGAATATCCATGTCGCCAAAGTAATGCTCTGTGTTTGGTGGGATCAGGTGGGTGTTTTGTATTATGAGCTGTTGAAATCGGGTCAGACGATCACAGAGGACCTGTACCGACCATAATTGATTCGTTTGAAGAGAGTAATCAACGAAAAACGACCAGAATATTCGACCAGACACGATGCCATAATCTTCCATCATGACAACGCTCGGCCCGCGTGTTGCAAGACCGGTCAAAAACTATTTGGAAAACAGTGGATGCGAAGTTTGTTCTCACCCGCCTTATATCCCAAACCTTGCCCATTCTGACTTCCATTTGTTTACATCGATGAGGAACGTCCTTACTGGAATACGCTTCACTTTAGAACAGGGTATCAGAAATTGGCTTGATTCATTATGCTACCAGAAAGATGGGAAAAAGTAGTGGCTAACGATGGACAATACTTTGAATAATGTATCAATTCATTTTGTTATTATAATAAATGCATTTTTCAAGCAAAAAATCGACATTATTAACTTGTATACCCAATATTACTGCATAGAGAAAAAAGATGACCTATGAGTTACTTAGTATAATATGTAAAGCACAAAAAATTCCGTGTACCAAAATTCAGCCAAAAAATTTTTTATTTGCGAAAGTTAGTTTAACAAAAACTTTCACTACAACTAATGTCTGCCAAGTATTTTAAAACTATTTTTCAAAACTTTTAATATATTTGTTTGTTTTCCCATTAACCGCATTTTCCTTTTTTTGTCTTTTGTACATGAAATAACTGTTCATATTTGTCTTTCTGCTCATGCGAAAAAATGCTAATTGTGCAAAAATAGTAAAATATAGTAAAAACTTGGAAAAACTGTGGATTTACTTGTTAACGCTATATATTTGTTAACCCTTTTCCTCCGTCTTTTGGTTTGTAGATATATTTATTTTTTGACTTCAGATTCTGGTTAGGGATCCTAAAATTAAAAAGAAATAGCTTCACACATATACCCCCTCCTAGGCACGTAGCCAGAACTATGTTGTCCCTGCACAACAACAACATCAAGAGAAAATAGTTTCTTCGTTATGTATGGGAAATTATTAATTTCTTTCTTTTCGTTGGCGTAGTTGGGCCGGTAAAATAAGACCTGGCTACGTGCCTGCCTCCTACCCACCAAAAAATGGGCCCGAAAATCGAATTTTCCGAACTTCTCAGCCCATTTTTACAACCAAAACATTTTAATAACCAAAAACGAATTTTTATTTTGTTCTGGTCAGCTACGTGCCAATTTTAAAGGTCTTAGCTTTGCTAGTTTCGAAGATACTCAAAACGCTTATTTGTTCGGAGATAAAGGTTAATTTAAAAAAATTGGACTCTGTTAAGAAATATCGTGACTATATTGCCCTGATGTACAGTATATGCATGAAATCATTTTTTGTTTCAATGACCAATATCTTAATGAAAATATTTAAACAAAATTATAAACTTTAATTGCACTAAACAATTTTTTTTAAATGTGTACACTGTACAAGGACAGTGAGAGGTTTAAACTAATTTGATATCCAAATGTTGATACTACCAGTATTTTCTCTTACCATAAAAAATGAAGAAAAATATTTTAAATATAAAAACATCGTTAAAGCATGCAAAACTTTAATGGAATTTTTGCCAAAAATCTGGCTTATAAGTGAAAAAACTAGGTACGCCATTGAAATCAACCTGTGTTGTTTTTGGTTTTACTAAAGATGTGAATAAAATTTCAAAATATATAAAATTCTGATGCTTTTTTCGATATTCCGACTTGAACAATTTTCTAAAAAAAATATTGTGTGATTCTGTTATGTTAACGAAAAAACCACATTAATGTTGTGTTTTTTAGCCTCCTCTAGCAAATCATTATAGGATAATCGTGGCCTGCTGATCACAAATATGGAAACAATTGTACGGTTATTTTTTTGAGATATTTACATTTTTGGATATTTTTCGAACACCCTGATTTTTAAAAGTTTTGTGTCAATACCGTGAAATTGACCTTAAAATGTTAAAAGCATTTTATATTGCGGAAGTTAAGCTTTCATTTAACTATAACATTTGTTTTAATGTTCTAGGATATTTTCAAGATTCTTTCTCATTGTTTGGTTTGAGCCCTCTAGTTTTAGCTGCAGCTTTAAGATTTGCAAATAACACCAAAACTTCACGCAGAAAAAAAATATGATTGAACATGATTGCGGACACGAAATTATCATGTTATTATCCTAACTATCATATACATGATTCCGGCTAATCATATTATAGATACCGAAGACGATTTCTCCGCCATTTAGGGTCATAATATGATTGCTACGATCACATTATAATTGTCAGGCATTGCAATCATAACATGATGCTCTTAAACTATCATAATATATTCTAATATTTTATAGTTGTTTTTTATTCAACCTTTATTTTTATAATTATTCTTATATTTTCTATCATAAATTGATGATATTTTGTGTTGAAGTTGCAAAACTATTGCATATTTTCTGAAACATTTTCAAAACAAATCAAAATTTTTAGTATTTTCTTTTTAAAGAAATGTTCATATTATTAAAAATATAAAAATAATTTCGATGTATATAAAAACAAAAAACTAATATAACTGTAAAAAATATTACTTGAGCCAGAGTACACACTAAAAATTTTTTATATAAATAGAACATTTTTGGTCTTCAAAGTTTAGTAACGTCATGATGCTTGTTAGGAAAAGACCTAACCACGTGCTTGATTACTAAGAAGACAAGAATGGAGCAAAATTGATGATTAATAGGTTTTTTTGTTAAAGTTCTGCCTATTATGGAGGCTCTAGCTTTTCTAAAACTTCGGGTTCTGATGAGATCTTTAGCCAGATCGAAATACTAGTATCAACCTAGATAATATCTTTGATTTGCTTTATTTTTGTAAATATACGGAGGTTGAAAGCTCGTTACAAATTGAAAATATGGTGTTATGTTTGACTCTATTAAGCACATTAAATTATTAAATTTTTAGCCAGATAATAAATTAGTTCACAATTTTTGTTCAACTTAAGTTCATAGAATGCTAATCTTTGCCCATTCCAAAAATTGTTATCTTCAACCTGCACGAAATATTGTTTCATTTTGTTCAGCCACTCATATAATTTCCGAATTTCGATTAGTTGTGCAAATATTTCAAAAAATATTCGCTGAACAGGTTTCTGGTAGTCAAAATGTAAGTCTTCACTGTCTCATAACCAGTTCTATAACTGACACCAGCCGGTTCTTAAGCAACATGTTCTTGTTTTGTTGTAAATAACCTATTGCAAGTAGAACAAACTCCTTACAAAAGGAATCGTATGTATAATATGAATTAGGACCTATTATAATACAGTATAAGTTACTCAGCAACCTGTTATTGGGATTTAACTATTTTATTATGTGGTTTTTGCAATTTTAGTACAAAATATTTAAGTATTGAAGTATCTAGTTTGAATGTTATTAAAAAAACCAACGGAATCCATTCCCTGTTTTTAAAACTAGAGGGACTAAACTAAAAAATCAGAATTTTTTATTTGCCTTAACGAATTCTGCAAACATGCTAGAGCATTAAAGCACATTATTATACACGCAGAAAAAACACGCTTTATATTTGTTTGCCAGAAGCCGTTTTTCACTAGTTCCGAATATATATATGTTTATAGGAAAACATAATTATTTTTGCCAGCAAACATGTTATATTAGAAACATGGGAAATGGAAATATTTTCCAAACAAAATTATATTACCACACACAGAGATAAATTTCGCTATTTGCTAACTGAAATTCGGTTACTACGAATCACACTCGATTGTTACGAATTTCAGTCGGTTGGCACAACTTAACATTAGATTTCACAACAAAGTTCGGTTAGTTCAACTGAATTTTAGTTGGAACACCCAATATATTCAGAAATCTAAAGTAAACATCTTTGAACTAACTGAGTTTATAAGTTGTTACACTCATAGAAATAAATAGCAGAAAGAGCTACTAAAAAGTAGTTAAAAATTAGCTAGCAGAAAAAAATGCTAAATTTAGCAGATTTTTTTTCTAAATAATAATAGGTTCCCTGAAATTATGGGACGGGAAATCTCGCGATGCATTCCCTATTTGTTTAAAGAACGGTGTCGTTGGCAGAAAGGCTTTTCGAAAACAAAATAAAGGTTTCGCTCCCATATTGGAAGCCAAAAGAGTAAGTTTTGACATAAAAATTATTTTGGCGAAAATTTTTAAATTCCAGCTAAATAAAATGGTAGAGAATAACACTTTCATTAAAGTTGTTGTTTGTCCATATTTAACGTTGGGCGCCAAAAATGTAAGATTTTGTGGTTTATTGGTTAAAAACTACAATATTTAATCTTATATTTGTTATTTTACACAGATCCGATTGTTGCATAAAATATATTCAGTTCAAAATTGATCAATTAATTGTGATTTATTTTAAATTATTAAAAAATATTTACTATCATTCTAAATTGCAAGTCATTCTAAACGCTCGATTACACTACGTATACAAAACAATCTTACTCTGATTCTCAATATCATTTGTATATATATTTTTTAAAGGGGACAAAACTTGTCCATAGCATTTTGTTGTATGTATTTGTAAGTTGTTCTATGTATTCAGATTGCATTTCTTAAGGAATTTTAAGCAAATATTTACAAAACATTCTGCGTACCTACCTATATAATAGAAGTAAAATACAGTGCAGTGCAGTGCAGTGTTGTTATCAAAGTGCAAGAATCTTTGTTACAATTAGTTAGTAGGTACACTAGCCTTTAGCTTAAAATTGCAAGTAAAAGTAAGTACCAACATACAGAGCTACTCGAGATACACTTTACAAAACATTTATAGTTATGTATGTTGTACAAGTACAAACAACAGTTTTTTCTTAAGTAGCAGCTGTTTCTCTTTGTCAAAATAAGTCAAGTGAAGCAGGAAAATAATAAGAAACAAATCATTGGGGGAGTAGTGCGTCGTCATTGGTAAGAGAAACAAGAAACGGAAATAGAATTGGAATTGGAAGGAAAATAATGAAAAATACACGCACAAACAAAACTAAAATAAAAGAAATAAAAAAAAACTTTTTAAAAGTTTAAAGAAAACACTGTAAAATAAAAAAACTTTTAAGGTTTTAAAAACTTTTTAACATTAGTTTTTTCATGGTTTTTACTAAAAATTTTCTTAAGAAAAATTAAGTAAATCTTAAAAGAAAAACAACTTTACTTTGTCAAAAAAACAAAAACCTTTAAAAAGCCACCAGACAGAGTGCCTATCCGGAAGTGGGTTTGTAAGAGAAGTTCGTACTTTTGAAAACTACTTCAAAAGCTTGTTTTATGAAATTTCAGGATTTTGTGAACTCATTAAAATTAATGGTAAGCCAGATTTTTGTTGTACATATTTTTGTACTAATGTTTTAATTAAATTTAGTTCAAATTTAAATTCACATAATTTGTATGAAAATATTGAATTAGGGAAGGGGCAGTGCGAAATGTCTAAACTAAATTAAAACAATATGTTAAAATTTATAAATTTTTTTAGATTTTAAATTAATATTATTCTTTGGGTGTATTTCTCTTGCAGAAAAACTTAACATAATATGGCTGTTTTAAAATGGTTGTTCATATGAATGTATAAGTAGATATGTACTTAACTTGAAATTCCTTTTACTTTGATGCGTCATAAAGTTTTATGTTTACCAACTTGTACAATGTTCATTTAGGTTTTCTTTTTATATCTTCAAACTACATTTTTAAGGACATACGCAATTTCTCTTTGGCATTATACATTATTATGGAGATGATAAGTGTCATGCTAAAGAAAAACTACAATTCATCGTCGTTACTTCAAAGCTAAAGGTAAATACTTTAAAAACACCTTAAACTTTCTCCAAATACAATGAGGGTTTAAAATTTACAAATTTTATGGTTTGTCAATAAACTTAAAAACCCAATGAACAAAGTTTATATATAGTCATATATAGCATGATATAATTATATATAATTACATTGTGGCCATATGTAACCGATATCTATTTACATCTCAAATTAATTTTCACGAAAATGTTTAATACATCGCTATATATCGCCATATATCGTTATATCTCATGTTATATATAAGTTGATATTTTTTATCTCACCATATATAATTGATATAACTAAATAAAGGGTCCGTCAAATAACTTTTTTTTTTTGAAAATGCAATAAAAAAAAAAACTACTGAATATTTTCTCAAATTTCTTTTTTTATTTGAAAGTACAATCCTTCCGGTTAATAACGGAAAATAATTTCATTCAAATGGCTGCCTTGGCTGGCCATGCAGTAGCCTACACGATCGGTCCAATTTTTAAGCACATTATCGATTGTGTGTAGCTGTATTTCACCAATGGCTTCACGAATATTGTCCTTTAAAGCGTCAATTGTCTCTGTCTTGTTGGCGTAACACTTATCTTTGACGGCACCCCACAAATAATAGTCCAACGGTGTCAAATCGCAGCTCCGAGGTGGTCAAACGACATCAGCTCTGCGGCTGATAATGCGATCTTCCAAAACAGTACGCAATTTTCGCACACATTCTGCAACATTACCATTATTTTCAAAGTAATGTCGCAATATTTCCCAGCGTTGTTCAAGCATATACACAACCATATTCGTTCCGCGGAAGGATAAAACTAATTATCTGTCAAATCAGACATGAGCTAAGTGTTACCATTCACGAAATAAGCACTAGTTGAAAAAAAAGCGTTAGATGGCTGACCCTTTATAAGATCATATATACAGACATGATTACTGACTTTTTCGTTCATCAATTGAACACCCATGATGTGCAGGAGCTGTGGTTTCAACAAGACGGCGCAACATGTCACACAGCTCGTGCCACAATTGATTTATTAAAGGAAACGTTTGGTAACCGCATAGTTTCACGTTTCGGAACCGTGAATTGGCCTCCAAGATCGTGCGATTTAACGCCGCTGGACTATTTTCTCTGAAGATATGAGAAGTTGCTAATCTACGCCGATAAGCCCGAAACGATTGACCACTTGGAGGACAATATGCTGGAAAAAAATCTTCGAAATTTGGACCTCCAGATTAGACTACGTCAGAGCCAGCAGTGGCGGTCATATGCCAGAAGTCATATTTAAATTATAATGCCAGAAGATTATCTTTCGAATATAGTAAATTTCATGTCAATTTAAAAACTTCATCTTTGGTTTATTAAATTTCAAAGTTCTATACCTCTATAAAAAACACTTTTTAGTTGTAGACAACTTTGGAATCAAATGAAAAGTCTTTTAAATACACATTCACTGGTGTACAAATTATTCCCAAAGACTTTCAAGCATTTTTATTGTCCAAAAAAATGTGTTTTTTTTAACATTAAATCTTGCGTTTTATTAAGGAATTTAAGGTATATTCAGCAAAAAAAAATGCATAGCAATGTCTATTTAATTAACTCGACGGGGTGTCTGAGCTTTTTCCGATATTCGAAACCGTTCGGTTTTTATGCCACTTTTCCCGAAGAGCCCTTTCCCTATATTTCAAATAATTCAAATATGTGGCAACTCTGGGCCCACTATATAGGCAATATGGGTATACAAATTGTTGTTTTCTTGTGTTGTTTACAAATAAATCTAGTTACGTACAAATAAATCTAGTTTTCGTAAATTGAAACCAAGTTTTCATACAAAAACAAATGCATTTTTAACACTACTTTTTAAACTTTCAACGTGAGAGTGGGCAGCTAAAAAAATACGTGGTCGTTTTTTTTTAACTCCATTACAATATATCTATAGTTCATTAAAATCTACTAGTTCGAGTCGGGATACTTCCCTTGTTAGATATGAACCAAGCGGCATTTTATTGCAAATTGACTAAAGTTGGTTAATAAACAACAAGAATTCTTTAATTTGTCTTTATTTGCTATATTTCTTTGCTTACCGGTGTAAATTATATTTATGAATCACTAACAAAATATTGTTTCTAGGGATGTGCGAGTAATCGATTAATCAAACTTTCTGGTTAATCGATTTCCTGATTAATCAATTAATCGATTAATCAAAAATTCTGATTAACCAGAACTATGATTAATCAAATAATTTCAAAAATCAAATTTGAATAATTTTATTTAAAATTTTAAAATTTTTGACACATAATAAAATAAGCTTTTGCATTTGGAAATATGAAAAAGTAAGTTATGTAGAGCAGGAAAATTTGTTGAAGGATGTTTACAGTTGTTTGCTGTTTCCCGTAGCACATAAAAGCGGACTGCAACACTAAATGTTGGAGAAAGTTTGGTCAATATTGTGGTTGTGATAATGGCAACCCTTTTTTAAGTGGACGTCATCACGTTTGATATTTCATTGTTTTTTATAACAAACCGCTCATAATTTTTGTCATTTAATAATCGGTGCGAGAAAATCAAATGTTGGTCCGTCAGCATCAAACTACATTCCATGACCGTTACATTTTTTATGAGGGTTCTTTGAGGGTTCTTCCAGATTTCAATGAAATTTGTATTGGGGGCAGAAAGTTTGGTCAATTTTGTTGTTGTGATAATGGCAACCGCTTTTTTTAAGTGGACGTCATCACGTTTGATATTTCATTGTTTTTTATAACAAACCGCTCATAATTTTTATCATTTAATAATCGGTGCGAGAAAACCAAATGTTGGTTCGTCATCAAACTACATTAAATGACCTTTACAATTTTTAAGTAATATTGTACTGTGAGAACTGAAAAGGAGATTTTCTTTGAGGGTGCTTCCAGATTTCAGATTTCGGTTATAATCATATCGACCCACGTTGATACTTAAATTGTTTCTCAAAGTTGTGTTAAAACTTTTTAATGTTTAGAGACTTTGCCAGATAGATTTCCAGACAGATTTTGATACCCAGTGTGATATCCAGTTTGTTCTTTAAATATGTTGTTTCTGTCCGCTGTAACACATATCCAAACTTTATCCATATCGGAAACATCAACGCAGCGGAACTTCCCTGTGAGACTTTCTACACTGAACGCTTCTGCCAATAATAAATAAGTAAGAATTTATTTACGTTACCAAGTGTTGGCTGTTAGAATTTTCATATTATAAAATTTTCAAAAATTTTCAGTAATGCGTGCTGAGAACCAATAATAATGACTATAAAAAGGAGCACTGGAATTTTAATGTCATCATCTTAGGCATTATAAAATACATTTCGCTCTTAAAATAAAATATCGTTAAAAAAAAGTTATTAATTCAAAAAGAAAAGAAAACTGCAATTTAGCTGCATTACATTCGAGGCCATACTTGGGCGTGATCATGACTTGGTATTGTTACGTTTGTAATGTTGCAAAATTTATCATATAGAGACAATCTGACAATTATAATACACAAATAATAATGTTTATAATTTTTAGAGAAAAACGTTTATTCTTCTTCTTAACCTCAACATTTCGAAACTAAAATTATTTCGGTTTTATTTTAAAGCAAAATTTTGTAGTGTGAGTTCAAGTCATACCTGCCGATAAAGCTTTTCTTTTTAAATTTCGACTAATGTTGCAAAATGTAGAAAAATAAACAAAAAAGGCAGAAATACAAAAATTTTTCAACTATTCAAATTCCTGATTAATCATGAATTTCGATGATGCCTGATTAATAGATTAATCGCAAATCCTTAATTCTCACCTAAATTTTACACAATAAGATATCAGTTATTACACTCTTAAAAATAGTTATAAGTTTTAAAAAATGATCGAAATATTAGAAAAAATTCCAAAAATCATTTGTAATTATAGTTATGCGATGCAGTGTACTGTGGCTGTCATAAATAAGTGAACAAACTCACCGTTTTACTTTGGCTGCAAATAGCGGTAAACGTAACGGTCCATATATCTTAGTTTACACGTGTTTATAGTAATCAAATTATTACCTCATATACTGATTAAATAGTCTTGTCATTTAGCTATTTTTGAGATTTTTATGAGGAAAGTTTGAAAAAACGCCCATTTTCGGGTGTGTCATAAATAAGTTAACAAGCAGTCGTTAACTTAAGGGGATCTTCTGGTTGGAAAAAAAAATTGTTGATTTTTTTATATATTTTATTAGCTTAGATATTTAAAAATATTACTGTAAAAGGATTTTTTGAAATTCGAAATAGTTTGGGCGATACAGTAATTTGAAGAAGTAAATTGTAAAGCAATGTTTTTGTCCAAATGATTAAAAAACAACTAAAATTCAGCCGTCCAAACAAGAAGACTCCTTAATTTTATTAATTATTTGTTTAAAAAGGTGTAGTTTTTTGTTAAAATCTAGTTTTCAATATTAGCATATATATACATACATATCGCACTTGATCAACAAGAGGGTATTAACTCAAAATTTTAAAATTTTCAGTAGAGTCAAAAGACTGTTTATGGCCACATTTTAACAGAATTTAAAAATTCAAACATATCCTAATAAGCACATTTCATTTGAAAATATGTATACATTGTTTTGTTTTAAATTTTACCACTCATTGCAAAAACAAATCAATATTTTGAGTTAATACCATTTTTTTTGAAATTTTATCGATTTAAATTTATAGAATAAAACAAATTTTATCAACAAAACAGTATCAACTCAAAATACAACCAAATATAAATAAAACAGTTTGATTATTTTTAACGTAAATAAAGGCTCAAATCAAAATAATACTATTTTTATGAAAATATACATACGATTCATTTCTATTTGAAATTTTGTATTAACTCGAAATAATACCTTTATGTTGAAATAAATGTAATCACTACATTATAATGAAAATGGTCTCAAAAGTGGTTTTCGAGATGAAAGAGTAATCGGAATACGTTGAAATTTTTACAATAGATAGATATTGATGTTGTTAGTTGATTTCTTGAAAAAGTGACATTTTAAAAATTTTGAGTTAATACCCTCTTGTTTTAATTTAATTTCAATTTTATTCAGTCTATGGATACATAAATCCTTACAGACTATGATATAACAATTTTATAATAATCTTAATATTTACATTATTTATTTAAATACCTAAATCCATCATAATGGAATATAATTGTTGTTTAAAGCTAGTTTTTGATGTCCAAAACTCAATTTGTTGCTTTAAAGTAATTAGCTGTTTATTATTAATCTCATTCATTGAATAAAAGTACGGGTTAAAATGCTATTAAGCCCATAATTGGTACGATGTAGTGGTACATCAAAAATAGAATTAAACCTTAATCTTCTTGGTGGAACATGAAAATTAATACGGGAAAGCAACTCAGAACAATCAATAGCACCACTTATAATATCAAAAACGAAATAAAGCAGATTGCAGTAACCTACGAAATTCAAGGGTTTCTAAACCTATTAGTAGACCTCTAGATCTATAAGAGGGTATAGGATCAGTAAACCTAAACGACGAGGTTGCAAATTTGACAAATTTCCTTTGCACCCTTTCAATACGAGCGATGTGAGTACCACAATGAGGAGCCCATATTATGGCAGCATACTCCAGTTTTGATCTGACAAAGGCAGAATAAATTAGCTTTAATGTAGTTGGATCGGAAAAGTCAGCACAATTTCTTTTCAGGAAAGCTAACATAGAGTAAGCTTTTGGAACAATATAGTCCACATGGAGCCCAAACGACAACTTTGAGTCAAAAACAACACCCAGATCAAGAGTTGAATCCACAGATTCCAAATTATAATCACCAATATAAAAAGTAGCATGAATTGGATTTAATGACCTAAAAAACGATATATATATATATATATATATATATATATATATACATACAAATGTATGCACAGCGCATACTCTAGAGACATTTATTCGTTCCCCCGCATAGTTTAGTGACATTTGCTTACTTTGGGGACTGTGCCCAAAGTTTTCGCGCCTTTTCATACATCTAGCGTATGAGATGAGGACAATTTATTCTATACACCGCATATTTCAGCGACAATTTTGGGCGTGTCCCTAAACTATGCGCTGTGCATACATATATATACATATATATTTCTTACTTCTTGACTTAAACAAAAGCACTTCATCTCGCTGATATTAAAAAAAATGTATTACAAGAATTTTTTGAATTTAGCCATAATTTGACTTAAAAATTGCCCATTTTGATCGGTTAAGTACAGGTGAACGAAAATAAATTATTAAATTACTCGATGAACATAAAACATATACAAAAGTAGCCAGATTTGGAATAAAACACCAGCTGGTATATGCAAAGTAGTTAAAACATTCAGTGGTAATGGCACGTAGTCCGCAGTTACTCTTCAGGACAACGAAAAATCATAAACAGAATAGATAAAAGAATAGAAAATATGTCAGCTTCAAATTCATAAATAATTAGTTTTGTAATCTGTTCTTTGAGTTAGTTCTGAAACATGTTACAAATTACAAATCACCCCTTCCTATGGCAAGCCCATGTTAAAATTGCAGTATTCTTTAATATAAAAAAATTTGGTCCGAGAACCGATTGCTGTGATAATGGTGCAGTCACTTAATGTTACCTCAATGCACTATTATCACACCATAATGGCGGCAGTCGGACTATGCTCCAGAGCAATGCGGATTTATTCAACCGAGTATTGCCACGCAGAGAAAAAAAATGATTTACCAAGAAATTATCATATTATGATCAAAACAATCATAAACATGATTCTGACTGATATGATTACAGAGGTCGATTTAATCGTCATTTATAATCATAATATGATTATGAAGATCATATTATGATGGTTACGTGTTTCGACCGTAACATGATGCTCTTAAACTATCATAATATGGTGCTCTTTTATCTGAGTGTTCGACATGACTGAAAAATTATTTAAAGCAACAACAACAATAAAGCAACAACATATTATTTTTAGAGCTTCAAATCAAGCAGTATTTAACGCCAGCAATCGGGATATTTTCAGATTAATTAGAGTTTTGTTGGTTTAGGAGATACAAATCAGATTCCTCGATATCGGCCGCATATTGATTGGGTGGCACAAATGTTAATTATTGCATGGAAGTTGTTCACCAGAAAATTTTTCAATCAATTGTCCTTTATTTCTAGTTATATGCCTAGATGTGGTAGTAAAATAAATGTATATTGTTAAAATGTGACATCATCACACTTTATTAGAAAAAAAGTTTGCAAATTTTAAAGCCAAATAACGAAAACTAAGTTATGACAACTTTTTTCCAAAGTAACTACAGTAAAACATTCGTTTAACTGTCAATATCAATAAGGGACACTTTCGTTTACCACACAATATTGTGGTAATAGAATTTCAAATAAAAATTTTCCAATCACTTTGTTTTAGAATCTAGTTTTACTCTTACTTCACTAAAATATTTGACTGTAAAACTCCACCAATTTTTTTTTTTGTAGTTCTTCATCATCTACCAGAAAAAAAAAATTGTACAACGATGTTAGTGTTTTATAGTATGTGGGCTGTAAGAGTCCTGCTTTGAGTCATGTTCTTTAAACAAAGTTGGAAAAAATTCTACTAAAATACATCAGAATGGTGTGAGTTGTTGAATATTTAGTTTGGTTTCACGTATACAGGTCCTATTTCATAGCTTCCTGCTTTCGTTGTGGTTTTTTTTCACAACACCAAGTAGAAAACTGTGTTTTTATGTTAAAAAAAAAAACACACGATACAATATTGTTGAGCTTTCATACTCATTTGGCGTATTTTAAATACCCTACAACACTTTCAATAAAAATATATTTTTATATGTTTAGCTCAAAAATTGCATCGATATAGCGATATTTATTTAATCTAAGAACACAGTCAGTATGTGAAAATGACACAGTAAAATTTAAGTGTCCATTGACTCAAGCTATTTTTTGAGTGTATTTCAAGTAAAAGACATCAAAATCTTTTTTGAAATGAATGTTTCTTATTACTATTTTAAATAAATCGATACAAAAAACAACTTTAATAATTAAATTATTGATAAATCATTAGTTTTTTTTTTTTTGTTAAAACTTTAGTTTTTAAATTTTATTAAAAGGATTTTATTAAAATTTTATTTTTTCAACTTTCTTTATCGACTCCAATTTATCGTTTAATTATGGCAGATTATCTGATTTTTTTAAGGGAATTTGTTGGTAGAAAGTATTGCATTCGAGGCATGATTGCATTCGAGGCCATACTTCGGTGTGATCGTTATGCGGTCATGACTTGGTATTGTTATGCTTGTAATGTAAGAACAAACGCAGGTTCGATTCTAATTGCAATTATAACACAAAAATAATAATACAATTTAAATGGAAAATCACTGATGACACCAGCCCATTAAAAAGCCAGAAACTAGTATAGTCTGTTTTGAAAATTAATAGTGTATATAATTTTTTATAGAAAACGCTTATTCCTCTTAACCTCAAACTTTCTAAATTAGACTGTATTTATTGTTTATTTGTCTAAACTTAAGTCTAACAATGTTGGCCGTCCATTTTTAGGAGGATACAATTCATTTATGTACAATCCGAAACGTCAGGGTTAATAACCATTAACTTATACTGACATCTGTTAGTTCACTGTCATATGGTTCGAATCTTCCAATTTCATTAGAAAACATGGTCTCAAAATGTACGACCATCTTTGTTAGCTTTGACTTTCGACATATATAAACAATTAATAAAGTTATTTCAAACGAGATTTCGATGTCGTTTAAATACTTAAAATATACTAAAAAAAATCGCTTGAGCCAATGCAAACTTAAAATTGAAATATATTTTTATTTGACCTAACCTATTAAAAAAGAGTATACCACTGGATTATACGACCCAAAATTAAGTTTACATGTCCGGGATTTTGGTGTGTCATTTCAGAAGTAGAAATTTTACTTAATTAGGGCAATGAATTCCATGCAACTTAAAAGAAAAATATGCTCTTAAAATATGCAGTAAAGAATCCAAAATATGCGCTTAAATTATGTATTTAAATATAAATATGCACATAAAACTAAATAATATGAGCATAAATATGTATTTAAATAGAAATATGCACAAAAAACTAAATAATATGCACTAAAAATCAAAAATATGGAATAAAAATAAAAAAAAAAAAAAATATGCACGAACAATTTTTGGATTTTTAAAATTCGATCTATTACTCGAGATTGTTGTTTTAAAAATGAAATCCAATAGAAATGTCTAACAAATGACAACTAGATGCTATGTTCAGGATTACAAATGTTTTCTTAATTTTAATTTTTACAATATATGCAATTAAATTGAAAATATGCTACAAAAAATGCCAAAATATGCCAAAAACATGCATTTATAGCAATTATGCAAAAAATGTGCATTTATAACCAAATATGCAACAACAAATCGATGCCAAATTGTTGGCAAATTCTTTGACTCGGAAATGTATTTGATCAAAATCGATTTTGGGCTACTGACTAAGAATATGCATTTGGATGAAATTCCTTGACCTACTAATAATTAAATATTATTCAGTCTTTTACCAAACAAAGAATACGTTGTTCGATTTTATTGAAATTTGAAATACATGCTATTTAGTAAGGCACGGATCCAGGAAAAGGTTTTGGGGAGGGAACTTAGAGTATTTTTAATTAATTGTTTAATCTTTTTTACATTTTTGTATTGAAAAATATTATTTTGGGGGAGGAAGTTTCCCATTTGCTATGCCGTTTGTCAAATTAATTTCTGGAGTTATAACGGGATTCAAAATTATCGCTAAAAATCTAGAAAGGTACTTAATACAGTAGAAAAAAGATTAACATAAAAAAAATAATTATTGAAATATATAAAAATAAAAGTTTTGCATAAGTAGTTGCACACAATTGTCCGTATCTTTTAAATGGTTTAAGCTACAGAGTCATTTTAAATGTAGTTAAAACGCGGTTTTACGAAAATAATTCATTTCTTTTACGGTAAAATGCATTTATTTTCAAAACCGCTGTATTTTAAAAACTGGTTTTCCAAAATGTTTTTAAAAAAATATATGTATGTGTTTTTTTTTTCAAGAGAAGCAACACTCAGGAAATTCTTCCTATTAATTAATGTGTTGCTTTCTTTGGAAAGGAGATAGTGGAGAGATGAAAGGTGGGTGAAGATGAAGGGCTTCAAAGATGAAGGGCTTTAAAGACAATTGCGTGCGATGATAAGTCTTAGAACAGTTGTTGCTCGACACCTGATGTAGAGTTGACGAATTTATTGATACTTTTTGTTTCATAGCCTTGATTCATTATTTTACTTCGGTGTGGTTAAGGGCTATGGGAACACCGATGGTATTCCTGCATGTTTCTGAGTTATCGGCTTTTTAGTTACATTTTTCCCATTTTATTCATAACTCAGGATACCGTAAGAGCTACACATAGGGATTCAGATACGGCATAGGGAAGTAATTTATATTAAACATATGTATATAATTTTAAAAATTAAAAAAAAAAAAAAACAGTTTTTTGAACCGCGGTTTTGACAACAATGTATTTTGCAGTCGAGAAGTGAAAAATTTGCTATAGTAAAACCACAATTTGAGTAGCTTTAAAAAGAGGTATCAATGACTGTCGTAGCTTAAGCCGTTAAAATGACATGGAATATTAAGTACGACTACTTTTTACAAATTTTCCAATATTTTTCATATTTTGAATCGCGATATTTCAAGATCCGCTGAAATTAGCTGTGCTACATTTGGACGAGGTTATAATTATATGATGTACATTTTCTATACCAAGTTTGGTTGAAATCAGAAGGGACGGAGGAAATCGAGTGGGTCAGTCATATACTTTTTACCAACGTTTCTTTAAAGACACACCAAAGTTTACTAGTACATAAAATGTATTAAATTATAAATAATAATAATTTTTCTGCATGAGTTTGTAGATTGGACTGTTCCTATTTGTAAAAACATATGAAAACTGAAAACCATTTTAAATTTTTTGTGAATTTTTGAAAAAGTGTCCAAAAAGGTGACTTTTTAAAAAAAACTCAAAAAATCAAAGAAAATAATTTTTTATTTCTTTTTTTAATTGAAAAAATTAGAAGTTCTCCGAATCAGTAAAATTTTTTTATTTTAGATTTCTATTTGGATTTTTGGACAACACTTTAAAGTAAACGTATCTTTAAAGACACATTGATAAAAAAAAATGGGTTAATATGGTCTTTACGATTTAATTGGACTCATATTCAAAATTTAAATGATTTAAATCGTTCAAAATGAAAGTGGTTTTAGTAATCTAAGTACGATTAGTTAACTTTTGGACTCACAAGGAAACTACACAGTGGTGAATCCCTGATTTTAAATAATTTGCAACCCCGACCCTACAACATAGACAATATGTGTAACAAAATTTTTGTTTTAGTTATTGAAAAATTTTACGGACACAGGGGATACACCAGACTGCCGCAGTTTCGTCCCCCTCCTGGGACTCGTCAGTGGTTAATTTATGTGTCAATTGAACAAAGTATTTTATATTGTTAATTTGCTCTATATGAAAAACTTTTTTTTTTTTTGGTGTCGTACTGGTGTTCGAACTCACAGCCTTAGCATCAAGCTATGCATCGTAATCTCACCCTCTTAACGAGTTGAGCCACGGTCAACACAGCGATGACTGTGGCTAAAGTGGAGTTTTGTCACACTACGTACACACAAGTATTGTTTCGACCAGAAGAGACAGAATTAACTAATACCAATGCATAATTCATTTCTCAACTAGAATGCTTCTTCTTCTGAATCCTATCTCTTTTTCACAAGTAATTATCACGTTATTTGATGCGCTTTATTTACATACAATAGTTGGATACCAAGTGTAGGTTAGAGATTGAGTCGCCGTTAAGCAAGTTCTTCAAATTTCATGTTAGAAAGTGTTTTGCAACCGTCTTGAGTACTTTTACGCAGTTCTTGAGTACTTTTACGCAGTACAAAAAAAAAATCTGAATTTCCTTAATTTTAAAAGTGCAATTGCGCACCTAACAAAATACGTGTCTAATTTTGTTTAGTCCTCAAAAATATATCATAATTTCATTAAAATCTGCAGCTACACGACTGTGTAGTTCCTTGTCAGTCGTCGTTTAAAGTACAAGGTGGCGCAAAAATAACCTTCCGATGTTTTTTGGCTGTAATTTAAAAAAAAATGAAAACTTTGATTCTTCTTGTGGATTATTTTTATTTGGTATTTTAATTTTTTTTACATCAAGTCGAGAATATGATGTCATGTAAATGGCCGCCGCCACAGTTGATTGTCATTTGAGCCCTTTTTATGGCATTTTCCATCACTTTGGCCAAAACTTCCGGCGATAGGTCCTCACATTCTTGACGGATATTGTCTTTAAGAGCTGAGGCTTGTTGACATAAACCCGCGACTTCAAAAAGCCCCACAAAAAGAAGTCTGGAGCGGTCAAATCAGGCGATCTTGCTGGCCAGTGCAAATCGCCAAAACGGGAGATTAGGCGGCCGGGAAATGCATCCTTCAGCATATCGGTTTGTGGCACGTGCAGTGTGTGCAGTTGCACCGTCCTGTTGGAACCACATGTTTTCCAATCTCAATTCATCAAGTTGCGGCAAAAAAGATCTCGTTGATCATTGCTCTGTAGCGCTCACCATTCACAGTAAACGTTTGGCCCGCGACTTCTTCGAAGAAAAAAGGTCCGATGACTCCTCCAGCGAAAACAGCACTCCATACAGTGACTTGAGCGGGTGGTAATGGCTCTTCGTGGGTTAGACGCGGATTTTTAGAGCCCCAGAAGCGTACATTTTGCTTATTTACGTACCCGCTAAGATGGAAATGGGCCTCATCACTCATGATTATTTTTGATGAAAAATCATCTTCCTCTTGGTGGTGATTAAGGATGGCTTGAGCGTATGTTACACGCGATTGGCGGTCAGCAGCTAACAGCTGATGCACCGTCTGGACTTTGTACGGAAACATCTTCAAATCTTGTACCAAAATTCGCTGTAAAGACCGTCGACTGATACCCATTTTCGTGACACGTCGTCTGGTCGATGTCGACGGCGCTTCCATGACATCCTCGGCTACAGCAGCAATATTCTCTGCAGAACGGCTACTCCGGGGTCTTCCACGCCTGGCAGCATCTCGTGTTGTGCCAGTCTCTTCAAGGCAAGCGGCTAAACGTCGCAGTGTTTCACCAGTAGGCGTTGGACGGCCAGGAAATCTGCGACGAAATTCACGTTGTGCCAAAGTCACCGACCGATTATTGGTCAAATAAATAGTCACCAATATTCCGCGTTCTGGAGCAGTGTAGGCGTAACATTGTTTATTAACGTGTATTTCGCATGTGTTTACTACACAAATGTCAAAACAGAACTGACATTAGGGGCCAATCGCAAAATTTATAGCATTTTCTGATAGGAGGATTACTTTTGCGCCACCTTGTATAACCCCCAAAACGTGCTGTAACTTATCTATAACTAATCTTTTAGGACAATTTCTATCTGATTTGTAATCTGTCAATTTTTGGAAATTTTTCGGAATCCTATTTATAAGGACTTGAATAAATAAGATCAAATGTCATAGTGAAATTAATTTCGCTTTCCAGAATTTTACAAATCCGACATATAGTGTAGAACATCGCTTGGTCGTTATTTATCAAATTACATTTTCTTACTTGGTTTATTATTTTTATTTTTTTTTTTTGTTCTGTTTAATTTTTATATATTTTTTTTAAATTTTTTTTGCGCAATTTTTTCATATAAAATTTAAAGTTGATGATGTTGTTTTGTTAGAGTTCTACAAAAAAAAAAAAAAAACTACCCTTAAAATATTGTTAAATGATGGTGTTGAAGAAGAAGATGATGTTGCTGCTATTACGCTTTTGCTAAATAAAATGAAGTTACAACAAAAAAATTGTTTATGTTAACTTTATTTTTTCGATTTACAACTTTAAGGGATGATAATGCAATGACTTGGTGTGGCGTATTTGGTTAAGAAACAAATAGAAAAAATAATCGTAATATAGCAAAAATAATTTATAATTTAACCTTTAAATTGTATTTTATTTATCTTTTTATCGTGTTTTTTTTTTTTTTTTAATATTTAAATTGGATTTTTTTCCCTAATTTTTATAGGGATACGATTTGATTCAATTTAAATCATTTTTTATTGTGAAAAAGTACCACTTTCACTTTTAAAATAAAAAAAAATATTGTTTCCTTTATTTTATTTGATAAACTCAATAAATTTAGCGAAGATTATGATTTAAAAGTTAAAGTTCTGCCGATTATTCGGTTTTTTACAAAAATCATTACTTTTAGCAGTAATCGGGGACTTTTAAAGATTTGACTTTAAGTGTTATAACTTTATAAAAGCTTTTTAATTCGAAGCTTCAATCGTGGTTTAGGAATACCTTAATTTCCCCAATAGAGGTTCTAATGGAAGCTTAGATTACGATAAGTTGTGGTGGTATTCAATAGCTTTAATTATATTATTGGTTTTGCATAGCTTTGGTGTTGAGCTTTTATTGTAATTTAATGTAACATTGCTAAAAACAGTCTAGTAAAGTTAGTTTTTATACAGTAAACGAGTTTTAATTAATCTCAGATGAAGAAGCTTTAATACCAAGTTTTTATCAGCGCCCTTTAAACGCTTCCATAATAATAACTAATAGGTTCTTTTGAATATGTAGGTATATGGCAGTAAAACTTCGGTCGGTCTATTGCCATATAACTCCCCATTTCTTTCTATTTAAACAATAAACAAGTCAACTTAACAGAAAAATAATCAAGACATAAAATTTATATTTTTCTTAGATTATAACTTACAAAACATATTTATTTATGTACACTTGTAATGTATTAAAATCGATTTAGAAAATTAAATTTTATGTATGTTTGTAATATGTTTCCTGTGAGAAATATAGTAAATTGAAAATAATATTGTTGTGTGTTTCAATATTTTTTATAAAGAAATCAATTGAAATATTCCATAAGAGTTGCAAATCTGTTAAAAGCTCGTATTGTTCAGAGGGTAAAAAGTGAAGTCTAAATTACTTTATTTACGTTTTTCCAGTTTATTTCATATTCGCACTATTCGATGTATGCTGGGTTACAAAATTTGTCTGAATATTGTTGTTGTTTTGGATAAATTGGGTTTCAGAGTTAACGACGTCAAATAGACCAATTATTTCAAAGAAAGTTTAGACAAATAGGGTACCAAATGTAACCCCTTAATTAAAAATTAAATTTAAATTTTTAAAAATAGAAATTAAAATTTTAATTACATCAATGGAAAGATTAAATTGAATTTTTAAAAATTTTGATAAAAAGAAATCAAAAAAACTGGAAACATTTTGGGATATGGTATTATAATATCTTATTGAATTCTACTTTCTTTAATTTCCATTCATGCGATTTTTATACTTATGTTTTCATACAATAGCAATATAACCGTACATTTAGGGTAAAGTCTTCATCGTATTTATGAAAATCTTCATAAATATGAAGAAAAACTTCATTGACTTTCGTTCAATGTATCACTTTATAAATATGATGAAGTTGCATTATAAGAGAACGAATTGATGACAGGCTTCTTCATATTTATGACATGTTTCATAAATATGAAGAAGTTTCAAATTGAAATTAATTTTTATTAAAATTCAAATAAAATAATATTAAGTTAAGAATTTTCATTTTGAATTTAAAAACATTAATTGGATTTAGAGTTTTCACTAGAATTTATAAAAATTATATTTCTGTTCAAATTAAAATGATATTTTTCCGAAAAACTTTGATGAAAACATTAAAATTTTTGTTAAATTTTTGAAAAAATAATCAATTTTCTCACAAACACGAATTATTATTTTTTCAATTGATTTTTCTTTAATCACATGTATTGTTTTATAAAAACTCGACATTTAAAAATTAGGCTTTTTAAAAAATCTTTAAAATTAATTTATAAAATACGTTTTTACATTTTTATCAAATTTGTGCGTCATTTTTAATTGCAGGCTAAAGTGGGTTAATGTTATACGATTAAGTCAGAACTCCATATCTGAATTGAGTTTATGAAAGGAATAAATGAAATAAAATAATAAAATGTGCACCCCGGTAGGCTAGTTGGTAGCGTGCTGGCTTATCAGTGCGGTGGTCGTGGGTTCGGTTCCCACCAGAGGCACTGGTCTGTTTTCGCTACAACGCGACGAAGGCCATAGTAGCTAGTGCTCGGTTAGGGTAAAAGTATATAATTTGTAATTATATGATTATTAATTAATAAAAATAAAAAAAAAAAAATAAAAAATTTTTAAAAATTTGGAATTTTATAAATTTTTAATAAAATAAGCTTTTTGAAAAATGGGACACTTTTGGCAGGGGTTAAAGTTTTCCATAAAAATAGATCGGCAGGGGTGTAATGATAACCGAAAAAAGACAAATCGTTATTTTAAGGGACATCCTTATTTATACACTCGTCCATAAATTTTGTGTATATTGATGACTTATTTAAAATATTAACAGAACGTGATGTAGTCATAGTATAATACGTATATCATATAATTTAAAATAATTTCATCTCTAATACTCGAATATTTTGTTGTAAATTAATTATATTTGTTAGTTGTTAATTAAAAAAAATATTAAATAAAAGTTACACAATAAAAAATTTAATGTAAAATTTAGAACACATTATCAGATTAGAATTTCTAACGTTCAATTGAAAGCTTAATTACAAATTGCATTTTTTTTATTTCAATATAAAAATATTAAATTTTATTAATGATTTCTAAATTTCAAATGAATATTCTTAATTTTCTATGACCACACAGTTTATAAAAATTTTTTTAATGAATACATTTTTATTTAACTCTACATCATATCTATTAAAACTTCATAAATATTATGAATAATTGAGGACAAACGATTAATGAAACAGTTTCATCGATATGATGAAAATTTTTCCCTGAGTGTAGACTTTAAGTAAAAAGTTTATGAGAATTATAAACTTCGACAAAATGCATCCAAATATTTTTAAGTTTAGTAATTTTATATAATGCAATTAAATATTTATTTCTAATTATTTTAAAAATTCATTCATCTAAACTTTTATTGAAATATAATTTTATTTCGAACTTAATTAAATTTTTTGGCTATAACACGGGACGGCAAAATCATAACTTTTAAAAATTAATAAGGTTATAACCGTCAATTCTATATATTTCATATTTTATCGCTAAACTAGCAATTGACCTTAACAAATGGTCATGCAGTAGACAGAGCCTATAAGAAAGAGGTATTTCAGCAAAGAAAACAATTATCTGAATATGGTGCGTCATATGCAAAAATCGCAATTTGTCAGTTTAGATTTTCGAGGATAACTTTGAGTATAATAAGTAAACACCATTGAAAAGTATAAGTGCAAAAAATCAGCCAAATTTTTATTTATATTTGAAAACGTTTTTCTAATATGTACCAAAACGTAGGTTTTTGTTCAGAAAACTTTTGCAAATATAAATATTTTTAGCTGAAAATGTATAAACGTACTTTTGACATATCATTATTAACATTTCATATTAAAAGATGGGCCTTATAGTCCTCCTGGAATACTATGGTGCCATGAAAATTTTTTGCAAAATCACAAATTTTGCATAATTAATGCTTTTAATAAAAATAACTAATATAACTCCTCTTAAATGGCTCTTTCTACTGCATGAACACATTTCATTAGCTCGGTTAATTATTTAACGATAATAATCGCAAAAACCGAAAATATTTGAAGAACAACAAGTGGAAGCATTAAAGTCCGATGTGCCGAATTTGGTATTAAAAAAGATTAAATTCGGCTGTGACGAATTTTTGGATACCCTCCATCTCGGTGTTTTCATAAACCAGGGAAAGTGCAAACAATATTAATATCTATATTCTTTGTAAAAATAACAAAAATAATGTTGTTTTTATAAGTAAAACAAAATATGACTGATTGATTAATGTATTTGGGATGTTACAAAAGAAAAAATGTTTAAGTAAAGTTTACTAAAATGAATCTGAAATTCTGCAGTGGGTATTCAAAGGTTATTCTGATTACCTAAAGAAGAACGTGTAGTGAAAAATATATATATTTGTATAGTTCCTTATGATGTTAAAAAAACTGTTTTAAAATTCGCCTGTTGTTTGTCTCTTTGCCTATATAATAATGAAAGAAAGTTACTAAAATATATTTTTGGATCGTTAGAAGAGATGCAATGAATACAAACGCATAAAAACAGTTTCGAATAATCAGAATTTTAAATAAATTTAAGGGAACAAAAATACACTTGCGGAGACATACATAATGAAATAATTATGAAATGCCAGTTTACATTACAACACATGTGTTTATACTATACATCACATAAGTAAAACGGAAAGTGTGATGATGAAACTAAGTTTGTCAAAAATTATAAAAGAAAATCTTTCGAGTGTTTTCGAGATACAAAAATTAAAGAAACTGGTATTTCAAATTATTGTTTTTCAGCTCAGTTGCTTGTGCAATTCTCGTTTACGACTCCTAGAATAAGAACCCTAAGAAATTTTCCCAAAATTCGATTGGTTTTTACACATCAATACTTTAATTTAGATTATTTTTGTATGTATCAAATAAAAATTAGGGCATTTAAGGAAAACAAATGCATATAATCAAAAGATTTTAAGATGAAGTATGCACCTTATATGTCTTAAATAAAAAAGTTCTGAAAGTGAATGTCCTTTAAATTGAATGGGGTTTTTAATAAATGTAATTAGAATGTAAGAGTTTCCTTGCAAATTTATTAAAGGTTGAGAATGAAAATAAGTAAAAATAGTGTACGAAAAAAAGTTATGAATTTACATTGTTGGATTCGGGGATTTTGTTCCTGGATATTTTTTTGATCTGATAACAATTAATGTGTCTGGCAACTCCGGTTAATGCAGTCAAATAAATAAAGAATTTTAACTAAACTATTTTGTTCTACCTTTTTCTTATTGGTGATTTTTGGATTTGTTGGGGTTAACAAAAAAGGTATATGGCAAGCCTGGTATATGGAAAACAAAAGCATACTTTATAAATTAGCTTAACAATTTTTCGAGGGCTTCTCGCATTTGCACTTATAACCAGTGTTGCCAGGTTTGCAAAGCATAAAAACGACAAACTTTCTAGAAAAAATCTTCAAAATCGTCATCATATTTTGAAAAATCGTCAAAATAAAATATATTTGTTAGAAGAGGGATAAAGTTTTAATAAAAAATAAATACAATAATGTTATTCACATTTCAAATGTTAACGTGTTATCGTTGTAATATAACACGATTTTTGACACTTCTCTTTGGTTTAAACTTCGAAAATCATTATATTTTACAACGATATTCATATTTATAAAATGTTGAAACAGTGTGCCCCAGTAGGCTAGTTGGTAGCGTGCTGGCTTATCAGTGCGGGGGTCGTGGGTTCGATTCCCACCAAAGGCACTGATCTGTTTTCGCTACAACGCGCCGAAGGCCATAGTAGCTAGTGCTCGGTTAGGGTAATAGTATACAACTTGTATTTATATGATTATTAATTAATAAAATAACAAAAATATAATGTTGAAAGATCAAATAAATACAACTTTAAATCAAACTAATTTTACCACTTGAACTGTTAAACACTTATATCTGCATAATTCTGTGAACAACATTTCAGTGGCACAACTTTTTAAATATTAAATTCTTTTACAAAATTTGGAAATTCTTTAACAATAAGTCTGTTCGATTACTTTTCCTGTAAAGTTCAGTAAAAACTACTCAGTAACAAAATTACAAATAGTAAGACAAATTTACAAAAAAGTAAACGAACAGAAAATTTGTAGGAATTATTAAATTAGATAAAATAGCTTGTTTTAAATATTAAAAAAAAAATCAACTGGTCATTATGGAAAAGGAAAAAGTTAATTGAAATTATCGACCAAAAATAATTTAAATGTTTTTTAACTTCTTTCATAGTTAATTATTTAATAATTTTCACTTTCAATCCATAAACAATTAAATTTAATTTAATTTTTGTTTTTGTTTACTAAAAATACAAGCATATTTTTTTAGTCATATGTTTTTTTTATCTTGCAAATTCTTTCTGGCAAAAATGTATCCAGGAAAAACTTGTAAGTTCTTTGGCATCAAACTGTCACTTTACTCTCTTTTTTACTGCGTATTTGTCTAAACGAACACCTTCCAGTAAAAACTTGTACAAATTTTTGTGTTATCGAACAAACTTAATGTTATATTTTTAATTATTAAATTTTGGCACTTTATTTATATTATTAGGCCTGTTTTTTAAGCACCGGATTTATTTTTGGATTTATTTTGTTTCATTTAAAGTTGTATATATATCATCTTTCAACATAAAATATATTCGGGCTAGAGATCAGTTTGTTTCGCAAAAAAAGTCCATGCCTTGTGTTTTAACATGAAAATTTTTTTATTTTTATTTAAATCTAACTCCAATTAAATTTTATAAAAATTTAAAAAATGTTCTAAACATATAAACACAGAAACTAAATTAAGCTAAACCCGTAATGAATTTATAAAAAAATAAATGCGGTTTGGATTAAGTTTTATTCAATTCTAGGATTTGCATTTTTGCAAAATTGTATTTCACATCATATTACGATATAAAAGCTAGCTATCGATCAAAAAACAATGTTTTTGCTTTCAATTTTTAACAAAATAATATAAATTTAATAATCGAGCCGGCGATTTTATGAGAATGATAAATAAGTAGATCTTGCTGACATATTAAATTATTGTCAAAAATCGTCATTTTGGAAGCAAAAGTCGTCAAATAGTCATTTAGTTATTTTGGGTATTAAATATCATCAAAATGACGACAAATCGTCAAACCTGGCAACTCTGCATGCGATTGCTACTAATTCATACGTACATACATATATATATATATTCCCGTCGTTCCTATAAGGAGCATAGGGCCGTACATACATACTGTATTACAAAACAAAACAAGAAAAAACAACAATATTTTGTGGGTTTTTTTTTTTGTTTTTGAGTGTTGATCATGACCATGGATGGTAACCGATTCTATGTGGTTATTGGTCGTAGTAACGCTATTTTCTTTTATTTCGGTAACGGTATTTTAGGGGAAACTATACTTCAGTTATTTCGGTAACGGGATTTTAGCGTTAACGGTTATTTTAGCGTTAACGGTATTTTATTTATTTCGCTAACGGTATTTTAGCGGTTAACGATATTTTAGATATTTCTGTAACTTTATTTTAGGGAAAAAGATTTTTCAATTATTTTGCTAACGGCATTTTAAGGATAACGTTATTTTAATTATTCAGGTAATGTTAATGCACACCACAATTTTTAACCGCATTATGCCCGAGTTTAAATGACTGTCTAGTTTATGATCACACTTTGGGAAAATATATCTATTTACAGAAGTTTTTTTGTTCAGATCTTGTTAGATTATTTCGGTTAACGGTATTTTAAGGTAACGGTATTTTACGGATAACGGTATTTCAAGAATATCGGTAACGGTATTAAGCGATAACGATAGTCAGTTGAAAGGTGTTAGAATCGGGGACGGTAATTCAGCGATATTGACAGCCATCCCTGCTTGCGTATATTCTTGTGTATAAGCATTGAATGTACGTATGTATGTATGTATGTATGTATGATGAAATAAAAAAAAAAAATTTTAGAGGTCTTCCCACATTTTCACTCATAACTTTTGAACGCGTTAACCGATTTTGATCATTTTCACTAGAAAACTGCTCATGATATCAACAAACAATTTGACTGAAAATTAGCAGTACCTCTTCTGTATTGGAGGAGTATTTTGTGTTTCCACAGACAGACGGACGGACAGACGGACAGACGGACAGACGGACATGGCTATATCGACTTCTCTATCCATGCTGATCAAGAATATATATAGTTTATGGGGGTCCCAGAATTTTTTTTAAAAGAATTACAAACATTTGACAAAGTGAATATACCCTCCTGCACTATGGGATGGAGGGTATAAAAATAAACGCTTAACAGCGAGTTTAATTCTAATATTTGGGAGTCAAATATGTACACTGATAGAGTTTTCTGCGTTGTTTTAGAAAGTTTCATTGAATTAATAAAATATCTTTTATTTAATGAATTATAGTGGAAAACATTTTAAAATAAAAATTTATTTTAATTTATTTATTTAAATTTATTTATTTTATGTTTTCGTTTTTTTCCATCTCCATGAGCACGACTTGACTCCGCAACCACTAACATGTAAACAGTACCGCTTTACCGATTGACCCTAAATAACAAAACAAAATGATGAGCTCATTTAGACTTTGGTAATAAAATAATTTTTTCCAATATTGGAAGTGCCTCCTGTGGTGCACAAAAATAAATGTATATAAAAATATTGTATATTGTAAGGATCAACAAAAAATATTTTATGAAAATTTCATTTAATTAATGAATTTTCATTAATTCAATGAAAATTATTCATTAAACCAATGAATCCAACTTAATGAAAGACATTCATTAATAGTACCATAAGTATTAATACTGATCTTGTCATTACATTTCAACAGAAAGAAATCCAATTTATTGCATTTGCAAATTTTTGTATATAAAATATACGTCAAACTTTAAAATAAATTTTTCGGAAAAACTGTACCACACACCAAAAATTAAGTACGTCATTGAACTCTGCATAGCCCGAAGTATTATAGAATTGATGCTCAAAATGTTATTAATGTTTTTGATGCAATGCCTTGTAATTTTTACTGTGAAAGGGTACAATTGTACGGTATTACAATATTTGATTCTGGTTTTTAATCATAGTTGTAATTACTTTGACAAGCCGGTGACAACACAAAATTTAAGTTTTTTCAATACGCAATTTATATGTATACGATACACATGTTGGCGATTATTTGCTTTATCATGTATAAAAAACATATAAACAAAATCTTCCATTGTTGATTTTTGTATATATAGTATATACAAGAGTTGTACTTTTTTGTATAATTTTCATCGTCTCTACTACATCTTGATATGCCGCGACATACTACTTCATTTTGCGTATATCTTTCAATCTAGTTGTCGTCCACACTAGTAATGTGCTTATCAGCACAATTTTTAGCAAAATAAATTAGGAAAACATTAGTAAAATATTAGTTCAAACAGCTTAAGTGCCTGAATAAGTATAACTAAAATTTTAGCTGAAAACATAATTTTAGCAAAAACTTTGCTAAAAATAGAATACTTTATTTGCAAGACTTGTTACTATCTTTTTCTTTGTTCTTCAAATAGTTTGATTTTAGTTGGTTACCAGATCAGGCTAGTTTATAAACTAATGCAGACATAAAGATTCTCATGGAGTTTATTTTGTCTGTTGTATGTAATGTCTCGGTTTGAGTTAAAACCAATTATCTCTTTATAT